>OZ035824.1:20358183-20453183 GCA_964034765.1 Knipowitschia caucasica
GTCCAAAAAAATTCACCCCCCTCAGCATTGACACACATGTGGAACGGAGCTTTGGGCCAAGAGCCAACTTTTGGAACATTCCTAAAAAGATACGTACATTTGCATTGAATAATTCCCTTTCCGGGTCCAGCCCTCTGGCTCGGGGTGGTATTGCAAGCATGTCAACGCCCGTCAATTTGGCCGCTTTTGAGCCGGGACAGCAAAACTGCAAAACCTGGAATAAGAATTAGCCAATGCTAAAATATAGCATTAGCTGACTTCTCAAAAACGTCTTTACAGGATGGTCCAAAAGTTGGCATTTGGCCCAAAGCTCCGGTCTACATGTGTGTCGATGCTGAGGGGAGTGTTTTTGACCAGTCTAGTTTAGTCGCTGTGGACTTTTGAAGTCACTCGTTTAAATGAATGGGGCTCGTGCAGCTGACACATACGCAGATGCATTTTTTCACATTTTGCAGCCCCCAGAAATTGTGGCACATTAGTTAGAACGGCGGAGATAGGCGTGACTACGTCCGTTAATATTTACAGTCTATGGTAATGGATGAATACGTACACTTTTACAAATGGAACTCTCTGAAAATAATTAGACTTTAAAAAAAAATACAGGATATAAACAATAGCATCATAATCTCGTTTTAAACCCGTTGGATCCGGTTCAAAGGGTACTTGAGCAACATCAACCACATGAAAGGTTGTACATGACTCTTTATCCAGTCTTTGCAATAAGTTTCTGCACACAAACCATAAACTACAATCAGGAAAAGTAGTACTAAAGGCATTTAAAGGAAATCCCTAAATAGTTAGTCACACAAACTTTATGATGGATAATACGTGTCACAGTCGGACTTCACAGCAATTTGTGGCTAAAGATTAACACCGAGCGATAGTGATGTGTTTGTTTAACGTTGTGTAAATGTACAGATGTTTTGGAGTGTATTGTAAAATGAAATCAGTGTTATTTATTGGCTCGTGAAAATGACCTCTGTGTAGCTCATTGTTAGATACAGATAGATACAGATATATATAGATATATACATAAATAGATATATTCAGAAATTGTTCCATTCTATCCACACGGTGATGACAGAATTGAGTCCTGAACACACTGGTCCATCAAAGCCTCCGACCAAACACCCTCCATTCACTCACTCATCACATTCAGACCTATAGTGGTAGGGGAAACCGTAGCACCTGGAGGAAACCCACGCAGACCTACTAGATTGTAACACACATCTATCACAGTTTTTCTGATAGATCCATGACATGAAAACTACAAACGCATGCATTGTTTATGAAATTGTGTGTATCTGTGTGTAACTTTTGTCCAGGACTCCCTTGAAAAATAGGATCTTAATCTCAATGGGACTTTCCTGATTAAATGTAGGTTAAAGTAAAATAAATAAAAATATATGTTACATGTGATTTGCTTCTTTGTGGCCAAAAGAAAACAGCAGTAAAGTAATTATATGCACACGGACTCCAACATTATCACTTTTTCATGAGAACAAAAACTGTTTCGCCTTCATTTGTTTAAACATTTTGTGTTGACAGTATTTTCCACATGGGCCCAACCCTTCCCCAGCCGCACTGTCAGCCTGTACTTTGAACCAGACTCGTTTACATGCACCGCACTTTCCCGCCCCTCGGCTAATCCCAGACAGAGGGAAGGCGTTCGGGCGCATGTCAGAGCTTCTTGTTTATGATAAAGTGACAGAAAATCATTGGGGGGCCAACTATCCCCCTTTAGCACTTTGCGGTCCCCCCCTGGTCCACCTCAGCCCACCTTGGACCCCCGGCAGCCTGTGAGCAAGGTGCCGGGCCCACGTGAGGGGAAGAACGCCTCCCCTTTAATGAGACCATTAAAGGACCCCGTCAATAGATTTCTCTCATTCTTTCTCTGACAAATTTGTATTAATAATTCAGAGCCGAGCGCCGGGGGATGTATATTTTGAGCATGAAGGACAGTTAATCCATAGACCCCCCCCCATGCCCCCCTGCCCGCCCCTACACCCCGCTCCTCTCATTTGAAGATGCAGGTAGAGTGCTGACTAAAGAAAGAAAGCAGGCAATATTTTCATCTTATTTAGCATCTTTGTGTGATCCCCGACCACTATGAATTATGGGAAAACATCAAAAATAAAAACAGCCTCTTGACTTTTCATTGCTGTTTATCAACCCCCACCTTTTTCATTTAGTTTGTTCCGGTGCCAGACCACAATGACAAACAACTTGCCCTTTAAAAGCTAAGCTAAATAGATTTCAAACTAAAACACAAATGTATTTGTCATTTGCAGTAAAACCATGTTGGAAAAACCGTGCAAGAGTCTCCCAGTGTGCACCATATGGAACAATATCAAATCTATCCAACGAGTTCTTTGCTCTGGACACTGGTTCTTTCACGGTGGCTGAGTGGTTAGCACTCTCGCTTCTGGGTTTGTATCCCGGTCGGAGCAGGGCCTCTCTTTGCATGAGAGTTTGCATGCTCTCCCCCCGTGTTCCAGGTGCTCCGGACGCAATAGGAAAGAATGTAGTGAGTGAGTGAATGGAGGGTGTTTGGTCGGAGGCTTTGATGAACCAGTGTGTTCTGGGTCTCGCTTCCGTCGTCATTGTTTGGAGAGAATGGAACCATATCTGAGCTCTAAACAATTGTAAAGTGTTTTGGGTGAGACCTTGGTCTTTTACAAAGCGCTCTATAAATAAAAAATATTTACAGTACTTACTTGCAAATGTAACATATATAATTTTGCTTACAATATGAATGACTGTACAACATTTGTTTCAATAGATCAGCCCCAGTCCTCCCCCCTTAATCTCTCTTGGTTTGATCCACCCAATATTTACATAATTCTCCCAACTGTGGAAGTGTAGGCGGGGGCAGTGTGGGGTTGTTTTGGGGGGGGGGGTCCTGGTGGTATTAGCCGAGGTAGACCAGAGCAGAGTGTTTGGATGTGCCTTCAGGGGGTGGGAGAAAGACCAGAGCAGACCATATATATATATACATACAGTATATACACACACATTAAGCCTCCCCCTTTGGCCATAGGATTATGCTGAGACAATGTGATTTCTTTTCACTGTGGATCCTGATCGGGGTCTTGGGGGGTCCTAGCACTTTGGTCATTAGAATAATATTCCAGAACAGAGAAATAGCAAAGAAAAAAAACACTTGATGAAGATTATGATTCTAAATCAGGTATATATCAATAATTAATTTTTCCATTTTGGTTCATATTTGTTGAAGATATTTCTAATTATAGACAGAGTGCAAGAGCAAAAAAAGTATAAAATATGAAGTAATAAATGCCTTTTTTATTTTTTCATTGAGAACATTTGTCTTAAAACATGATTTGCCAATGACACAGATGTGATTGCAATTTATTTCTCGTTCCAAATGAGAAATGTCTTGATTTTTCCAATTTTAAAACTACTGTAATTAACCATATTATTTTTGGACAATCCTAGCCTGGTCTTACCATGTGTAAACTCTGGTCCATGATCATTTCCTACATGTACGTCTGGGTCTGATCCTAGTGGCTGCAGTTTCCTCGGTTGAATCCCCTCCAACCAATCAGAGAGCGGGGGAGGCCTACAACCAGAGTTTCGTTCGGGCCTGAAAAATGAAGCCCGACCCGGCCCGAGCCCGCTAATGTTAAGCCCGAGCCCGTATAAGCCCGACCAATGAACGCTGTATAACAGGCCCGAGCCCGACAGAACCCGACACATCTGATTTCCTTGTTGTACGCACTCACCTTCCAATTGCAAGTTTTGTCTCCACTTTTGAATTTTTTTTGTCTCCACTTCTTTGATCCATTTCTACTATTGTTCCTCTTCGCTGTTGACCACAGCATGCAGCAGGAGACACGGGGATGATGCGTTCACGGCTCGCTGCTGCTGTAGGACACGCTGGTTACGGTGTCATTGAATGAATGAATGAAATATTTATTTCAAAACCTGCACACATAATTTTACAGAAAACAAAACAAAAGCAAAAACACGTACAGGGATTGAAAAGGGGTTGGAGGAAGCAAAATATAAAAATATATCATTAATATATTAACTCTTTTTAATAACTTGTTGTCAATCAACGGACATTGTTATTAATATATATATGCATATCATTATGTATAAAAATCATTTAAAAATAATTATAATAATGATAAAAAAGAAACATATATTTTTTAAAAAAGAACCCCGAGCCCGGCACAAACCCGGCAGCTGAGCGCCAAAATGAGGCCCGAGCCTCGGGCCTGCTCGGGCTCGGGCTGAAAAGCGAAACTCGGTCGGTCGGTGTCGGTGACGTCAAGAGTTTGTGCTGAATTTACTGGTTGTAGTTTGTTGGAGAATGCGATAGTAAAATAATCTGTTCTGGTTCAATCCAAATATCAAAAAATTGAAGCCGGAGCAAGAGGAATGTTTAGTAAATGTCATTGAAGCAAAGATGTTGTGGCTCTACTCCCCACAGGCTTCGTTAGTGGCAAAGGCGATGGCTAAAGCTAGACTAAATGCTAAAGCTAGGCTAAATGCCTCACTCACTCGGGCCCATTACATACGTCACAGTAAACTCAGATCCAATCGTTTCAATCTGCAAAATAAGTTAACCCCTCCCAATTAAATGAGTACGATGGTATGGTAAGACCATACCATTACTTCTGATATAGTGCAGGTGTATCAAAATGTCTACAAAAATGCTAATGAAATGCTAAATCAAATGAGTATCTGCTATTGATAGTTTTGACTAATATGTAATTTCCAATACTTTAGACTCCCATGTAAACAAGAGGGTCTCTGGTGTGTGCCGTCTTCTCTGTCTGGTCCACACCGACTCAGATCCAATCGTTTCAATCTGCAAAAGGAGTTAACCCCTCCCTAATGAAAATGAGTAACGTGGGATGGTAAGTCTTACCAGTTCCTGCGGTTTGAGTGCTGGGTTATCAATAGGGGCGATCTAATTGCGTGGAGAAGTTAGATAAGGAAGACACAGGGAGGGTCTTATTTTCGTTGACAAGGGGTGCTCCGCGAGAGTGTAGTTTGTGGGTGGTTTGTGTGGCATATTCTCAAGATAAGAACTCAATGTATTTAATAATTCTAGGGGGTGAGTTGTGGAACTATTATTAATGCCTTTCGTGGAGATCGCCCTTGTTTCAGGATGGGGCGCCTGTGTGGGCGTCTGCGCGGGGCGGGGCCCACTTCCGGGTAAGTCTTTGCACAGTTTTTCCAATGTGGTTTTACTGCAAATGGCAAATAAATTCTTGAAGCTTGTATCTTGTAACATACAGTAAGTCTAAAACCCTAGCCCTATTCCCACTGATATTAACCTCCATGGCTCTTGAAGTGAACCAGACAGTATCAACTTGTACAGGATGTAAATTTGTTTTCCCTTCACCCGCGGACAAATCCCCAGCACCTTCCATCCGGCATCGGCAATGAGCTGTGGCCCCTATCTGCACCGCGGAGCACCTCGCCTCTTGTTTATTTTATCAGACCTAAGGCACTTTCTCTCTCTTTTCCCTCTCAACACTTCCCTCCTCTCTCCGTCGCTCCTTCCCTCTCGTCCTTGGGCGACAAAGCACCGGCACTTTCTACCTGTTTGGCTCCTGCAACAATAGCCACAGTGTCAGGCCAGGTTTGGATTTGCCGTAATATATTCTTGGATTCATTTGCCTTTTTGGGGCCACATGGTGTTGGAGGGCCCTGGGTGATGAGAGGAGCAGCAGAATGAGCCTTCATGTGTTTTGTTTTGGTTTTTTTAAGGTGGAAAAGTGTGCGTCGTGAGTGAGACAGGGAGGTCTGAGGACATAGCGCCTGTGGATATGGTGCTGGCTGCAGGGCATGTGTCTGTGGGAGGTTTAGATCCATGAAAGGCCCGTCTCTGAAGAGGACGGGTCACAGTTTAGACACCGTTTTCACTTACACTTTGTGAGAGAAAAGCCTGTTTGCACTGAAAAAACAAAAACCTACTGACCTCTGTCCAGATTCTCTTTGATCTATATCGAACTATAGCAGAAGCTCCGACCTGTAGCTATTTCACAATGACACTTTGTTCGTAAAAACAATAAAACATAAAAAAACACATTAAGGCAGCCCCAGAAGTCCAGAATACAATAATCATGTCTGCATGTACAATAGTAATATATACATTTTCACTGTCTTTTTAGCACATTAGCATCTTTACTGATTTAATGTTTTTGACAAAATTGAACAAAAAGAAGACATTTTAACTTAATTTGGAAAAAAAAATCTTAGATAATACCTCTTGATTCAACCCATTAATTGCTATAGTTTACTATTTTTGACTATTTATATTTATAACTGTCATTTTTGTCCGTAAAAAGTCGCTCTCTTGTTTTATAGCTACAGAATTGTTTACTATAAATGAATAAATAATAAATAAATACATGATATTTGAGCAGTGACATACCCAGTTTTCTTGTATCAAATCAAACTCACTTGTTGTTTACGTGACATCACTAAATCATCCATTCCCCATTTTTACATTTGTTAAAACATAAGACAGCTTCCTCTCCTCATTATCCAGCATTATCCACGATGTCAGAGCTTTCCTGTCTTCTCTGCTTTTACTATCGACTCCACATTTTGTTTTTTCCTGCCTCCCGTGGATCGCACAAAGGGAATTCCCCAAATGGGAGGAAAACATGAATTTCTGTGCCTCTCTCGGGACATGAGCGATCTGTTACCTTTCCTACCGTGGAACCTTCTGCAGAGAAAAGACACTTATTATTTTACATGTGCTGCGTCGAGGGACAACGGGGGAAACTTTACAACGTAACGCCGCAGGAAATTGAGCTGTAGTTTGAATAAGACGAACTTCAGAGAGTTTGTTTGGCTGTTGCTCCTGAAATCATTCATCTTCATCGTCTTTGACTCGCAGACGTATTACACATGTTACGAGACCTGGAGTTGTTTTGAGATCCGTCCATGCTCATGTCAGACTTTCAAACAGGTAACACGGGCCTTTCTGTCTCTGTCTAAAAGTATGATGTCATTGTACTTCTATGACATCACACTCAGAGCCATTTTCTGTCTTTTAAAACAAAGTTTCTGCCTTAAAATTAGTTTTTGATATTTCTCAAGTGAAATGAGTTGTGCAGCTGGAAATGTTCATATTTGGGGAAACAACATAAAACAAATTCTACAGCTCCCTCTGGTGGTAGCAGAAGTGGTAGCACAGGTGATAGCACAGGTGTTAGCACAGGTGGTGGCACGGGTGTTAGCACAGGTGGTGGCACAGGTGTTAGCACAGATGGTAGCACAGGTGTTAGCACAGTTTAATAGCCTTTGATCATTTTGTCTCATCTTCTATCAGGATACTTGCAAAATTGGATAAAAATGCAACAAAAAAAATGACTTAAATGAACCAATATATTTTACTTATTAGAGCCATTCTGAATATCTGATTTCTGTAGAATTTCACAATTCATGTGTTTTTATTGTCTGTGTCTGTGTTGATGTGTAATAATAATAATGCATCCATCCATCTTAAATATAACATATATAAATGCCAACTCTAAGTGTGAGTCCTTACACTGGGAGTCAAAGGGACAGTGGGTTTCTCTGCCCCCGCCCCTCCCTGTGATTGGACGACATCCACAGCCTCTGATTGGACAACTTCCACAGGCGAATAATGAGCCGTTGTAACATGGAGCTGATAAGAGTCCAGTTCAAAGCAGAGCGGCCTCTAAACACATCATATAAACCTGACGCAACTCTGCAGCTTCATAACCATCTCCACCAGAGTGTGTGTGCAGGCATTTTGGCACTCATGGAAAATACTTCACTCTTTGCCGGGGCATTGTGGGAGTTCAGACTTCAGAACTTAGACAGCAAAAGCACGTTTTATTGCAAGTTTCTTACTTGTGGTTGAAGGTTAGAAAACAACACGAGGGACAATACTATTAATGTCAGGATCATTTATAAAGTTTTACTTGTTAAAAACATGTTGGAAAGTTTCCAGATTCCTCCACTGGGATGATACACTTGTCGTAGTTTACTAACAAAGCAAATCCCGCTATAAACTGAGCCATAATTGTGATATAAAAACACACATACGTTTATTTGTATTGCATTTAATTACTGTTTATAATGTGTGAAGAATTACTGTTGTATATAACTGTTTGTCTTACAGGTATTATTGTCTTCATTAAAACACTTAATTATGTTTATTTCAGTCAAAACTCAAAGACAGAGTTTAACATTAGCCTTTATTTGCAATGTTTTGCCCTAGTACTTTGTGAAGGGAAAAATATCGTCTTGTAAAGTGGGATATTGAGTTGTGCAGCAGGTGTTAAAGGCAGTGACATCATTTAGCCCCAATTGTCCGTTTTCACAGGAGAATGTACAGCTGTAGCATTTACACGGTCAACGTTTTACGGCTCGGTCCAGAACTTTGACCTCACTGCTTTACATGAGATTCTCTTCTGGCTCTGTTCCAAATCCAGAAGCAAATACTGATGCCACCGGTGCTATGTGTGTGGGTGGGTATTCCTTACATTGTGGGGAACAAGAGTGGAATGCACACGGGACCTTTTGCTTTGTGAGAGAATTGAGTTAATACTTGTCAGACGTAAAACTTTTACACTTCTTTTTATTATTATTTTCAAGATAAAGATTTTATACTTTTATTGATGCTAGAGTTAGCGATTTTGTTTTATTTTAATTAGTATAGCTATTGTTCACTTGACTTGTACCGTGTGTTCCTAAAACTTGTGATGCAACACTGAAATTTCCCCACTGTGGGACAAAAAAAGGATCTTATAATCTTATCCGTCTGTAACTCTGGTCCATGATAAAATAATCTGTTCTGGTTCAATCCAAATATCAAGAAACTGAAGCCGGAGCAAGAGGAATGTTTAGTAAATGTCATTGTAGCAAAGATGTTGTGGCTCTACTCCCCACGGTCTCCATTAGTGGCAAACGAGATGGCAAAAGCTAGAATAAAAGCTAAAGCTAGGCTAAATGCTAAATGCCTCACTCACTCGGGCTCATTACATATGTCACAGTAAACTCAGATCGAATCGTTTAAATCTGCAAAAGGAGTTAATCCCTCCCACCTGTTAACGGAGTCAAAGGAGCAAATCCAGACCTTAGTACGAAATGAAATGAGTACAATGGTATGGTAAGACCAGGCTACATTGGAGGTGGTTTCATGTTTTAATGTTAAGATATGGGTCTGTTCAGTTTGATTAAGTAAATATGAAAGTCAGCGTAATGTCCTCACAAAGCAGGAAAATCGTGTGTCCCCAGAGCGGTGAGAAAACGAACACATGAATCTAGACTAATTAAAACACAGCCGTTGAATGGGGCTGTACTCAAAACGGATTTAAACCTGCGCTTGTGTGTGTGTGTGTGTGCGCGCGTGTATGTCTGTGTGTGTGTGAGAGTACTTGTATGTGTGTGCGCGTGTATGTTTGTGTGCAATAGTATGTTTGTGTGTGTGTGTGCACTTGAATGTGTATGTGTGTGGGTGCGCTTTTATGTGTGTGCGCTTGTATATGTGTGTGTGTGTGTGTTACGTCGCAGTGATGGTCCGTCAAACAGAACACTACATTGTGAGGACCTCAGGGTTTTCCGTGTGAGTTTTCGGACGCTGCGTTGCCATGAACTGTGTGTGTTTAATGTGAAAAAGTTGATAATTAGTCCCAGTGTGACTGAACAATGAGAGGGAGCGAGAGGGCGGGGGTTTGTGGGCTACGAGAGGAGAGAGAGCCTCTGACCTGGCACTGCACGGCCTGTTTGGAGGTGACATCTGAATATTCATTTTTACTGGAATAAAAACCCTGGAGAAAAAAATATGAAAATAAGTAAAATACTGCTTAAAATAATAAAAAATGATCTGTTACTAGAAGAAGAAAATATGACTTATGTAATAATAATAATAAAATAAAACTAGCCCCAAATGACTTGATTCTAGTTTAAAAACATACACATCAATTATTATTTACTTATTTCTTAAACATTTTTCTTAAAATACAGCATCACAAACTTATTTTATCTAAACAAGAAAAGTCTGGAAATAAGAAAAACATACTTAAAACAAACTTAAAAACTCACTGCTCAGACTCTTTTCTCCAATAAGATTATGAAGAATTGTTTGTGAATAAATCTTGTCAGTTTCCGCTGCTTTGTGCAAACACTTAAATTATTTTAAGAAATTGTAATTTATCGTTCATCCTTTTCTCATTTTCATTCATTGTTTTCCAAAAGAGGTTTTGTGATAATTAGCAATTAAAATGCTGTCTTTTTGCCGCTCTCTCCCCTAATTATCCCGACAGAGGGGGGGGGGGGGGGGCAGAGGGGGGGTCTGTCCCCCTCTGCTCAAAGTGTGGATGAAAACAGGGAAAAAAGGGGTTTTTAAAATAGTATAGGAATCAGGATTAAAAAGTTAAATTTGTTTTCTTTGTATTTTATATTCAGAAAAAAGCTAAAAAGACAATTTTATAAATCTAGTTATAGTTCAAATTTGTCAAAGTCATGTGAAACTCAGATTCTGTCGGACAGCTGCTGCTAAGTAGGGCAGGGCCTTGTTAGTGCTGTGATGGGAGACCTTTGGGAACAGCAGGCGCCACAGTGGGGCGGCTGTAAAGTGCCAAACTGTGGTTAAATTGTGTTATATAAATATAGTGGATTGGTAAACAAGACTGTCATATATTCTACTCATTTTTTATTCTATACACTCAGTTCAAGCCACCTTTTTGCTGCTGTTGTTGTTTGCAGTGAAAGTGTCATTTTGGAACCGACTCCATATTTGGTACTCATATTAGCCCATGATCTGGGTTCATATCTGCTTTAACAGTCTGAGGTCATGCAGCTGAGTGGCAGCAGGAAAAAGCACATGTCATGTTTGTTTGGAGGTCTTTTTGTCAGCGGGACCCCCCCCCCCCCACATACCTCCTCCATTACCCCTGCCCTCCTCTTGGCCTTATTTAGCCCCCGCCGTGTCACTGCGGGGTCAGGGTGAGCGCAGACGGCAGCCCACACTGTAATAGCATGCTAGAGTGCGTCCTGGATGGAAGTGCCTTGAAGGTGCTGCTTCTCATTCGGCAGACCTACGTTAGCTCCTGATTTATCTCCCCCCCAACCCCACCACCACCACCCCACCCCTCACGCTCTCTCTGCAAAGTGTGTGCGTGCTGAAAACGAAAAAAGTGGATTAGAATCACTGTATCTTGGAGTGTGTGCAGGGGTCGGGAGCTTGTCAGAGACACAGGGACCCCGTCATGAGGCATTAGCCGCCGTGAGCGCTCCCAACCTGGGGTCAAAAGGATTAATAAAAGATCAGAGATGTGCGCACAGAGACGGGGGGGCTTATTTAAATATTAGGCTGCCTGGTGAGCTTCATGATCAGGACAAATATACTCGCTGTGCTCCTGTCCACCATTATCCATTTAGCAAATTTTTGTCTGGTCTTGCAGTAATCTGGAGCACAAACCCCCAGTGAGCTTATTATGGTCAAGGAAAAAGTGCTTATGGCTGTGCAGCAAAGAGAGAGGGGGGGGGGGATACACAGCATATAGAGGGATTAAAATATAGAAACATACCTTAGTTAGGAGGTTGTGTGTTTTATCTCTGACTGAACTGAGTTTAGTCTGAGGCGAAAATGACTCGTGTCCTACTTCACCAACTCTGGGGAAATCCAACTCTCTGGGGTTTTGGAATTCACTGTCCTGACATGCAACAGTTACACAAAACAAAAACAAATGGACTTTTCAAAGAAGTCGTTTTGCAAAAGGCAAAAGCTTTAAAAATCATAACCGTAAACATGAACTGACTTTAATATTATGATCATTATTCAACCCTGAATCCTCGGTGGATTTAAGTCGACAATATACATTATTAATTCATCCAAACTCCTGCCACACGATGATTTACAAGTTTTTCTATTTCCCGGACGCTTGAGTGTGGTGCAGTGTGAGTTCTGTTTGTGCGTTCATGTCCTAGTGATTTGTGTCTGTAAAAAAACGATTGCTCCACCGTATGAAGTCATTATATGCACATTATATTTAATTCCTGCATAAACTTTGGGCCATTCTTATCATTCCTCTAATTTGCATAAAGCCTTTGATTTTTTTTATCTTTACTTGAATTGGGACAGTGCACATAATCAACATGTGTTTTTCACCATGTAAATGTGCCAGAGTTAGCATGTAAGCTAATCTTCATCCGCAGTCCCAGGGCAGGCATGAACAATGGGGAAGGCACTGATTTACTTCTGCCTTCTCCTTTTGAGATTGAGTTAAATGTGTCTGTAAAAAAACATAAAATACATTGTAAAACTGCTCAAATAAAAATACTACTACTACTATAAAACATACAACAGACACAAACACACATACAGACACAAACACACAGACACTCACCATCACAAAGACAAAACAAAACAGGGTTAGACATGTGGTAAAATATGTAAAATGGGTAAATTATATACAGATAAAAGATCAGATGCACAAAACACCACAATTTTCCAGACAACAAAGTGTCAGTGGTCGTGACTGTAGACCATGTTGTGTTCTCGTGGTCCACAAGAGACTTCTTTACAGAGTTTGATGTCAAGATGTCAGAACGCCTGAAGGGTTAATGAAAACACACACTCACACACTTGGGTTTATATTAGAACAGTTCTTTGATCTTCTGTCTCCTTCGTTTCCAGATGTGAAGAACCTGGAGAACTTCCACCTGGTGGAGAGCGTGCAGGAGCAGGTGAACGCGGCACTGCTGGACTACGTCATGTGTAACTATCCTCAACAATCGGACAAGTTCGGCCAGTTACTGCTGCGGCTGCCGGAGATACGAGCCATTAGTCTGCAGGCCGAAGAGTACCTCTACTACAAACATCTGAACGGAGACGTGCCCTGCAACAACCTGCTCATCGAGATGCTGCACGCCAAGAGAGCTTAAGACACTACAACTCCCACGATGCACCTCTGTGCACAGCTTCAGCTGCTAGCCAAAAAACCATGCTTTTACCAAACTCACCACCAAGAAGGAGGAAAGCTTGCACAGGACTGAAATGTGCTCAGTTTATTTAAAATCAGTGATTTCTCATAAAGGACCAGAGAAAAACACTGACAGACTTTGGAGAATTAGCATGGACCATGGAGAATTAGCATGGACCATGGAGAAGCTAACGTCCTCAGTGGCAGCAGCGCTAATTGTGCCGTCGCCAAACCTCATGGTACTGTAAATACTTCAGACTGTCCTCACCAACGACTGAATGAAAACATGTAAGAAAAAAGAACAAAGCCATTCAGGGGAATTCTTTCGTCATCTTGCTAACCCAGTATTGTCTCGTATACTTTCATGTACCTCAAACATGTACTTTCATTTGATAACCAAAAACAATCCGTTGCCCTCCGAGAAAAAGGAAAAAGCAAAGTGTTTAAAGAGCCGTGTTTTATTTTGACCAAAGCCTGCAGAACACACCTGGATCAGTATTGAAGGATTTGTGATGTCACACGTCGGTGTGTTTTGCCTTATTTCATCACCATGCTAGCTAACCGTGCAGATGTGAATGAAAATATGTACAAATATATAAATATATATATGAAAGTATTAATGTTGTAAGATAAAACAGGTGTTTACATTCATGTGGTCATTTGGAGAGAACTGTGGCTTAAAGATCTCAACCATTTCCAGAAAAAAAAAGATGTCAAAGATTTGAAGAAAAAAATGGGTGTTTTGTATTCTGCGTGTTCTGTTTGCAGCTCGATGTCGTGAGACGCTAAAATCAAAGGAATCACTTTCTTTGTGTCTGCAGCATTTGTTCCTGAAGCGTTTTGTTTATGGTCCATTTTAGGTTCAGTTTTTGTAGATTTTTTAAGTGTATTTGACCCGATGTACAGATGTCACTGCTCACGCTCATTCATAAAGATAATTTATTGCGTTTCTTGGTTCTCATCTCTGTGTTACATGACGTGATGTGTCCACGCCAGAATAAATTTGTTTACTGTAGATTGGTCTCTTTATTGTCCAAGAAATCACAAATCAATTATTAACAAAAAACACTTTATTTGTGGAAGAACGGAAAGGTTCAAAGAGGATTTCACACAACTTCTAACAAATCGATAAAAAACATTTTCATCAAAACTCAAGTAATATTTGATCATTTATGGTTCACAAGTTAAAGAAGCAACATGTAAGATTTTCATGTTAAGTCATCATTAAAGGGCCTTGATCTGTCATCATTAAAGGGCCCTAATCTTTCATCATTAAAGGGCCTTAATCTGTCATCATTAAAGGGCCCTAATCTGTCATCATTAAAGGGCCTTGATCTGTCATCATTAAAGGGCCCTAATCTTTCATCATTAAAGGGCCTTAATCTGTCATCATTAAAGGGCCCTAATCTGTCATCATTAAAGGGCCTTAATCTGTCATCATTAAAGGGCCCTAATCTGTCATCATTAAAGGGCCTTAATCTGTCATCATTAAAGGGCCCTAATCTGTCATCACTAAAGGGCCTTAATCTGTCATCATTAAAGGGCCCTAATCTGTCATCATTAAAGGGCCCTAATCTGTCATCACTAAAGGGCCTTAATATGTCATAATTAAAGGGCCCTAATCTGTCATCATTAAAGGGCCTTAATCTGTCATCATTAAAGGGCCCTAATCTGTCATTGTTAAAGGGCCCTAATCTGTCATAATTAAAGGGCCCTAATCTGTCATCATTAAAGGGCCCTAATCTGTCATCATTAATGGGCCCTAATCTGTCATAATAAAAAAACTGCTCTTTTCCAATACTTTTTTTAACTGATAACAGTAGTTCAGAGATATTTGAATTTCTAAATTACTAAATCTTGTTATTGTTTTCATTCCGATGTCCCGCCCTCCACCGTTTCACCAATCAGAAAGTCCGTGATCCGGGCCCCAGAACTCACCGCGTGGAGCTAATCTCACTGGTAAAGCACCATGTGGTGCAGAACAAAAAAAAGGTCTCGTTATGATTCTCAAATCATTAACAACAAAACAAGGAATAAAACCAGGATTTCTATCTTTGTGAAAAAGATGTTGGTTGGGGATTTGTTGTTGACAAAACTCTTGTCTATTCAGCTGTTATGGTCCCAGCTGGATTCCTCTGCATATCTGGCAACCTGAGTCAGGGACAGTTGGAGAGGCTGCAGTACCACTTTTGGACACATGTTTACATATTGTTCCTTTAATTATACACAAATATAAAACATAACTATTCATACAAAGGTTTTTTGTAATTGTGGTCTTGTCCCTAAACAAAATCACGGATTGTCCCTGGGTTCAAATCCCACTGATTTTCACAAACACATTCACAAAGATGAAAAACATTGAGTTCACCGCTGGAAGCAGAGAGTCGGAGGCTTCAGTGCGGGCCCCGAGGGAAGCACCAGAGCTCCAGATCCAGGGGGACGTGACGCTTGCTACGGCCCACCACCGGGTCCTGGTCCGGGGCCTCCTGCTGCTGGTCTGAGGCTTCCTGCTGCTCCCCCGGGGCCTCCTGCTGGTCTGGGGCCTCCTCCTGCCGCACCGCACACCATGAGGACAAAACCATGAAACACAAAAACCAGTGGTAAGATTGTGGATTCAAACAGGTACACAACATTTTACAGACAGAAATATAAAAACAGCTTTTTGACATATATACTTTAATTAATTAACAATAGTACATACAATAACATTTTTATTAAACTCAAAAATAGTAAAGTTCATTCATGACCAGATACAAAGACAAATGTAACAAAAATAGTGTAATCTTCATTTCCAGTCGATTTCCTTTTCAAAAGAAAATAATTTTATAAAACAGGGATTCAGAACAACATAGAGCAGGGTCAGGAACCATGTGGCTCTTTTGGTATTAAATGAATACAGGAGGATTATCTACTTCCGGGTGGATCATCAAGACTATTGGTCCTCCTGACTGTCAATCATTCTGGTGATACGAGCTCGTCCAATAAGAGCAGAGAGTTTTGAAAAAGTGGAGAGGGCGGTTCTTTCCTAAAATGTGTGAAAAACCTGCTTTATATCTTTAAGTTAGAATGTTTTATGTAGATTTCATCAACATTCCAAGATTAATATCAGACTCACAATGTGTTGATCTTGTTTTGAAAATATGACATTGTTACGATAGTTTATGGCTCCTGGAGGAAGACAGTTTAAACTTGAAAGTATGAGGCCGCAGATGGAAACAGCTGTTTAGGTTTGATCCGGTGCAGAACAAATGTGTCTTTGAGCCTAATGTACACTGTCCCTTTAAATAAATATTCAATAAATAAACACAAATAAATTTTTGGCTTTGGGGCGACAGTAGAGCACTGGTCTTTGGACCTAATGTTCGTGGGTTCGAGCCCACCCATGTCATCTGCTCCCACTGATGTCTGCAGTCGTTGTGTCCTTGGGCAAGACACTTAACCCCACTTTTCCGAAAAATATTTCCGAACTCAATCGAACAACTCAAAACAACTCTCTGCAAGTACAAAGTCTCACATGACCACAATTATCAATACAATTAAATCACAATTATTTATAAAGCGCTTTTCACACAAATAAGTGCAGTTTGGTTAAAAACAATCCCACAAACCACATTTATTAATAGGTACACTCACAAACACACACACGTACATATACATACACGCACACATACACTTCCATACAGACACAGACACACACACAAAGACACACACCCACACACACACACAGAGCGGGTGTTATTAAGATGCGGCGCACAGTGACAACACACACACACAGACACACACATACACACACACACAGACGCACACACACAGACACACACACAGACGCACGCACACACACAGACACACACACACACATAGACGCACACACACACACAGAGCGGGTGTTACTAAGATGCGGCGCACAGTGACAACACACACACGCAGACACAAACACACACAGAGCGGCTGTTATTAGGATGCGGCGCACAGTGACAACACACAGACACACACACACACACACACATACAAACACACACACAGGCGCACACACACACGCAGACACACATGCACACACAGACGCACACACACACACAGACACACACAGACACACATACACACACACAGACACACACAGCACACACACAGACACACACACACACGCACACACAGACACACACGCACACACACAGACACACATACAGACACAGACACACACACACAGACACACACACACACACACAGACACACACACACACACACAGACACACACTCACACACACACACACACACACACACACGCACACACACACACACACACAGAGCTGTTATTAAGATGCGGCGCACAGTGACAGCTCGTTGCTTCGCTCCTGTCTCTAAATGTGGAAAACCAGCTTCACTTGCCCTGAATTTGTATAAATAATGTATATATAATTTATCCACAGACTCTAACAAGTGCAGCCTGGGGTGAAAAAACTCAGAAATGCAGCGATGCGCATCCCTGAAGGTGGACGTCCGCCTCAAACCTCCGCTCTCCCAGAACCAGACACATGAAAAAGGAAGAAACAGAGAAAATGGAGAGAAAAAACCACAAATGAATAAGTCGCCAAAAGCAGTATTTTAGCCGCTAATGCACACACACACTGCTCCTAAACTACTTTTCCTTTCCGTCACACAAACAGCCCCAAGTTGCTTCTGCCAGAGAGAGACGAGAAGCGTTTAGACTCTGGAACAACATCACTCGTGTTTACCGCTCGTACGTTTCTCTGGATCGTCAAAGAGAAAAGGACTCGAGGAAAAACAAAAGATTTTGGATGCGTTCCAGCAGAAGGAGAGAGACTCAGACGAGATCTCAGTCTCAAAGTGCAGCAGACACATGTAAACATAAGGACACAGACTTGTGGATTATAAAACACATTTACACTGGAAAAATAACATCTCGGTCAGATTTATTCACTAAAAACAACATAAATGATGCTTATTTTGTCATAAGATTATTTTACTAGTTTTAAGATAATAATTCTTCTCATCTTATTAGAGAAAAAAGTCTGAGCAGTGAGTTTTTAAGATTAAGTATTTTTTCTTATTTCCAGACTTTTCTTGTTAAGATAAAATAAGTTTGTGATGCTGTATTTTAAGAAAACATCAAAAATATTTAAGAAATAAGTAAATAATACTTGAAATGTATGTTTTTGTTTGTATGTTTTATTTGATTATTTTAAGAAATCTAGTCATATTTTCTTCTTCTATTGACAGATCATGTGTATTATTTTAAGCAGTATTTTACTTATTTTCATTAATGTTTTTCTTATTTGTGGGACATATTTATGCCACAAATCCCACTTGAATTGCTTGTACTTTAATGGTTCAGTCTCTGGTGAAATTAATGAGGCTTAAAAGGCCAATTATCCAACTTTCCAATGGTTTCCACCAAAAAGCATCAGTGGGAGGTTTTGTGTGTCAGTCTGATGGACAAACTTTAAAAATATAAAGATCAAATTAATGGGTTAGCATTGTTAATAGGAACACTCAGCATTGTTATGCAAAAGCATCGCTGCGGAAAAACAAATAGGTTTGAAGCCGAAGCGCGTCGAAGGCCGCTGCCGTTTCATTTCAAAGCATGCATTATACATCATTGTGCATAAAGAGGAAGCCTACAGCATTATGCCGCTTTTTTCTACCATGATTATCCTTTATTAGTCATTAAAAAGAGAATGAGAGAGAAAAAATACAACTTTTAAGCACCTGAACCTCGCTGCCAGCATTCCATTAATTGCCAACACAATGGGGAGAGCCTGTAGAGATTTTTCAATTTCAAAAAATGAAGAACGTGTATTCAGCCGGGCTCATGTTATACCGGCACTTAAATCCTACAGAGCTCACATAAAAAAGGACTCAAGGTTGCATCCGATTGAAAGCCTCCAACTACAGCCACTTCAGAAATCCATTTAGCGAGCGGGGGGTTAGAACATCTGATTCAGAGACAGTCGCTGTTAAAACGCCTGCACCAATGTCTTTCAAAGGGAGGAGAAACGCACACACAAACACACGCACGGCAGGCCATTGTGCGGCACACCAAACTGGCAACGCAAAATGAATCTGGCCAGACCTCAGCCAAGTGGCGAAGGTGAAAGCTTGACTGCACTTGAGCGGGTCTTGACCTTTTTCTGAGGCGGCGCTGGGCTCAGAGCAGCAGAGGGAGGACAAAGAAGAGAGAGGGCTGAAAGAGCCGCGACCCCAATGTCACAACTCGCAACATCGTAGCAGCGGATTGGCCAATGAAACGACGGAATGCTTATGTTGTTCCTGTGACCTCAAATATGTTTGGAGACAATCGAATCCCAGAGAGGAGAAAAGAGAAAAGAAGATGAATATTGAAATGGGAATAAAGAACGTACATACAGTCGATGCCCATATAGAGACCAGAGAGAGAGAGACCAGAGAGAGACCAGAGAGAGACCAGAGAGAGACCAGAGAGAGACCAGAGAGAGACCAGAGAGAGGCCAGAGAGAGACCAGAGAGAGAGACCATAGAGACCAGAGAGAGGCCAGAACAGAGATAGACCTGAGAGAGACCAGAGAGAGACCAGACCAGAGAGAGACCAGAGAGAGAGACCAGACCAGAGAGAGAGACCAGAGAGAGACCAGAGAGAGACCAGAGAGAGACCAGAGAGAGACCAGAGAGAGGCCAGAGAGAGGCCAGAGAGCCAGACCAGAGAGAGACCAGACCAGAGATAGACCAGAGAGAGAGACCAGAGAGCGATAAAAAGCCACATGTTTTTATGTGTTAGCGAACCCTCTCTGCCCATCACTGCATTTGTGTTTCTGATTGACTGTTTTAGACTTAAAGTGCTATATGGATGTTGCAAAAACAAACAAAATCTGCATCGCAAATTTAATATTGTTTCCCCTTGAGTGTACTGTACTCTGCTCCTATCAGCCCCAATTTACACTCACTCCGCTTCCGCCAAATGGAAATATTTTAAAGCAGATTTTTTTTAAAAACACAGTAAGTTTGTTTGAAGCCGCGGTGTCTTGTGTCTGGCAGAAGTTGAAAGGCGGCGCTCTCACTTTGTCGCCATGATGAGAATGTGATTATTTAGTCTGTGGCGTCTCTCGGAGCTCACTGGTACCAGGACATCACAGACCCAGGCCCAGACGGGACCTGGAGTGCGGACCCCAGGGAGACCTCCTCAGCATCTGTGGGGGCCGGCTCCGTGACCCCGACCGGCTGACGGTGAGGAGAAGATGGACGTATTTTGAAAAGGGCTATGTTTTTTTTGTTTTAATGTAAAATTCCATGTTGTACAGTCCAATTACCAATCCTGACGCCAGAGATTTATGATTGTTATTTTCCTTTTTTTTTTTCTGCCTGAGATGTTGCTGCAATTCAGTGTTCATGGTTTTACATTGGTCCGGACCAGAGCAGAGAGGATTCATGGTTTTACGCTGGTCCAGACCAGAGCAGAGAGGATTCATGGTTTTACGCTGGTCCAGACCAGAGCAGAGAGGATTCATGGTTTTACGCTGGTCCAGACTAGAGCAGAGAAAATGGTCAGAACCAAGCTCTGCTGCTGTGACCTGATTCTATCTATCTTTCTCGCTAAACTGACAAAAGGTGGAGCCCTAAAACTTCCTAAGAGATAGAGAAATACTAGAATAAATAACAGAAATATTGACATGAAAAATATGTGAGAAAAAATGGAGGCAGAGGTTTGTGATGAACCATGTCACTGTATAGAAAGTGTCCAGGATTCATTCAATACAATCAAATGTCCGGACACGTACTACATATTGTGGAAATAAAACTTGAATATTTTGCTTTTGGACAAAATCATGAAAGCTGAGATATCAAAGAAGACTGTGAATGATAAAAAAAAAACCCATCTTGATATTTATTTAAATACACATTTGTAAAGCGGAGTCATGTAGTAATTATATTGGATTCGGGGGTGAGAGCTTCATAGACACACATTTATACAGACTCCAAAGACTCCAAAGGCTTTATGGGAGATAAAGGTCCAAGCTTTAAGCAGAAAATGATAACAACAAAACAAAAATAGTTTAGTTGTTCATTTAGAATCTTCCATTCCATAAAAAACTGTACGAGTAAGTACTTTTTTATATGGCGTATTTTCACAGACCAAGGTCACCCAAACACCCTCCATTCACTCATTACATTCATATCTATTGTACATGTGTTTTAGGGGTAGGGTAAACCGTAGCACCCGGAGGAAACCTACGCAGACACAGGGAGAACAAACTCCACTCAGAAAGACCCTGTTCCGACCGAGATACAAAGAAGCGAAAAAGCTCAGCCACCGTGTCGCCCTTATAATTTATGATATTATTTAACATAATTTATAGTTTTTACATGATGCTATTTGCTAAAGTTTAATCACGAATAGAAAATACATTTGAGATCTGTCAAGGTTTAGTTTAAAAAGTGATAAATAGTAACTGTCAATGTATGAAGAAATGTAGTCATAATTCTAAAGATTCCAACCGAACCATGAGTAAACACACACACCAGACTCATTCTAATGTGGGGGAAGTGTCTTGCCTAAGGACACAACCACAGTTTGGCACTTTACAGCCACAGCCGCCCCACTGTGGCACCTGCTATTCCCAGAGGTCTCCCATCAACAGCACTAACCAGGCCCTGCCCTGCTCAGCTTGTTTAAAGAACTTTTTGGTTGTATTTTCTTTCCAACTTTGTTCAATAAATGCACACGACATTTAAGAATAACTTAATGTCCCTGAACTAAACGTTTATGTTCGTTTGAAACAATGTCTCAAAGAAACAAAAGATTACTTATTTAAGGATTTATAATTATATTTGATTAAACAAGAACAAATCTCATTCTATCAAATCTATACAGAAAAACATGAAGGTTCATATTTTTAGTTCTGTACTATCCACATTGTCAAAGGGCACAATGTCCTTATACAAAGTGGATTGTGAAAATGTTTGAAACTTGTTATTTTCCACTAAGTGCACTTGACATTGGATGAAACTTTGTCCCTGGTCGTCCTGACTCTACTTTCACATGCGGCTCAAACACAAACTTAAAATATATTATTAGCTTTAACTCTAAGATAATCAGACATTTGGAAGTCAAATGAGTTACAACAATAACTATATTAAAATAACATATTTACAGAATAATTACAATTCATTATTCAAAATACTTTATCTATTGCTAAAATCTACAAACATGATCCTTCAGCTGTCAATCACACCAGAGACGGTGGAAAAGAACCAGGGCTGCATCCACATCCAAAGCATCCATCCTTATCTTTTCATTGGCCAGGGTGGCATCCATGTTTTATTTTATTTACCAATTTTGTAAAAAAAATCAACATTAAACGTGACAAAACCTTTTTTATGTTTGTATTAAGTGAAAATAGACATCCAAAAGTTCTTCTTCTTCTTCTTCTTCTTCTTCTTTCATTTATTGGCAGGTGGCAACCAGCAGTTTAGGTGAATACCGCCACCTACTGCGTCTTTTGTCTCAGGACGCTAGTGTTTCAGGTTACTTTCTAATGTGTGTAAAAAAAAAAAAAAAAACAAGTTTTGAAAAATCAATAAATGATTATATAAATAAATAATAATATTAAACATAAAAATAACTATACTTATGAAACCATTCAATCCCTTTAATAAATCCAGTGCCTTTGTCCGTCATACTTTCTTCATTCTATTAACTCTACATAATGCTGCCTTGCTTCTTCCTGGCCTTCTCAAGTGGGCGGAGTTTACAGGTAAAAGGGGGTGTGGCCTAAAGCTGCACTGGCTCCACTGCTGCAGGTGTTCTCCATTTCCCATCACTAAAACCAACCAATCAGCTGTCACCATTCTGTCCCAGGACCAGGTCAAAAGCAGCCATTTCCAGCCCTTCAGTTGTTTCACATTCTCCTGTTTACCTACGCTCAACTCTGCAGACTCTCTTCGCATCATGGCGTCTGCGGGACTACAGATTCTCGCCGTGTTTTTGTCCACTGTGGGCTTCCTTGGCGCCATCATCACATGCGCCCTGCCCATGTGGAAGGTGTCTGCTTTTATTGGCAACAACATTGTGACTGCTCAGATCTTCTGGGAGGGCCTCTGGATGAACTGTGTGAAGCAGAGCACGGGGCAGATGCAGTGCAAAGTGTACGACTCCATGTTGGCGTTACCGCAGGACCTCCAGGCCGCTCGGGCTTTGATGGTCATCTCCATTCTGGTCACGGTCCTGGGCGTGCTGCTCTCACTCGCTGGAGGTAAATGCACAAACTGTGTTGAAGATGAAGCGACCAAAAGCAAAGTTGCTATCGTCGCTGGAGTGTTCTTCATCGTGGGGGGCCTCCTCTGTCTCATCCCGGTCTCCTGGTCGGCCAATGAGATCATCCGCACTTTCTACAGTCCCATGATGGTCAGTGCCCAGAAGAGGGAGCTGGGGGCGGCCCTGTTCATAGGATGGGGGTCTGCTGGGCTGCTGCTCATCGGGGGAGGACTCTTGTGTTGTCAGTGCGATCGGCGAAAGGACGGAAGGTATTCGGCCAAATACTCTGCTCCTCGCTCCACCACAAGCAGAGATGCTTATGTCTGAAGAGCAGTTAACTAACTTTTTTTAATGATTTTAATAAATTAACTGATTTTACATGTGTTAGTCTGATCTGGTGCATTTTAAAGGTACAGTACTTGATGCAGTTGCCCTGTAATGTTACAAAGCTAATTCTGTATATTGGCACAACATAAGCCTCCAGGCTAATCTCCTGCAAAAACAGGATTTGGTCTTGTATCTTTGCTTTCACTTGTTGGCGTCTAAACTGACATGCTTTTAAAACTTTAATAAATGTGATTTTACACTTCTGTCCTGATGTACACTGCTTGGTGCATTTGACCCGTGATGTTACAAAGCTACTTCAAAGCCTCAAAGCTAATCTCAGCAAAAGGCTCATTTAGTCTTGTATCTTTCACACTGAAGAGCGGTGTTGACTGTAGGAAGCTAAAAGTATTTTGTTAATCCAAGCTTTGGGGATGAGCATCTATCTTAACTAAGGCAGGAATATTAAAATGGATGTTGCTAGGCTGAAAAATCTACTTGTTTTTCTAAAGTTCTAATAGTGGTTTGTAGCCTAGAAACTGGGTCTAACTTGCACGACTAGTCAGCCTCACTTCCTCGTACATTAGACCCGTTCATTAAGGTGCCAGAAGTTAATTTCACTGAGTAACTTGCTCCTTTTTCACACTGATATATTGTGCTACTTTTGAGAACGCACAAACATTTCTGCTTAACTGTAGTTCCAATTCACTTTATATAGCACATTTTATAAAACGCGTTTCTGCACAGAGTAACAAACAAAAACCAATTGACTATTCATAAATAAACCATATAAAACAAAACGTCATATTTAGATCTCTTGTTTAAATGTTTTTAGTAATGTAAGTTCCTCACGGATGAATAAAGTTATTTGAATTGAAACAACTTTCTACTCTTTCTGGGGGTATAAAAGTTTGTAAACCAGTTTGTGATAAGATGGGGTCAGATATGGGCACGTGCACTGTCCTGACCTGCATTCAGACATAAACAGGAAGTGCTGAGCAGGAAGGAAGTACGATTTTTACAGCTGTGCCCGAGACACGACATGGCCACGCTCTCATATGTACTCAAGTCATCTGCAGCCTCTTTAGGACTGGACAAAACTCTCAAAACATAAAATACTTTCTAATCATAAATGCTATAGAGCAGAATACACTATTTCTAAAGCTGAGGTACCTAACATGCGTTTTTCATAAATACCGACAAAAACTCACATGTTATGAGCCAGTCAGACCACATTATGCAGTCATGTAGAACCAAAGTTGTATTTTGATTATTTTAGCCATGTGAGGATTTATTTAATGCTTTGGGATGAAGGTTGATTGTCTGAATGATGGTAATGGTCACTTTTCTGTCTGAAAAAGTGGATCTAAATGTTACAGAAGGGTAAAAAAGAGGGGTAGGGGTGCATGTCTATACCCCATGGTTAGGTACGGTACACTACGGCATGTGGTGCACAGTATCAAATTTGTATTGATATATGTTGGTTGATTCCACTGTATTCTGTGTATTATTGTGTTGAAACCTGTTTTATTTAGTGTAAAGATATGACAATGTGTTCTGCAGGTTTGAAATAAAATCAATCAATCTAAAGCCAGGAGTAAGTTAGAGTTAGCTACTTTTGAATGCGCTGGAAAACATCAGCAGGTCCTAAATAGCTCTGACACAGTTGTTGTTTTGTGCTTTATACATTATTGTTTTGCTTTTTTCTACTTAAGATGTTGCTGCAGTACAGTGTTCATGGTTTTGCACTGGTCCAGACCAGAGCAGAGAGGATTCATGGTCCAAACCAAGTGGAGGAGGAATGCTAACTTTTTGAAAAATGCTAATGAACCATTCAGCATTTTACTTTGGACCAGAGCAGGGAAAATGCTCCGAACCAAGTGACCTACTCCACCTTGTGACCTGTCCTGCTCCACCCAGAGGCTACTCCACCTCTGCTGCTGTGACCTGAGGCTGTTGCTGATTATTACTATTGTTTGCTTTTTTAATGATCAATTTTATTTTTTATTTTTGCTGCTATACATTTATCGAGATGTATTTGATTATCTTTCCGATGTTTTGTGGTTTGACAGTTGCGTCTCTTCTGCAGATATTTCCTTTTCATTGGATGACTCTCAAAGCCACGGGTCCTGTAGGTGTAAGACTGAACGGTCATGGCACAAGGATTGATGGGCCACTTACATCTACAAGCTCCTCATCACATCTGCAATTCAGCGACATAAATCAGAACACCACATCGGTACACACAGAATAAAGCAGAAGAGGTTATGGTTTAGCGGTGGTTTGCGTTGTTGATGGGTCTGGAGCCTTCTGTCCTGGATTATTGATGAGTTACTGTACGCCTTTTCCTCAGGGACGCTCTCTGATCAATCCCTCTGTCTGTCTGAGAGGTGTTTAAACAGGATTAGCATTAGCAGGGAGCAGGCTGGAAACAAAGAGGAAGTGAGTTTATGTCCTAAAAGACATGGGGGTTGTTTTTGTGCTAAGTCTCTTTCCTGTTGTGATCGGAGAAGGACTTCCTCTGGTCGCGGGTGTCGTCCATCTGTCCATCCCACACATCACACCCACAGCCCACCGCAACTTTGGAAATGTCACTTTGATACTGGGCCCTGTCTGCCAAAACATCATTTTGAGAAGGCAAGGCAAGGCAAGTTTATTTGTCTAGCACAATTCATACACAAGGCAACTCAAAGTGCTGAACATAAATAATCACAGTACATTTAAAAGAAATAAACATTAAAAATATAAAATCCCTCAGTTGTATGCACAGCTAAACAGAACTGTTTTTAACCTGGCTTTAAACGTTATCAGAGAGGAGGCCTGTCTCACATCTTCAGGAAGATTGTTCCAGATTTTAGCAGCATGAATCTGAAATGCAGCCTCCCCATGTTTAGTCCTGACTCTGGGCACTAACAGGAGTCCAGTCCCTGTGCTCCTCAGAGTCCCAGCAGGAGGCCAGTCCCTGTGCTCCTCAGAGTCCCAGCAGGAGGCCAGTCTCTGTGCTCTTCAGAGTCCCAGCAGGAGGCCAGTCCCTGTGCTCCTCAGAGTCCCAGCAGGAGGCCAGTCTCTGTGCTCCTCAGAGTCCCAGCAGGAGGCCAGTCTCTGTGCTCCTCAAGAGTCCCAGCAGGAGGCCAGTCTCTGTGCTCCTCAGAGTCCCAGCAGGAGTCCAGTCCCTGTGCTCTTCAGAGTCCCAGCAGGAGGCCAGTCCCTGTGCTCCTCAGAGTCCCAGCAGGAGGCCAGTCTCTGTGCTCCTCAGAGTCCCAGCAGGAGGCCAGTCCCTGTGCTCCTCAGAGTCCGGGCCGGTTCATATGGAACTAACATGTCACTAATATATTTTGGTGCGAGGCCAAAAAGAACACACCAATCCGCTATTTATTCATGCAAAACTACTCAAACTAAATGATTAAAATATCCTTCCAAACTGCACAAGTATAAAGTATCGTAATATCAGACTAAAGTGCTAATATCAGTCTAAAGTGCTAAAATCAGACTAAACTGCTAATATCAGACTAAACTGCTAATATCAGATTAATGTGCTAATATCAGACTAAAGTGCTAATATCAGATTAAAGTGCTAATATCAGACTAAAGTGCTAATATCAGATTAAAGTGCTAATATCAGACTAAAGTGCTAATATCAGACTAACCCAACCTCTCGGCTCCTCGTTTATCTCCTCAGAGCTTCTATAGAGTCCTTGAGTGAATGCCTTTCAGTACCGAGGATAAACAACTCATTCATGAACTTCCACCTTTGAAACCATTAAAAGAGAAAATAGCTCTTTTTTATTGAAAACGTCGAACTGTAAAAATACTGTTGCAAAGATCCATTCAGGGATGAATGGTAGAAAAGAAAAAAAACACAGAAAGGAAGAGATCTGTATTGTTAGAAAAACTATCCTTTAAAACTAGCATACCAAGATATATTTCTGAAGCTAAGCAAGGCAGGGCCTGGTAAGTGCTGGGATGGGAGACCACTGGGAACAGCAGGTGCCACAGTGGGGCGGCTGCAGCTGTGAAAGGTCAAACTGTGGTTGTGTCCTTAGGCAAGACACTACCGGTGTGTCTATAGGTGTACATGTACCTGTGTCTCTGTGTCTATATGTTCCTGTGTCTATATGTACCTGTTTCTGTGTGTTTATATGTGCCTATGTCTCTGTGTGTCTAGTTGTACCTGTGTCTATATGCACCTGTCTTGCAGTGTCTATTTGTACTTGTGTCTCTGTCCATATGTATACTGTGTCTCTGTGTGTCAATATGTACCTGTGTCTCTCTGTGTCTACATGTACCTGTGTCTCTGTGTCTACATGTTCCTGTGCTCCCTCTCCCCTTGTGGCTAGTCCAGTGTAACTCTAATCCTCTTTAAACCATTATTTTAACTCCTCTTTGTTTCCATCTCGTGACCGTTTGTTAAAAAAGTCTAATTTCTCATCATCTTTTGTTTCCATAAATAAACTCTTTATTCAGTCTTTGACAAAAACCCACAAATCCCTGTGCTGAGAGATTTACCGCCGTCTCACAGAGTCACCTAGAGATGCAGGAAGCGGCGTCTGTCCGGATGTGGCCGATGGCATATTAATGTTCGTCCCCATGACAGCAGCACGCATCAGCCCCATCCAAAAACACTTTTAATTCAATGACTATTGTTTTAGTTCAACAATAGCTCTGGTCCGATGTGGTTTAGGGAGCGCTGAAAAAGGTGAGCGCATGTGTTTGTGCTAGCTGGGCGCTAACATCCGCTGTTTAGGGAGGGCTGAGAAAGGTGAGCGATGTTTTTGTGCTAGCCAGGCGCTAACATACGCTGTTTAGGGAGTGCTGAGAAAGGTGAACGCATGTGTTTGTGCCAGTGGGGGCAGGTCCTGGCTCAAAAGTGGCCAAAATGACGTGCGCTGACATGCTTGCAATACCACCCCGGGCCAATGGCGGTGGACCCAGAAGAAGAATTAGACAATGCTAACATATAGCATTGGCAGACCTCTCAAAAACGTCTTTACAGGATGGTCCAAAAGTTGGCTCTTGGCCCAAAGCTCCGTTCCACATGTGTGTCAATTCTGAGGGGGTGAATTTTTTTTTTGTGAAGATGCGTTTTTTCACAATTTTCTTGTGGGCGGGACCACTCGCGGCCATTTTGGATAGCTCCGGTAGAGCACATTTTTTGGCCCATTAGTTAGAACGGCGGAGATAGGCGTGACTCTGTCCGTTAATATAAACAGTCTATGGTTTGTGCTAGCCGGGCGCTAATATCCGCTGTTTAGGGAGTGCTGAGAAGGTGAGCGCATGTGTTTGTGCTAGCCACGCTAACATCCGCTGTTTTTCAGGTGATGGACAAAATATAGAGACAATGAGGGGCAGAGGAGGAACTAGTACCGTGGTATGAAGAGATCAGCAGGCCTCGGGATGCCATTAGTAATTATCTTTATTTGTGCGTTTTTTATTCATTTTTGTATTTTTGACTTTTTAAGACGTTGAAATCATATCATTCAGATCAATGACGAAACCGAGCTCAAAAAAGGCTTAAAGTAGCAATTTGTAAGATTTTCATGTCAAGTCATCATTAAAGGGCCCTAATCTTTCATCATTAAAGGGCCCTAATCTGTCGTCATTAAAGGGCCCTAATCTGTGATACAATAGGTCTGGCATGCGCCTCCTGTACTGGTGACCCCGCTCCCATCTCTGTGTGGAGTGAGAGGATAAATGCCCAAAAATAACAATTGTAAACCGCTTTGTGACACTGGTCTGTGAAAGGCGGTATATAAAGATTACTTACTTACTTACTTACTTACTTACTTTAAAGGGCCCTAATTTGTCATAATAATAAACAATAGTTCAGAGATATTTGAATTTCTAAAATAGTTTTCCAGCCCCTAAATCTTGTTATTGTTTTCATTTCGATGTCCCGCCCTCCACCGTTTAGCTAATCAGAACGTCCGTGATCCGGGCGCCAGAACTCACCGCGTTGAGCTAATCTCACTGGTAAAGTACCATGTGACGCAGAACTAGGGTTGCCAACCGTCCCTTGAAATACGGAATTGTCCCGTATTATAGAAAAACTATGTGCGTCCCGTATTGAACTGATACGGAACGGCTTTTGTCCCGTATTTTCAGAGTCGCCTTAAATGCATCACTCACTCACTGCATGTCACACAAGCGACACACGCACACACAGTAATCACAGTTTAAGCGTCTACCTTTCGGCCAAACAGTGTCAAAGGGGGCGTAGGCTTGATCACATCCATGGGTTTACCCCATGGATTACCCTTACTGTTGACAAGTGACAGCGTGGGCCGTGCATGGATCTATGGGGCCATGCCCGCAGCATCACCCTGGCAGAAGTTTGGTAAAGTAGCGTCATATTCCCAGATTCGGACTTCCGCGGTCAATAGCTCACGGAAGTTACTTTGTTAAACAAAAGTAATTTGCTATAATGATCACCTCTATGTTGATTTTTCAAATCCAATGCGCTGTTTTTAATGCAGAGAAATCCATTGAATCCAGTGCACTGCAAGCGCCGAGAAAAGCGCTTAGGGACCGTCAACCAATGTCAATACCAGCTTTGTAAACAAAAAATAGCTTTTACTGAAGCCATGTACACGCACTAAACTCTCAGACACTATAAATAATGACCATATCTAACTGCTACAGACTTTTATTTCAACATGTGTGAGTTTTTTTAATGAATACATGTTTTTTTTTTTTTCTTTTACAGTAAATGGTCTTTACTGTAACATACATAAATAATGTATGTTACAGCGTTTGTCTTTTTATATTTTTTATTACTAATAAGAATGTATGAAGTCCTTAACCAGCCAAAGAGTTCCACCTATTTATGACATTTATTTTTTGCCTAAGAATTTTTTTGATTTTTATATGTAGCCAAAAAATTACATTCTAAAAACTGTGATTATGAGATTCCATGATTCCTGTGTAGATTGAAATTAGGACTAAAAAGTGCTCAACCCGATCCACCCAAATGGTGTCCCTTATTTTTTTGTTCTCAAGTTGGCAACCCTACGCAGAACTAAAAAAGGTCTCGATATGATTCTCAAATCATTAATGACAAAACAAGGACTAAAACCAGGATTTCTATCTTTGTGAAAAAGGTGTTGGTTATAGATTTGTTGTTGACAAAACTCTTATCTATTCAGCTGTTATGGTCCCAGCTGGATTAGTCTGCATATCTGGCAACTTGAGTCAGGGAGAGTGGGAGAGGCTGCAGTACCACTTCTGGACACATTTTTATATACTGCTCCTTTAAAGACACATCATTTTATTCATGGTGTTGTGTTGTTTAACTTTAATTGGATTATGGATGCGTTCTCTGTCACAGACCAGAGCAGGAAGTTGTTCCTTGGGCATTTTGCATTTTGACATTATCAGACAGAAGATGAAATGCACTTAAGACAGGGCTGTAGTACTTACCATTTCCCCAGCCCATTTGGCCTATGCTAATGGAGTGTACTCATGCAGAGCAGCAGGTCTTAATGAGAAAACCTTTGGCTGGTGATCAGTGCTATTGATCAGGCTGAGCCCCAGGTTTAAACACGGCTAATTGATCAATCACTGCTGGTTGCTCTGGATTAATGGAAACTGACTGATGCTTGGCCCCTCTTCGAGACCGGCCACAACCTGGAAGCAGCGGAGGAGCATCCTGCCAATAATAATATGCTCTGGATTGTGAACATACAGGGTAAAGTGTAGAGCTCCCACAGACTGGAACTTCTTACAGAAAACGGTTACACTTCAAAGTCTTGCACCATTAGCAGCTGTTGGCACTTTTCTGAAAGACCAGGAGATGCCATTAATCTGTGGATGTTTTTATATTGAAAGGTTTAAATTATAGAATGTAAATATTAACGGATGTACTTTTGCTTCTGTGGCTTTTTCAAAATGGCCGCTGCGAAAAATGTGAAATAACACATTTGTGCATGTGTTAGCTGCACTAGCCTCATCCATTTAATGAGCGCATTCAAAAGTCCACAGCGACTAAACTAGACTGGTCCAAAAACATATACTCCCCTCAGACAGCATCTAGAAACAAGAGGACCAAGAACCCCTTTTGGACCAAGAGCCACTTTTGGACCAAGAGCCACTTTTGGACCAAGAGTCACTTTTGGACCAAGAGCCACTTTTGGACCAAGAGCCACTTTTGGACCAGGAACCACTTTTAAACCAAGAGCCACTTTTGAACCATCCTGTAAAGACGTTTCCAGAGTAAAGGAGACGCCAAATGGAAGCATTGGGTAATTTTTTTTCCGGGTACACCCCCAACAGATATCAGCATGTCGGTGCATGTGCTCATGGACCTTTTGGAGCTGAGACCCGCCCACACTGGTTAAAATATACATACTGTATGTTTAAACATTTGAATATTGGTGAGACAATATTGAAATGGCATGAACATTATGACAAGAGAACATATATTGGTTCCAGAAGTAAGAACACACAAAATATCCATAAATAATTAGCTGTAAATGATTCATAATAGTGTATTAGATTAGAGAATTTGAATCGCAATGGTATTTTTCGGGTTAAATAAAATAACTAGGGCCTGAGAGGAATGAGATCATCAAATGTAATTACACATTGTCATTTATACCAAATGTACCTAAATCTGTTAGATTTGCTCACAACATTTTGATTTTGGGCAAAACCAACATGAGCTGTTACTGAAAAGGGCGAAATTTACGTACCAAAGCTTTAATTCAGCGAGTTTAGTTTAGTTTAGTTTCAGGACAGGAATAGTTCAGTGGCGTGTACGGTCTTATATGACCATGTTACCGCAGCGGCATTCGCTCACAGCCGTGTTTTTGTCAGCTGCAGCCGCTAACAACCAGAGCGGCCTCGGAGGAGGCGGACCTCAGTCCATAGCAAACAACAGCCCCGCGGTCATGCGTGTATTCTTTTAAAACTTGAATTCCTAGAGGGCCTACCTGCTATGATGCCATCTCACACGCAGCATTCTGAGTGTTATTATGGATAAATGGGTGGGTCATTCGGACATGCGTTAATGCGTACATTTTTTTTTAACGCATTAATGAAAAATGTAATTAACGTGAATTAACACGATAATTTTGACAGCCCTAAAAATAACATCAGCCAACAGCCAAAACAGGAAGCGAGCGGCCAAACCAGGAAGTGAGCAGTCGGATCCTCCAAAGACCCTCCTCAGACCCTCCACAGACCCTCCTCAGACCCTGCTAAGACCCTCCACAGACCCTCCTCAGACCCTCCGCCGACCCCCCACAGACCCTCCTCAGACCCTCCGCCGACCCTCCACAGACCCTCCTCAGACCCTGCTAAGACCCTCCACAGACCCTCCTCAGACCCTCCGCCGACCCTCCACAGACCCTCCTCAGACCCTGCTCAGACCCTCCACAGACCCTCCTCAGACCCTCCTCAGACCCTCCTCCTCAGACCCTCCTCACCTCACCCCCTCGTGTGAGGGTCCGTGGGCTCCCAGCTGCTCTTCCGGGGGACTCCCAATCGCGTGTGAGCGAGACACCAGGGTAACCGCGGTAACAAGGCTAAATTAAAACATTCAACGAGAGTTCAGGAGGTGTCTTATGGAAGTGTATTTTTGGACTGACTCCGAGTCTGACGTGTGTCTCAGCTGCACATCTGTATTTATTATTATTATTATTATTATTATTATTATCTGTATTAAAACTGCTGCACTGCAGATAAATAGGCAGGATTGTAATACATTGTTTATTTTAGTTTTGATAATATCTGATTATTATGATAAAGGCTAGGTAGGATGTAATTATGGACAGTGAAAAAGTGACAGTCGCAGCTGGTTCTTCTGTCCTGGTGCAGGTTATAAGGGACTTAAAGTGACTTATTGTACAGTCTGACAGCGGTGTGAGTAAACCCTTTTCATATAGTCCATCTTTATATCTTCTAAAATAAATCATGGATGTATTTTTTTGGCTTTATCAGACAGAACATGTAAAAATGAAGGCCCAGAGGCTGAGAAGCCCAAAGCATCAAAGTCACAGGATTTTTAATAACAAGAATGTGAAAAATAGCATGTTACTTTTATGAAAACACGGATGAACCACAACTATGAGCTTTTCAAGGGAGAAAAAACTTTTTCGACTTTTGCATCTGCTTATTATGCATTTCTGTTCATATTAAAATGCTAAATGCTTCATTAGCATTTTTCATAAAGTTAGAATTCCGCAGTGGATTTTCACCTGATCCACTTGGTTCAGGACCATGAATCCTCTCTGCTCTGGTCTGGACCAGTGTAAAACCATGATCCTCTCAGAGACACTTAGAACTCGCTGCTGTTTCCAGAACATTCTAAAGTAAACTATAGCGTATTTTCTGACTCGGGAACAAATGCTCTCCAAATAGTAAGTAAGTACTTTATTTATATAGCACATTTTTTTTCAGATATTGTTCCATTCTCTCCACACGGTGATGACGTAGAACACACTGGTCCATCAAAGCCTCCGACCAAACACCCTCCTTTCACTCATTACATTCAGACTGTTGTGCATGTTTTTAGTGCTTGTTTTTAAATGTAGTTTTAACACAAATCCTCCCCAATCTCCAAACTGAAACTACAGGACCTGCACGCTCCCAATGCCCTCCCCCCCCATAAAGACCAACAGCCCCCAGCACGCCCCCTCCCAGCAGCACTATCTGACTGTGTGACTGTGTGAACTGGGACTTCCACTCTAACCTCTAGTGTGAACTTAATTGTGTATTCTCAGGTGTAGAGTTTCCAACCTGCGCAGCTCAAAGAGAAACAGACGCTGTGAACTTGACAATGAGTGAGGGAGAAGGCGAAGTGGGGGGACCGAGAGGAGAGGGACCACCCAACGGCTGAGAAGAAAAATAAAGCCGGACGCAGAGAGGAAAGTCAGATCTGATCAGGGCAAAGCTGTCACTGTCTGAAGGCCCCACGACAGGAGTGGTTCACTGAGGGCCAGAGACATTCTACATCTGGAAGTTAGAGTATATTTTTATGATTTAATCTAAATCTGATTGACATTTCACTGTGATACCAACCAATCACGCCACAAAGAATAAAACATGCAACGTTCTTTTGTTTACTGCTTAGAAGTTTCTTTAAATAAGACAAAAAAGTTAAGGAAGCTAGTACTGGTTAAGTGAGTGAATGGAGGTGTTTGGTCGGAGGATTTGATGGTCCGGTGTGTTCTGGTCTCGCTTTTGTCATCACCATGTGTGGAGAATGAAAAATATATGAACTCTGAATATTGTAAAGCGCTTTGGGTGAAACCTTGGTCTGTAAAATGTGCTAAATAAATACAGATTACTTACTTATTAATAATAATAATAATAATCATATAAATCAGACTTATATAGCACTTTTTGGACACTCAAAGACGTCTACTTCCCTATTAAGGAGAGACTTTTAAATATGTACAACACTGATATGTGTCTAAATGTGCAGTAGACGTTTGCCTTCGTCAGTCAAAACGTGTGGTAATTAAGCAGTTATAGCTATATTTACTTTTGTCTTATTAAAAGGACCTTCTAAGCCTTATGCAAAAATATTAACTCATTTAACTAATCCTTTACCATTTAGTTGTAATACCAGCGCTGACCACAAGGGACCAGTACATTGACAGTTGTACAAAATGATAAAAAAATTCCTTTCAATCTCATTGTTGCACTTTACAGAAGAGAAAGAAGGAAATAAGACTCAGATTGCACCAAACACGGTCCATTATTGAAGATAATTATTAAAATAAGTAATAAGATGTTAAAATAGAATAAAATAAAATATAACTGGAGCTAAATGACAGAGAGGTGGTGTTTATCGTCTTGATGAAAGGCCAGTGTCTTTAAATGTCGTGCAGACTGTTTGATTATTTCAAAACATTTATCAATAGTTTTATAACATTTCAGACCATCGTCCACTTCTGTTTTTAATCATGCTAATGTTTTTAACTTGCACCCAGTTTTTAACCATGTTTTTACAGTGTCCTTGGGTAATTCGAAAGGCGCTTTTAAACCAAATGTATTATTATATTTGTATTATTACGTGTGACTACATTTGCGCACAATGATATGTTAGTTAATGTGTAGTTAGTTAACATATATAAAAACTTACTGTAAAACTATATGAAAATGCTGCATATAAAAGTCTGGTTTCACACAAAGGTGGATCTGTGTTGTACAAATTTCAACGTTTATTACTAATTTATTAAATGAGGTTTAATATGCAGTAAACACAGTAAACACATGACTCTATAATGATTAATAAAACATCAGCTGCAGCCAAAAGCAAATATCAATCAGTAAATGACTCTGTGGTAGCCTCAGCCATATACTATGCTGCCGTGTGCTGGGCCCCGGGCAGCACAGAGCGGGACAGGAGTAGACTGAACAAGCTGGTCAGGAGGGCCAGCTCTACTCTGGGCTGCTCCCTGGACTCTGTGGAGGAGGTGAGGGACAGAAGGGTGCTAGCCAAAGCCACCTCCATCATGAACAATACCTCCCACCCACTGCACAGGACTGTAGAGGAGCTGAGGAGCTCCTTCAGTGGAAGACTGAGGCACCCTCAGTGCAAGAAGGAGCGCTACATGCTGCACATTTCTTACTTTTGCACAATTCTTTAGTGTTCCTATCCTTGCCAATGTGACATGTACATTTCTCCTGTGTGAGATTAATAAAGTCTTATCTTATCTTATCTTATGTAGTAATTATCAATACTCTTGTAGGCAGTAATATAGATTTAAATACTCCTTTCCAAAGTAAAAGGACAGAGATATTTTGAGGTCGAAGCTGCTGACTGCTCCTGTTGACTCTGTTAACCCAACAGCGTAATCTCTCACCCTCTCACCTCGCTCTGTTTTGGTCCGCGGTCAGAGGTCACATGGCGTAGTTGACCTGCGTGAACCGGCCTGTTACCCTCAGCTCAAAGTCCCGGCGCTGGACGGACATGAAACGCAGTGTTTATGGAGGTACTTGCCTTTCTTTGCTGCTGAGTTTTGCTGGACATGAGGCAAAGAGGGTTTTCAGTTCTCCCCGAGGCACAAGGGACAGACCGACGACCTGAGGACACACAATAATAATAATAATAACAATAATGCATTGGTTTTATACAGCGCCTTTCAGGAATCTCAAAGTCTCTTCACATCATTATCAATTCACTCCAAACACAGTGGTGATAAAATACTACTGTAGCCACAGCTGCCCTGGGGCACACTGACAGAAGCGAGGCCACCAGTCTGTGCCATCAGCCCCTCCCAGTATATTTACACGCTCAGATTTTGTGGTCTATTTCATATTTAAATAGTTCAAACCAAATCCTGTACTGCTGCATTTGGGACCATCGATAGTTTGTGTAAAAATTCAAATACAAATTCATAATTTATTTTTATCTCTGGGATAAGTAGATAGAAAGATTGACACTTTATTGATCCCTGAAGGAGAAATGTGTTCACTAGTAGCAGCAGAAACACATCCATTCAAACAAACAAAACAAATAAATACATAATTCTAAAAGTTTCTAACAATAATAACACTGGGTAACAAAAAAAATTTTTTTGAAAATAGTCCAGGGTTTTCCAGCTGAATTAGACTAATTTTGATGCTCTGAGTCCGACAATGACCTTGGTTTTGCTCAATCACGTCAGGATGATCTGCTACAGAAATATTTTTTTAAATCGATTTTGCGTAAAAAACAAATTTCTGCGGATCATCAGCTGAGAAACCCTTGACGTTTTTTCCGTTTTCCTCAAGAAATAAAAGTCAACGTATCCAAAGTCAGTTAGTTTTTATTTACTCCATCAAATTTGATAAGCAGAATTCATAATAACGTAGACGTACATAATCCGTAACACTTTGGCTGTATCTCAAAAAGTTGATCTGATAGAGCAAAATGCATGTGATATTCGGACTCAGAACACCAAAATTAGTCTAAATCAGTTGAGAAACCCCTGACCATTTTTTGGCTGTCAACTTGTGTAATAATAATACACTTTTCTGGACGCTCAAAGTCTCTTCACGTCATTATTCTTTCTCTCCAAACACGGTGGTGATAAACTACTACCGTAGCCACAGCTGCCCTGGGGCACACTGACAGAAGCAAGGCATGGCAGTCTGTGCCATCGGCCCCTCCCACCACCACCAACCATTCACACACACACCACACTCATTCTAATGTAGGAGAAGTGTCTTGCCTGAGGACACAACCACAGTTTGGCACTTTACAGCCGCAGCCGCCCCACTGTGGCACCTGCTGTTTCCAGAGGTCTCCCATCACAGGACTAACCAGGCCCTGCCCTGCTTAGCCCCTGATAAGATTTGGCTTTCGACATGCAAGTTTGGCCATACAAACAGACCGGTTAAAGCTGGGATACCTAACTTCTGTTTTCATCTATCTATATACACAGTATATCCATATATCTATATTTTATGTATGAAAAATCTGCTAAAAATCTGATATTAAAGCTGAAAATTGTGACATAGGCCAAAAATGCAATGTTTTGAAAGTGAAGATCTAGTTTGATTTTATTACATCGTTCTGTATTTTGAGGTTTGAAAGTTAGGAACCCCAGCTTTAAAAGGGCTATGTGAAGTGTCTCACGACTGCTCCCTCTGGCCAAACGTGTAACTGCAGCCTCACTGGGAAACACGTGAGGCTCAGAACAGAAACAGAAACAGAAAAGTCCTCTCCTCGACAGTTTACAGATGTGTGGAGAGGATTTCCACAAAAGAAATGTCACTGTTTTGTAAAATATTTAGACCAAATCAATGTGATATTTTCCGAGATGTGAGACTTCAGCAAATGTAAAACAAAGTGAATCGCGTAAAGAAGCAAACTAATAAATAAATGATTGACGTTTGAACAAAAATACTTGTATATTTTGTATTTTTAAAACTTAAGCATAACTGTAATTTTAAAAAGTAATTCCACAGATTGAAATGCTATTATGAAAATCCAAAAACATTTTTATTGGGCCTGATCAGGTTAGCGTAGCGTAGCATGAGACATTCAAACAACGCTTCTAGTAAGTCCAGTGTTTACTTTTTGTAGTCTATTCACTGCTCATGAATCCATATAAATTCTACTGAGAAAAGCCAAAACAAAAGCTCTGATTATGAGCATTTAACTTTATATAAAAAGGAATTGGATTATTTGATATTTGGCTGAAGGAAGCGAAAGGAAACCGTCCAAAAGCAACACCACATTGGATTGGCTTTGACACATTGACAGTTGCTACATTCACAATGAGCCCTAATTTGGTGGAAAATACTAATACACCAGTGTAATAATATTTCCAGTAAAAGGGCAATTTAATTTAGCAATTCTAATACTCTGAAAGTAGCAATATGTAAGATTTTCATGTCATGAAAGGGCCCTGATCTGTCATAATGTTATTGTTTTCAATTCGATGTCCCGCCCTCCACCGTTTCACCAATCAGAAAGTCTGTGATCCGGGCGTCAGACCTCATCGCGTCGAGCTAATCTCAAAGGTAAAGTACCATGTGGAGCAGAACTAAAGAAGGTCTCGTTATGATTCTCAAATTATTAATGACAAAACAAGGAATAAAACCAGGATTTCTATCTTTGTGAAAAAGATGTTGGTTATAGATTTGTTGTTGACAAAGCTCTTGTCTATACAGCTGTTATCCAGCTGTCCCAGCTGGATTTTTCCTCCATATCTGGCAACATGAGTCAGGGAGAGAGGGAGAGGCTACAGTACCACTTTTGGCAAGACTTTTACATATTGACAAAAAATCTTGCATCCTATTTAAATGAATGGCTTGTGCTTAGTAGTGCATGTGACACACACGGGGATCGAGAGATTAGCGGAACACGCCCATATTTGGTCATCGTCTGGTCCTCCCGGTTCTGTGCAGTGGACGAGCTCCTATGATGCTTTGCTCCAAATACGCATGTGTGGCTCTCATGCACGTGCACAGAGGGGCTGGGCTGCGCTTTGACCAATCAGCGCTGCTGATCAGAGCAGATCAGCAGCAGTAGAGCAAAGTCAAAGCCGGGAGGAAACGAGCAGAGTTTGTGACAGTAAAGAGTGGATTTAAAGAAAACCAAAGGAAGTTCAAGATGACAAGGGACATTAAAATCCCCACAAAATCCAACCTTTATGAAAGCTGTAGGTTCTCTGTCAGGTTCTCTGTCAGCTGAGGTCTAGCTGTTTTAGTTTACATTGAGTTCTATGGTAAATTTTTCTGGGTAATGTGAATTTGGTCTGCGGTACCACTGGCGCCCCCTGTGGCCATGGGTGGGACGGATATAAGATAGTAATACTCCATCCAGGTTATTATAGATCCAAGGAGGGGATTATAAACTGCAGCCAATTAGGGCGAGACGAGGAGCTGAGGCGAGCGAGGCCCAACACTTGTTTTACATTTGAGGCGTTTAGGCGATGGTCAGCCTGCAGCGCCGTGCTCTGATTGGTCAGCGCTGCCGGGGCCAAGTGCTGTTCAAGGACACACACAAACAAGCGTTCATACCATGTGTAAAATACCAGTTATTCATATAGTATCAGTCTGTGGTCTGAGGAGGTAGATGCACAAACAAAAAGCAAAGGTAGGCTCCAAAATATTTATGATTTACTTTTTCATTTGAAAACATACTTTAGGGGTTTAGGCAAGTTTCCCACAATATTTTAAACATTGCGCGTGTGTAAATCATTAATTCTATAAACTCTTTTGTATAATCCGGGATGTAACACCACACAGGACATTTCTGGGCGTATACAGCACACCTGAGCCTCCATTTTAATTGTATGGCCTGAAGAAGGTCAGACGTGACAAAAAGGCATCGACATGTCCATTCAATAAAGAAGTGTCATTAAAGTATCACAGGGACTCGGCCTCTCACGGTTTCCTTTGACCCTGAAGACCACCTGACCCCTTACTTTCTCCACCCACTGCAGTGAACACTTTCTTTCATCTTATGTATTTAAAAGTTTTATATTTGGACTTGTTTTACTACCAGTGTTTCATTGTTTACTGTTGTGTTGTTAGTAACTTTTAGAACAAGTATTTATTTGTTTGTTTGGATGGATTTGTTTCTGCAGCTGGACACATCCATCTCTCTCTCTAACATCTACTGTATATCTATCTATCTATCTATCTATTTACCTATCTATCTGTCTCTCTATCTATCCGTCTCTCTATCTATCCGTCTCTCTATCTATCTATCTATCTATCTATCTCTCTATCTCTCCATCTCTCCATCTATCTATTTATCTCTCCCTCATCTCTCCCTCAGCCCGGAGTAATCACCACCCGGACACATCCACCGCCCAAACCTCATTTAACAGCGGGGCTTCACGAGTCTCGGCCTCATCTGCATGGGTGGAGCCAGGGGTGGGGCACTGGGGTGGGGCACTGGGGCCGGGGGGCGGAGGTCAGCGCTTGAAAGCAGGGGATTTTACGAAGATGTCAGCGCCTTTAGGACAGCAGAGAAGGACCTCCGCCTACAGACATGTAAGATATCCTGTATTTATGCCACAGTGGGGAAGTTTCACTGTTGCAGCGCACAAACTGGACGGTAGTAAGAGACACAGGGAGCACACAGAATGTACATATTGTCAATATATAATATGTGTCATAATAATTGTCTTGACCCCACATAAATGTTTTAAGTCTTAAGACACTGGCTTTTAACACCGTGTGAGTTGTGTGGTCCTCTAATTTATGTTTTATTGTTTTAAGTTTATTAATGTATATAGTGAATTGCTTTATTTCATTTTTTTTTTACTTTACTTTAATTGTTTGTATTAAAATCTGGCAGACTTGTATATTTTAATGTGTTACTTTTACCTGTGCAGCACTTTGGAAACGTGTTTTATAAAATTTGCTATATATATAAAGTGGATTGGATACAAAATAAGTAGCTGCTATGGTTTTAGCTAGCTGTAAATGCTTCAATATCAATCTTTCAATATATATATATAGTGCAAAGTTATATACACCCAGGGCACAATAATGAGAATAAAGTGACATTCTGATATTGCAGTATTTACTGAACTACAGATGAATGACATGCACAGGCTCAGCAAATCTCATTGTACAGTCTGACAGCAGCAGAAAAGAAAGACCTGTGGAACCTCTCCTTTACACAGCGAGGATGGATAAGTATGTCACTGAAGCTGCTCTCCAGAACTGAAGTTTCATTCTCAGAGCTGGCCCACGTCCACAGACTGAACATATGAGAGCTCTGAACATATGATTATGGCCTAATTATAAATCCCACACACTGCTGCTGCTGCACTGGGCTCGGACCGGAGACAGAAGAGCTCAAAGGGGAGTACGGTCCGAGACGGTTCGATGTCACATTTTTGTCATTTACAAATAAACACACAGTGCGTTTGGCAAGGAGTTAACAGCTTTTAATAGCATCAAACCCGCTGAATTTGTGTGTAACCATCTGTCACGTCCATTGTGTGTCTCGTTGTGTGTCTCATTGTGTGTCTCTGTGTGGGTTTTTAGAAGCCTCTTAAACAACAGTTGAATTATGGGCTGCGGTCATTATTGTCTAGATGCAAACTCTTTTTTAAAATGATAATAAAAATGTGTTGTACGTACGCGGTGCTTTTTTGGACACTCAAAGATGTTTTTACAGAAGATAAATACAATCGATCTCATGGAACATTGCAAAGAAATTATGTTTTTACAAATGATCATAAACGATATCTCAATGATGTGCAATATTTGTCTTTTATCCACAGTATAAACACATTTATTTCATCTTTATACTAAGGAACAATCGTCCAGAAGATGAGAGACAGGCTTCTTCTCTGACGATGTTTAAAACCAGGTTAAAAACAGTTTATCTGTGCTACAACTGAGGGATTTTAAATGTGTATCTTTCTTTTTAATGTACTGAGATTACTTATTATTTCAATGCTATCTTGTTTTGTTTAGCACTTTGACTGCCTTGTGTATGAATTGTGCTATACAGATACATTTTCCTAAAGATTAAAGTCCACTTATTGGCGTGTTTCATCTTTTTCTGGTTTATACAAATCTTTTTTCTTTGGGGAAAAAATATTTTCTTTCAGTCATTGACACTAGTGCAGCCGGTAACAACTATGAGCAGAGTTGGGGAGAATACTATGAAAATACATAACCTAAAAGTATTTTGTAAAATAGTCTGTTACTATGGGAAGAGTAATACCTGTAATAGCAATACTAAGAATACATTAATTTATACTATATAATTTTTTCAATTATTTATAATTATTGTAAATTCATTTTTATCTACAAACCTCAAACTATTTAAATCTACAAACTCAATAAATGTTTAAATAAATAAAAAATTAACTGATTTCCCTGAACTCGTTTAAGTTTGTTTAAGGCGAAATGTTTTAAATGGACCTGTTTTATACTAAATTATTATTATTCTTTGATGTTTTCATTTGAGAGGGGGCGACAGTAGCTCAGTTGGTAGAGCATTGGCCCTTGGGCCTGGAGGTCGTGAGTTCGAATCCCACCATGGGACCTACTCCAACTGCTCCCACTGAGGCCATGACTGCTGTCGTTGTGTCCTTGGGCAAGACACTTAACCCCACGTTGCCTGAAGCCCCCGCTGACAGATCAAGGCTGTATCACAACTGATGGAGCAGCCATCTTCCTGTGGACTCACCACCTGCAGAAGATCAGTGAGGGACTGGTGCTATGAGCATTGGGTGGCAGCTCTCATTGCCCCCCCCCCCCCCCCCCCCCCCCCCGACCCAGAAATGGACTAATAAAGGGGTTGAAAATGAAATGAAAAAAAATGAAATGTTTTCATTTGGTTTCATTATTTTGTCTGTATTTCTTTATGTTGTAATGTGTGCTGAATGTGTGCTCCTCTTTCCTGTTCTATAACTTGTGATGCAACACTGAAATTTCCCCACTGTGGGATGAATAAAGGAACTCTTAATCTTAAAAAAAATATATTATTAATCTCAATGAGGTTCTTCTGATTTTATTTCAAGTCAAAACCTAATGTGAGAAAGTATGTATTCTATGTTTTTCAGAAAGTAACTGTAATCTAAAGTAGTAACTGTAGTGGGATACAGTTAGAAAGAGTACTCTACATATTGGGTTACATGTACTCAGCCACTCCCAACACTGACTATGAACAAATACACATTGTGACACCTTAAATTAGTTAATTATAAACAAAGAGAAAGTGAGTTGTTTGGATGTGAATAAAAAGAGTCAAATGTGGAGTAAAAGTTGAGGGTCGGGTTCAGGAAGTCTTCACTCCTTCCTTCCCATGATGCATCTGCCCTCGCTTACATCAGCGCCTGAGAGAAGCCAGACGTAGCGCGGATAATAACCACAGAAGAAGAACATATTGAAACAGGCTGGAGCTCGTGCGTTGGGAGTTAGTCATGATTAGAACGACCATCGCCACGTTCCAGGTGTATTCGAGACGCACAAGTACACGCTACTTTCAATTCAAACATACGGAAATATATTTGAAGTTAAATTCACAAAAAATAACAAACTTCTCCTGAAGGATGCTGCCTCCATCAGAGACAAACGTTAGCACATGTCAAAGTGACTCCTCAGTATGAACTCAGAAAGAGGAGTTATCTGGTTTTGTGTCTGACTGAGCGAAAGTATAAATCATATGTTACTGTTTTTTTAAGTGCCTTTTAACTGCACACAGTGAAGTTAAGTCTATAACAACACTTTTCTTTAGACAAAGTAATGAATACAGAGTTAAAACTAGTAAATGTAGAAAATAATCTCTTCACTTCAATGACTTCTTGTTTGTATTTGGCTCTGGCCACATCAGTACAAAGCCTTGACTGCGGCGTCTGTAAGTAATCAACCAAAGACCTCTCATCTCTGTATCGTCTGCTGCTTTCTTTGATTTGAGGATGGAGCAGCGACACTCCGCCAGAGGAAGGCAATAGGTTTAGCAGGCGAGAAGGCGAGGCAGATTTATGGCTCTGGATGTGACCTCTGGGGCCGTAACACGGTGATGGGTGAGTGGCTCTCAACGGTAAGCTACTGGCACTTGACAAAGTGCCCGAAGCAGAATGAATTTACTTCTCTTTTCCTCAATCATCAAGCAGCCACTGCCCTGACCCCCATCCTGACTGCTATAACAAGATCTCCCATCTCACAAGGGCCTGAAATATTTACTGTCACATCTACTTTTCAATGAGCTCAAGTGAGCACTTCTTTCACCTTCAGAGGAGCAGGTGCCGTAGACTGCCCACGGGCCGCATGTGTGTGTCACGGACCGCATGTGTGTGTCACGGACCGCATGTGTGTGTCTCGGACCACATAATGTGTGTGTCGCGGACCGCATATGTGTGTCGGGGACCGCATGTGTGTGTCACGAACCACATGTGTGTGTCACGAACTACATGTGTGTGTTGCAGACCGCATGTGTTGCAGACCGCATGTGTTGCAGACCGCATTTGTTGCAGACCGCATGTGTTGCAGACCGCATGTGTTTTGCGGACCGCATGTGTGTCGCGGAACGCATGTGTGTATTGGGGACCGGATGTGTGTGTCGAGGACCTTATGTGTGTGTCAGGGACCACATGTGTGTGTCAGGGAATGCATTTGTGTATCACGGAACGCATGTGTGTGTCACAGACCGCATGTGTGTGTAGGGGGCCGCATGTGTGTTCTGTGAGAAAGGACTGTGAAGTACATTGAAGGGACACAAAGGGCACTTCTACACAAATAGACACGACTGAAGTTTAGATTAGAAGTCAATCTACCTTAGCACATTCCAGCGGCAGAGTGTGCGGCTGCTTCATCAGCGCGATGGCACTGGAGTTGAATTTAATGATGCTGATATTTTTTTATATGCACTTCATAAATCTTGGCACACATGCGTTCAGACTTCACCTTTCCTGCACTCTGGTTTGTGAAGAGCAATGACAATGGCCAAGAGCGGTGCGGTGCACATGGTCTTATGTTAAACTCAGAATACAGCATTTCATAGGATGGAAGGATTTAGATCTTAATAATAGTTCAACAGCAAAATAGAAACAAAGTAAGAAAATAAATTGGATTATATTCTGAAATTCACAGACAGAAGGAGATTTAGTTTTCATCATTAAGTTTGGCACGATTTACTTATTATTCGCTGACGTATCCTCTGTATTTGGAGCCCCCTGGACCCATCAAGATGTTTGATGCTGGGCTTGTTCTGGACTATACTTCAACTGGATATGATGGGGAAAACCGGAGCACCTGGAGAAATCCCACCCAAACACAGGGAGAAACATGCAAACTCCGAACAGAAAGGATCAAGTCTGTGACCTTCTTTCTTTGTCGCAGTTTAGACCAATATGAGACACAAAGCTACATGTCTAAGGGCAATAGATGTGTAACTAATGTTTAGGAACAAATAAATAAATATTGTATTCAATTTGATCCTTAATGTCATCGTCTACAACAAGACGAGAAAATATAAATGTAGACAAATGGTCAAAATAGGATAAAATCTAAATCTAGTTCAGCCAACTCTAATATTATATTTAGCTCAAAAAGTTTTTGATTTGATCCTATTTTGGCCGTTTGTGAAGATATATATTTTCTTTACACGCTGTACACGCATCATCGCACACAAATAAAACAAAACAAATAAAAAGTATTGTCCCTTTGAAAATCATCTTCCACAATAAGTCACAAAACTCATCTGGGACTTAAATAATTATTGAAAATTAATCTGCAGTAAATGTTAACGCTCATGTGATAACTTTAAAACCAATAAGTCATCACGCCTCTGTACTTTTATGGCTTTTTGAGTTCCCTTTTGATAAAATATTATCATGAGTCAATAAAATAATTAAAATAACAATTTAACATGTGTAATTCTCCATGAATGGTTTATTAAATTTTATTGTGATTCTCCAGAGGGCCATAAAGACAGGCCGCATGTTGCTTACAAGGGAAAATTAAATGTATTCAATAAGTGGGAGTCAAATTGATCCAGTCATAAAGTGGCTCACAGACATCAACACTTACAGATTTTATTATATACATTAATTTCAGTCGATGCATAAATATGTTTAAGATTCTCCTCAGACATTGATTTTGAAGTCAATAAACGCTATTCTCTTCTGTTGATGCTGTAATACTCTTCCACAGCTACAGTTTACATTGTTTATATTGTTATTATGTACAAAGTGGCACCTGAGCCTTTCGATCAGAGGAAAATGAGAAATCCAGAGGTGAGTAGTGGCTCTGTGGGTGAATCAGTGTTAGTGGTTCGGCAAACAGCGTTTTTCTTTTAACTTTCAATTCTCCTAAGCATCCGTGCTCCACAGCCTCTGGGGCTATTGCCTTTCTCAATCTGTCCCTGGAGAGCCACGAGTTATGGTCCCTGTCCATTGAGGAGAAAGGGATGTTATTCCCCTGTCACCTCCTGGTCGCGCCGCCATCCTCCCGGGCCTGATCTACGGCCTGTAACCCCCCCCCCCAATTCACCCCCCCTCCTCTGCAGCGCTTTGCTTCATTGTAAGGAGCTGCTGTGTCGTTACCGAGGCGTGTGGAAAAGAGGGTGACAAACATGTGATGGTGGGGGGTCTGGGTCTGCGGGGGGGGACGGGTCCAGGAGGCCTGACTGTGTGGGTTTAAATATTAAAGCTCAGATACCTATTTTTCTTTGCGCTACAACTGAAGGATTTTCTCCTCATTTCAATGCACTGTTGTAATTTGTTATTCTAATCATTTGTCTGGTTTTAATTGTTTTACTGTTTTTGATGTGTTTGGGTCATTGTTTGTAACCGGTGCCTTTTGTGTCCCAGAGGTTTAAAAATAAAGTTACCAATATAATGAATTTTAACCAAGAAACAGAAAGAAACATGTGTATTTGCATAGAATACAAGAAAATATTTGAAAAAAAATACGTTATTCACATTTTTATGAGTCGCTGAGTATCAGATGGCAGAGGAAAATGCATGTCCCCATTGACCAAAGTTACTTTTTCATTCAATCTAAAACCTATATGAATTTCCATTAACCCCATTTTTTCTGCTAATATAATCATATACCTGTCTGCTCTAACTAAAATAAAAGAAAACTGAAAAGTATTCATGTTGGTATGAAATGGTACTTTGTAATCATGTCCCCCAAGTTGGTTCAACCCCGTAACGGCGTGGCATTTTCCACCCTTTTTGAAAATAATTGTTCAGTCCAACCCACTCAACCTTCACAAAGTTACTTACTCAAGTCTTTTCAAGGTCATGCTGTGAAGAGAGGTAATTATTAGCATACATTTTTAACCATATCTCATTTTTGTTGTTGTGAGATTGACATCGTCATGCTCAACCTTTCAACTCTGTTACAGAGATAAACGATATTTATATATTAGATATTGTTGGCGACAACTGTGCGGAAAAGTATATCAATTTCATTATTTCCAAATGCCATGTGGTAACATGTTTGCTAACATGGGAGATATGGCTACTTTTAGCTAGAATCTTCAACCCTGTAACATTCAACTCCGTAACAAAATGAATGGCAAATTCCCTCGTAATATTTGGTATTCCATTTCTAAGGTGGGAAACAGTATTTTACCAGAGGTTCAAATACTCCTTTGTCAGATGCAATGTTCAGAAATGCAATAATTTTTGGTCATTTTTAAAAAAATTCTGAGGACCCAAAAGGCACCCGTTACAGAGAATCACCCGATTAATGTTTTCAATGTGTTTAATGTTTTTGATGTGTTTAATGTTTTTAATGCGTTTAATGTTTTTAATGTGTTTAATGTTTTTAATGTGTTTAATGTCTTTAATGTCTTTAATGTGTTTAATGTTTTTAATGTGTTTAATGTGTTTAATGTTTTTAATGGTTTATTAAATTTTATTGTGATCGAGAGGAACCAGTTGAGGTGGCTCGAGCATCTGTTCCGGATGCCTCCTGGACGCCACCCTGGGGAGGTGTTCCGGGCACGTCCCACCAGGAGGAGACCCCGGAGAAGACCCAGGACACGGACAGGACAGGATCAGTGAGAGGCTGGTGCTAAGTGGACTGGGTGCAACTCTGACTGCCACCCCCGACCCAGAAATGAACTAAGTTAAGGGGAAGAAAATGGATGGATAATTACATGTGTGATTTTAATTGTGTTTTTATGGTGATTTTGGTGTTTTTTATGTGATGATTTGTGCCTTCTGTTGTGTGGACTGTGAAGTGCTTTGTATTGCCCTGTGTCGGAAAAACACCCATAAATATTGATTGATTGATTGATAATAAATTACATTTAGTTTGTAGCAACAAAAGACTTCTGTAAAAGTAAAAGTACGACATGCTTCAAGAATGGTCCTCTCTTTTTCCCTTTCAGTCTGAAGATGTGACAGAGGCAACAACACTTACATCTGGAAAGTATTTGTGTATTTATAAATGTGATTTGATGAATATTTTTTGCATTTTATTGAAACTGTTTTAGTCTTCTTTCAATCAGTCAATTGTCTCCTGTTTTGTTTGTTTTATTTCTGGACGTGTCTTGTGCACACTGGGGACTTTTGCAAATGTATTCCAATGTTTTACTGCAAATGGCAATAAATGAATCTGAATCTGTAAAGATGCCAAGTCTCTCTTTTGAAGTGCAATAAAAATCTACCCACAAGTACAAATAAAGTCTCCTTGAACCTTTGAGCCAAACTAGGCAGATGGATCTTAGTACATACTATTTTTTTTTGGTTAAATGTCGGGTTTTTCAGCTTTAAAACAAAATCTAGATGAGACTTAGCCTGGCCTTACTCTCTGCTCAATCATAATTTCCTGCATGTAACGTTTGGGTCTGGTCCCTGTGTTTGCGATTACAATCGGTGGAATTTCATCCGACCAATCAGAGAGCACGGGAGTCGGGTGTTGTAGTTAGATGTGGGTTACGTCAAGAGTTTGCTCCAAACGGGCAGGTTGTATTTTGGCGAAGAATGCGATAGTAAAGTATTCCGGTCTGGTTCTATCAAGAAACTGAAGCCGGAGCAAGAGGAATGTTTAGCAAAGGTAATCACTGGCAAAAATTGTGGCGCTACTCCCAACGGGCTCTGTTAGCGAGCCTGTGGCTAAAGTTAGGCTAAATGCTAAATGCTAACGACTCACTCGGGCGCAGTACATATCGTTTCAATCTGCAAAAGGAGTTAGCCCCTCCCACCTGTTAACGGAGCTCACCTCCCGACCTTAGTAAGAAATGTAATTTGTACTATAGTGTGGTACGTCCAGGCTAGAGGAGACTAAGTTGAAGTCCCGTACAGCAGTAAACACACACTGTTCCGTTGTGCCACCTGCAGTAAATACACTCTGTACCACTGAGCCACCTGTGGTACATCCAAGTCTGATTTTTGTTAACATAAGGAGCCTCAGGCCCTGTCTACACGTAGCAGGGCATTTATAAATCCGCCCTCCGCCTAAAAAAAAACTTCTGTCCACACAGCCTCGGTTTTTAAAAAAACGGCATCCACACCTAACCGCATACATGCGTTGTCAATTACATTTCAAACCTACAGGCGGCAGTAGTTCCCCAAATTCTATCCAATTACAGCTAGTCTCCGTCCTTGACGTCACTTCCGCAAAACATGAAACATGGCGCAAGGCTCGTTCGTGTGGACTGACAAGGAGGCAGAATTGCTCCTAAACGTACTTTTAGAGTACAAGGTCAACAAGACACAAGAAAACATTGATTGGGAATCTTGCCAAAACAAGTATGTGGACTTATTGACTCTATATTTGGAGCATTATCCCGCGGAGACCTCCAATGACTTTCCCCATGGAAACGGATAGCTAACTCGGGCTATCCTGACAACAAAAATATAGGCCATCAGGAGCAAATATCGCCAGGCAATTGACAGTGGACGCAAAAGCGGGTATGGCAGAGTCGTTCACCTTTATTTTGAGTTATGTGAACAAATATGGGGTGGGTCCCCCGCCACTACAACCATGTCGTCGGGCATTGAAACAAATGACTTGGATGATAGCCTCCCCGCTCCCTCGCCTTCTACGTCCGCTACTACGGAGCCATCTGATGCCGCGTCGGACACCGAGCAGGAGAGTGGGGCACACACAGTCAAACAGAGGAGAGATCTGCTACAGGTATGTTTTTGCATTGGTTAATTATAAACTATACGTTTTGTTTAGCAGTGTTTGTAAAATGGAAAAAAAAAAATATCACTTGTTGGTAAAACGGGTCATAATAAAGTCAAACGTTTTACAAGATTTCCTTTGGTCACTTCTGTTGTTTTTTTATTTAGGCTAAACTGAATGGACACCGGCATGACCGTCTCAAGAGGAAGCTGCCAGCTGAGACCCAGTGGCTTAATGCACTAGAAGAGGACCAACGCGTAAAGAAGAAATTGGTGGACATTATGGAAAACTCAGAAAAACAAGCAAATGACAATTTTGCAAAAATTACAAATACACTCAACATACTCACTACTTCCATTGCTGACGGGTTTTCTCTTCTAAGACAAGTCATGCAGCCACCCCCTACACAACCATTACATTACATGCCACATGAAGCAAGAGGGCACATTTCACCCACACCATCTCTGCAATCAATCCACCCAAATCAACCATTTCAGTCTTTCACAAACAACTCACCTTCTCTTAGAGCAACACAACAAAATGCAAACAGATCCATCAACACACACGATGCAGCACATTCCAACACACCTACTGACAGCACAGGGTTTATTGGGTTTTCCTTTACCAAAGCCCTATTCAATGAGGAATAAGCTGTCAGCACCTGTTAACAGGCATAAGCCCTTTTCAATGATTACGTTCTTATTAATGTACAGGCATTAAGTTTAATGTGTAAAATGCCAAATGTTTATTTGTTGGCAAATAAGGCGGCACTCAAATCTTTTGAGGTTATTTTATTAACACTTTTATTTAAGCAGGGCATTTGAATGCTGTGATATGTTTGCACTGTTATATTTGCACTAAACTCAAAATACCTCTTTCTCAAAGTTTTATATACCTTTTTATTTTTATTTAAATATATATTTGTGTTGAAATGTTCAGTGACGAGCACAATTAATGCTTTTTCAAAAGACAATTAAACGACTTTTCTATGAAATGTGTGCAGTATCAATGCAACATATGAACATACTGCATAACGTAAAAACAGCAGCTTGCAAAATGATGCCACTCTACAAGGGTAACGTATTACAAAAGTAAAAAGTTAAAATACTGTACAATAGTCATTACAACTCAAGTAACGAGTTACAAGTGCATTTAAATGGTTTGTATTCATGTATGAATGAAAAAATGCCACAAAATATAGTAACAAATCAAGTTTAACACTAAGATGTGCAGTTGCGTGTAGGAAACGTCAAAACAAAACATGAGAGAATGAGCAGAATGAAAGAAAAATAAATCTTTGACTGCACTTTTCTTCAGTAGCATCAGTACTATTGTCAGTTTAGATTTTGCCAAAAGAAACTCAAAGTAGTCTAACTCAGCTACATTTTTTAAACAGAAATATGTAAAACAAACATACATTTTTTTAACTACAAACATAGTGTACTATTTTTCAGTAACTTGCCCAACACAGAGGCTGCCGTAGGCCATCAGTAGTCTTTCTACTTGTCCCTTTTATGGATCCAGGTACTGAGTGAGGACTCTCCTGACCCTCTTCCCTTCAGTTGTCAAACGGTCTCCTCTGACATCTGGTTCTGAGGCTGGCTGATAGTCTCTGTCATGCTGAACAGCTTCAGTAACATAGCTGTCATCTACTGGGTCTTTCAAAGCCTCACAGTAATTATGCAGCACGAAACATGAATAAATGACAAAGGGCAGATCGTGAAGATTTATGTCCATAGGTCTCCTCAAAGCTCCAAAACGGGCCTTCAGCCTTCCAAATGCACATTCTATGACCATGCGTGCTCTGCACAGAGATAGTCCAAAATACTGCTCCTGGACAGTGCTTCCTCCGTTTGCATACTCTTTCATTAGGTAAGGCAGTAAGGGGTACGCAGGGTCGCCCAAAATGTATACTGGGATGGGTGCTTCATTCTCAACAACTTGTTTAGGACATGGAGGTATTGTTCCACTTTTGAAAATGTTATTGAGGGTCGACTTGGCGAAAACACGAGCATCATGGACGCTTCCAGGCCATTTAACCACCACGTCCATGAAGCAGTATTTATAGTCACAAGTGGCCTGAATGTTTAAAAAAAAATTCCCCTTTCTGTTAATGTAATCTGTGGAATTAGCCGATGGTTGCTTAATTCCAATATGAGTGCCATCGACAGCACCTAAGCACTGGGGGAGGCCATGGGATTGTTCAAATTTCTCCACAAGTGTCTGCACCGCACATTCACTTTTTGGCAGCTGTATGAACTGGGATCCCAAGTGCACAGTTATAGCTTTACAGACCTGCCGAACTATGTTTGAGACAACCTGCCTCGATAAACCAAATGCATTTGCCGTTTTTCGTAATCTTCCCTCGTCAGATAAATAGTACAGCGTGCAAGCAACTTTCTTGACGACACTGACCGGCGATCGCATGACAGTGGACTGTCCTTCTATGTGAGGAAGTAATAACTCCGACAACGACAGCAGTGAGGACCGTGACATTCTGAAATTGTCTCGCCATTCCTCCGGGAGGACGACTTCCATCTCAAAGTTCTCCCACCAGCTGGCAGTGCGTCCCGGTCTGACCCAAAATCGCCGTTGCCGTCTTTGACGAGGAACATGTCTTGGACGAGGGATGGTTATTTGGCGGAAAATAGCCGACCTTAAAGTGCTCCTTCGTCTGTGCTCTTCAACGTGAAGCAGTATTTGAGCTTGTAAAAACAAGCAAGAAAAAAGTGCCTGAACAATCGTTAAAACAAAAGCGGTTTTGATGGCCTCCATGTTGTTTCTGATGTAAACACAGGTCGCGCGTGTGACGTCAGAGCAGCACGCTGGTAGTGACGTACAGCCGAATACTCCGGTTATATATGTCCACACTCAAACGCATAACCGGAGAATTCCCAAATCTTCACTTTGGCCGGAGTTTTCAGAAACCTTCGTTTTTATCGACAGAAAACTCCGGGTTTGTGTGGATGATAGGCCAGATCGTAGGAAAATATCTTCGGTTTGTGAGATACCCTGCTACGTGTAGACGGGGCCTCAGAAGACTTCCAGAGACCTTCAGAGCTTGAGCCCATTTCCATAATGACCAACCTACCGCTTCTTATAGGCTTCACTGCACCTTAGGCAAATGTGTGGCTTGCGAGGGCCTTTCTGGGTGAGGGAATAAATAAATAAGCAAATAAATAGATGAATAACCCAGAGGATGTGTAGCTGCTGTACTATGGCCATCCATCACACATCCCATTACCACACACTCAGCGCCACTCGCCGTATGTATAATGTAGTCAACCTCCATAAGCAGCTACAAATTCTACTCTTTTCGTTCCCAATTTGTTATATGTGACAGCCCTACAGCCCGCCCATGCCTTGTTGTTTCTGTGAATTATAAATAGTTTCTTCTTTCCAAACTGCAGCTGAGTGCTCTTATGTAGAACAGCTGTGGAAAACAAATTCAAGAAGCTTGGTGCGTACAAAAGCGTTTACTTTTGTGTTACAGCCACTTAAGAAGAAGACCAAAGACTCAATATTTAATTTTCGTGACTTTTCCGGGTTGATATTCAAAAATACATATTGACAGACTGAAAATGAGACTAGATCCTCGAAGATTTGCGCTCAATATTGTGCCATGATGGAGCAAAAAGTCAATAAAAGATAGTTTATTATTCATGAATTCATCCTTATAGACACTACCCTGGTCATACCATACCATAGTACTCATTTAATTTCGACAGTGGCTCAGTTGGTAGAGCATTGGCCTGCAATAAACACAGCTATAAATCATACAATAAACGGTAATAAATGCTTGAATCAAGTGGTACTATCTTAATGTGAGCACTTTTAGACTGTCTGAAAACAAGATTTCCCAATGAGACAAGCAAAAATGTCTTGCTTTTAAAAGATACAAGACAATTTAAAGCAGTAATATGTAAGATTTTCATGTCACGTCATCATTAAAGGACCCTAATCTGTCATTGTTAAAGGGCCCTAATCTGTCATCATTAAAGGGCCCTAATCTGTCATCATTAAGCGCCCTAATCTGTCATTGTTAAAGGGCCCTAATCTGTCCTCAGTAAAGGGTCCTAATCTGTCATCATTAAAGGGCCCTATTATGTCATAATTAAAGGGCCCTACTCTGTCATTGTTAAAGGTATTTTATCTGGCATCATTTAAGGGCCCTAATCTGTCATAGAGTTTTGTTCGGGCCTAAAAAATTAAGCCCGACCCGGCCCGAGCCCGCTAATGTTAAGCCCGAGCCCGTATAAGCCCGACCAATGAATGCTGTATAACAGGCCCGAGCCCGACAGAACCCGACACATCTGATTTCCCGTTGTACGCACTCACCTTCCAATTGCAAGTTTAGTCTCCACTTTTGAATTTGTTTTGTCTCCACTTGATCCATTTCTACTATTGTTCCTCTTCGCTGTTGACCACAGCATGCAGCAGGAGACACGGGGATGATGCGTTCACGGCTCGCTGCTGCTGTAGGACACGCTGGTTACGGTGTCATTAATATATTAACTTTTTTAAATAACTATATATTAAATATATATATATATATATATATATATATATATATATATATATATATATATATATATATGCAAATCATTATGTATAAAAATAATTTAAAAATAATTATGATAATAATATAAAAGAAACATATATTTAAAAAAAGAAGCCCGAGCCCGGCACGAACCCGACAGCTGAGCGCCAAATGAGGCCCGAGCCCGGCCCGAACTCAGGTCGGGCCTCGGGCCTGCTCGGGCTCGGGCTGAAAAGCGAAACTTTAATCTGTCATCATTCAAGGGCCCTAATCTGTCATCATTAAAGGGCCCTAATCTGTCCTCATTAAAGGGTCCTAATATGTCATAATTAAAGGGCCCTAATCTGTCATCATTAAAGGACCCTAATCTGTCATAATAAAGCCTGCTCTTTTCCAATACTTCTTTAACTGATAACAGTAGTTCAGAGATATTTGAATATCTAAATTACTTTTACAGCCGCTAAATCTTGTTATTGTTTTCATTTCGATGTCCCGCCCTCCACCGTTTCACCAATCAGAGAGTCTGTGATCCGGGGCCAGAACTCACCGCGTGGAGCTAATCTCAATGATAAAATACCATGTGGCGCAGAACTAAAAAAGGTCTCGTTATGATTCTCAAATCATTAACGACAAAACAAGGAATAAAACCAGGATTTCTATCTTTGTGAAAAAGGTGTTGGTTATAGATTTGTTGTTGACAAAACTCTTGTCTATTCAGCTGTTATGGTCCCAGCTGGATTCGTCTGCATATCTGGCAACCCGAGTGAGGGAGAGTGGGAGAGGCTGCAGTACCACTTTTGGCCACATTTTTAAATACTGCTTAAATAAATGTCTTCCTTGGAATAAGACTAAACGGCTTGCTCCATCTGCAAATCTTGTTTTAGGAAAGTCAAAATATTGTCAAATTAAGATTAATAAAAAACTTGATTGAAGCATTTATCACCTTATACTGTCACTTTTTGCGGTGATAAACTATGAATAATAACACAATAGACAGTGGTCGCCTGTTTTTTCCCTGTGCGGCGAGAGCAGGCGTGAAGCAGAGAAGTGTGTTTTGTGGATTTGGCTGAACTCTCTGAGCCTGTTTGGGTTCAGCAGATGTAGAATTAGTCCACATCACTTTGCATCAGTGAGACATTAAACACAGGCTGCCACTCAGAGGCCAAATACCTCAGTCCACATCTCAGAGCTCGGTCTCGGTCTCGGTCTCTTCGTCAGTCTCTCAGTCTCGGTCTCAGTCTCTGCCTCAGTCTCTCGGTCTCTGCTTCAGTCTCTCGGTCTCTGCCTCGGTCTCTCGGTCTCTGCTTCAATCTCTCGGTCTCTGCCTTGGTCTCTGCCTCAGTCTCTGCCTCAGTCTCAGTCTCTGCTTCAGTCTCTGCCTCAGTCTCTGCCTCAGTCTCTGCCTCAGTCTCTGCCTCAGTCTCTGCTTCAGTCTCTGCTTCAGTCTCTGCCTCAGTCTCTGCCTCAGTCTCTGCCTCAGTCTCTGCCTCAGTCTCTGCTTCAGTCTCTGCTTCAGTCTCTGCTTCAGTCTCTGCTTCAGTTTCAGTCTCTGCTTCAGTTTCAGTCTCTGCTTCAGTCTCTGACTCAGTCTCTGCCTCAGTCTCAGTTTCAGTCTCTGCTTCAGTCTCTGCCTCAGTCTCTGCTTCAGTCTGAGGTCTGCATTCCGTTCTGGGGTTTGGACCATCCATAAAAATGTAACACATGAATGAAAACCTGGAGTTGAAACCTCACAGGAGTTTGGACTTAACTGAGTATACACTAATACATTTTATAAAACTTTATAAACTTAAGAGGCTCTGCTTTTTCAGCGTCTACCAGTTGCTTTGGCACTGAGCAGGACAGGGCCTGGTTAGTGCTGTGATGGCAGACCTCTGGAAACACCAGGTGCCACAGTGGGGTGGCGGTGGTGTGAGGGGCCAATGGCACAGACTGGCTGCCTTGCTTCTGTCAGTGTGCCCCAGGGCAGCTATGGCTACTGTGGTAGTTTTTTTTCACTATGTTCGGAGAGAAAGATCAATGAAGAGACTTTGAGAGTCTGAAAACTGCTGTATTAAACCAATACATTATTTTGTATTATTATTATTATTGTTAGATACTTTTAGAATTATGCATTTATTTGTTTTGTCTGATTGGATGCATGTGTTTCTGCTGGTACTGGACACCGGAATGTATCCTACAATTATCAATAAAATATTTAACTGTTGATCGATCGATAGATCTATCCCTATTTATCCCACAGACCGAAATGAAAATGAATGATTTAATTTGGTGACAATATGCACGTTTACATGAACTGATGAGACTACTTTTATGTTTTCTGTCCATTCTTTTCCTTTACCTTTGGCTTAAACTGAATTTAAGTTTTAAAAAAAAATATAATCCGCAGCACCAAATGCAGTACACGTATTGGTTTGGACTATTTAAAGATACATTAACAATGAGCGTGTAAATAAACCTGGTCAAATCTAAACTACAATTACCCTTTTTCCACCAGATAAATGCAGAGAAAATCTTCGTTCTTACAGTTTCCCCTGTTGCATGTCAGTGGATATGGTTAAACAGACATGACAAGTGATAGTGTAAGAGCAAGAGGAGGAGGTGGAGGGGCTGAGGAGGAGGAGGAGGGGGGCTGAGGAAGGGGGGGATGTCAGCTGCAGGATCTGGCTGTAATCTGCCGAAGATGCATGCAATACGCCGCAGCACTTTATCTGGAAGGCCCCTAATTGCAGCGATGCTATAAAACACATGTCAGAGAAGCAGGAAGGAGAGTCAGATGTCACGCATGGTTCCTACAAGAAGAGCCGAGAAAACTGGATCTGACACGTGTACGGATCTGCAAGAGGCGATCCTAGTTCTACATTTATGCCTTTGAGACACCATCATAAAAAATGTAAATACAATGACAAAGTGCATATCTACACTGGAAAAAGTATTTAGAAATCCATCCTAATTTAGGCGCCGCCTCACATCATACATCCATCATACGCACATACTGTATATCACTCATGTAAATATCACCATAGGTTAAAATGTTACGTGCATCTGCTGCGCATACAACAGCTGAGGTGGCTCATCTATTCAGGGTGCCTCCTGGACGCCTCCCTGGGGAGGTGTTCTGGACACGTCTCACCGGGAGGAGGCCTCAGGAAGACCCAGGACACAGAGGGACTATGACTCTCTCTGGCCTGGGAGAACCTTGGGGTCCCCCCGGACGAGCTGGATGAAGAGTGTGTGGATAGGGAAGTCTGGCGTCTCTGCTTAGACTGCTGCCCCCACGACCCGGCAATGGATGAGGCGGAAGAAAATGGATGAATAGATGGATGATTGTGAGCATGGGCCACCACTGTCTTTTGTCCCTACTCTTAACTGTGTGACCTGGGGGGTGTATATGTCGTTGATGTCGTTGGTCTCTGGGTCTCCGGGTCTATAGGTCAGGGTCTCTTGGTCTCTGGGTCTATAGGTCAGGGTCTCTTGGTCTCTGGGTCTCTGGGTCGGGGTCTCTTGATGTCTAGGTCTCTGTGTCTCTGGGTCTCTCTTGTGGGTGGCTCCCTCTCCCCCCCTTCAATACAATCCATCTCTCTCCAAAGCGACACAATGGCTGAGTGGTTAGCAATCTCGCATCTCAACAAGAAGTTCTTGGGTTCCAATCCCGGTCGGAACAGTGCCTTTCTGGGTGGAGTTTACATGGTTCTCCCTGTGCCTGCGTAGGTTTCCTCCAGGTGCTCCAGTTTCCCTTACCATTAAAAACATGTACAATATAAGTCTGACATGTAGGCGACCTTCCTGGTACTATTATTCTTTTGTTTTCACCTATATCCACCTGGTTTGGGCCTAGATTCTAACACTCACATTACCACATGAGTATATTATTATATTTCCATGATTGCAGAGTGGACATAATAGAAACCTAGTGTATTATTCCTTCTTAAAAGAGCCTCTACTGTAACCTTCGCCTAAACATCGTAATGGTCTGTCTTTGTCTGAGTCTATCCGGGCCACGAACACCCACACAGTTCTTTCCCTTTCAATCCTCGTCCAATCCATACTTATTATTTGGCACTTGTCCTTCTTCAGCGCTCACATCTGCCACAACTGTCTTTCTACAGCAGACATTGTGTAAAACCAACTGGGAAAATGGAAAGATGGAAAGATGAACTATACAGAGAGATTCCATCAGGCCCCCACCCACCAGGCCTCCATACATCAGGCCCCCACTCACCAGGCCCCCATATCAGGCCCCCACTCACCAGGCCCTCACACCAGGCCCCTACACCAAGTCCCCACACCAGGCCTCCACCCCCCAGGCCCTCACACCAGGCCCATACCCACCAGGCCTCCATACACCAGGCCCCCACACCAGGCCCCTACACCCAGCCCCCACCCAGCAGGCCCTCACACCAGGCCCCTACACCAGGCCTCCATACACACCAGGCCCCCACACCAGGCCCCCACACCAGGCCCCCACACCAGGCCCCCACCCACCAGGCCCCCCACCCAGCAGGCCCCTACACCAGGCCCACACCCACCAGGCCCTCACACACAAGGCCCCTACACCAAGCCCCCACCCACCAGGCCCCCAAACCAGGCTCCCACACCAGGCCCCCAGCCACCAGGCCCTCACACCAGGCCCCCACTCACCAAGAAAAGAGCCGACCTTGTACGAGCGAGATCCCACTATCGTTGGACGAGATTGGGGACGTAATTGTTGGAGAATGGAACCCATATGTTTGTGCAGTATATGGGAAATAACATGTTGGACGTGGATCAATGTAAGAAAAAACTTGTTTATTTTGGTCAGAAAAAAGCAAAAATTGGTAAGATTTATTCACAAAAAATAAGAAATTATGCTTATTTTCTTTTTTTTCTATGGCGCATGGATCAATGTAAGAAGAAGCTTATTTATTTTGGTCATAAGCACTGAGAAGAGTAAAGTCTTTAGATTTTCTAAAAATAACATAAATTATGCTTAAGTTTTTGTTGCTTGAATGTAGTTTGTCACAAGAATACAATACAATACAATTTATTCTTGTATTTCCCTAAATCCCAGCAGCATCATCTCAGAGACTTAACAAAACCATTGAAATCACTAGTTTCACTTTCTTGTTCAGATAAAATAAGTTTGTGATGCTGTATTTTAAGAAAACATAAAAAAAATTTAAGAAAAAAGTAAATAATCTTTGAAATGTATGTTTTTAAACTAGAATCAAGTCGTTTTAGGCTAGTTTTATTTTATAGTATTATTTATACCACATTAGTAGTGCCCCCTTCACTGGGGTAGAGCAATGGCCTTTCAGCCTGAAGGTCGTGGGTTCGAGCCCAACACAAGACCTTCTCCACCAACTCCCACTGATGTCTGCTGTCGTTGTGTCCTTGGGCAAGACACTTAACCCACTTTGCCCATAGGGAGAGCGGAAGAAATATATATCTACATTTATTTATCGGTCATCTGCCCCAAATGTGTTTTCTGTTCTATTTATTGATATATATTTATCTATATTCATGCTTGTACCGTGTCCTTGGGTGTTTTGAAAGGTGGCTTAAAATGAAATGTATTATTATTATTATCATCATTATTATTATTATTATTGTGTTTGAACTGCTGATTCTCTGATCTGTGTTGGCAAATTCAACGGTTTTGTAAAGTCCTCTGAGAAAACTACTGTTCGTGGGTTGGCGTCCACCGCGAGACCTTCTCTAACAACTCTCACTGAGGTCTGCTTTCAGTGTGTCCTTGGGCAAGACACTTTACCTCACTTTGTCCATAAGGAGCACGGATGTGAATGTACGCTCCATTCTCCAATTCGACAGTAGCAGACATTTCTGTACTTTCCCGTGTCATTGACCCATTTATTACACATTAGTACAGTTCAGTACAGTTCAGTACAGTTCAGTTTGGACTGAGATTTCTTCTACACAATATTATCGTAGTTTGAATGAATACTGCTGTTCAAGGGCAGTGAGCTTTGTGTGAAGTGCCTTTTTTCCAATTATACAATAAAATGAAAAACATTATTAAGTATTCTTACTGAGCTCATTCACCTTTTTATTTAGAAAGCGTAAAGAAGAGTAAAACCATTTTATTATATATTTATGTGTCCAGTTTGTAAAAAAAATGATTTAAATTATTTAAAAGTAATAATTTTGTGACATTTTGTGACAATGCAAAATCTAAAATATGAGATGGTTGATGATCGATTGCTTTTATGGGAATATATGAATATATATGTGATATATATTCGTCTGCATATCTGGCAACCTGAGTCAGGGAGAGTGGGAGAGGCTGGAGTACCACTTTTTCCCATATTTTACACACAGCTCCTTTAACAATGCCATTCCTTACATCTGCATACATTTTCCCGTGTGACTGATTTCCATTTTCCGAGTCTACTTTCACACATCACTTTTCTCTTGTGTAGAAAAGCTGCAGCTAATGTAGCACATAATAGACTGTGACACTCAGTTATTACTACAATCGTCTCCTTTTCAAAAACACGACTTCCGCAGGTGATTTCAATTTCTCTGCCTGCGCCTCATTCGGCAAAACGTGTCAAAGAGACTGATTTAACAAGTGAGACAGTGTCGGAGGGACGCGCAAATCCCACACGGTAAATCACAGCAGCGCTAGTACTATTCAAATGTGATTGTGGAAGTCATAAACCACAGGCCGCGTCTGTTTTCTCAACGAAGACGACTCATTATAGATTATTTGCATTCACTGATATTTACGCTGCCATAAAACTGCACATGATGTACGGCGGCGTGGCATTTTTTTGTCGGGCTAAACATGAACGTGTGGTTTGTCTGTAAACGCTTCACCCTTTAAGACAAATAATGCAAATTGACATAAAGGGCATGCTTTGAATTACAGTATAATCAGCAACTACGGCCTCTTAGTGTTTCATTACGCCGCTTTGAAATGTGTTCTTCCAGACTTTTCCGTTACTAAATGATGGTGAGATGACTGGGAGCAGAGCGGGTCAGGCAGAGAAATTCAATCCAGGCTTTTCTGGTTTGTGTTTGAAGGAAATTTTGTATTTAAGATTGCGGCCAGTGTGTTTTAAAGCAGTATTTTTGTCGAGTTTTGGCGAGATCGCGTCTGGGATAATACAAACAAAACTCAATTTACTGAATGTCATTAAAGCTGATTTTTTTCTTTTTTTTGGAGAGTTCTGGCAGCAGACTACTACGAGGAAAAAAATCAAAATAAATCAGAGCGGGCCTTTGGCAACGCAACCACTTGTAACACAGCCATTTCTAAAGGCAAGGTTACAGGTGCGGCCATGCTAGCACGAGGTATGCCAACGGAAAAAAGGTACACAACAAATATTTGACTTATTCTGAGCGTGTAGATTTCGAATATCTTCTTACTAGTTAAAAAGTAGGGAACGAGGGCTGACCTTCCCTGTTCTTTTTGACGCAAATTTCCGAACGGTTGTGCTTTTTGGGAAGCAAGGTTAGCAGAGTATTAAAATCAAACAAATTAAATGATGTGATTATGTGTATCGCTAAAGAGGGAAACGAATTCTCTGAAAGTATAACCTCGGGCGAATCTTTACAGCACCAAAATACACAGAGTAATTAACTGGAGAAGCAGGAATTAAGGTGGAAATGTGATGAGATTGGTCACTGGTCAAAACCACATTAAATCTTCAGCTTCTGACAAAATCTATGGTAAAGAACCATTTGGTAATTATAGGAAAACACGGTGGACAAAGGTAGAAATGTTCTACTCTGTAAGAAATTGATTTGTTATTGGGTGTTCAAGAAAAGTGTTAAAATGAATCGTCTTCTAAGTTCAGTACTTTGGTGATTTGAGCCATCAAAAACTGAAACTAAAATGTGTATTTGAACAAACTTATCTAAACAAATATAATTTTTGCATACACTTTTATCCTATTTCACTCTACGTTCACGTTTTCATGTGTAGTTGTGTGCTCATGACTTTTTAGACTAAGATTATATTTTAATGGCTGAGTGGTTAGCACTCTCGCTTCTCACTAAGAAGGTTTTGAGTTTGAATCTTGGTCAGAACAGGGCCTTTCTGAGTAAAGTTTGCATGTTCTCCCGGTTTCTGCGTAGGTTTCCTCAGATGCTCCGGTTTCCCCTACCACTAAAAACATGTACAATAGTTCAGGGTGAATAAGTGTGTTTGTGAGTGCGACTGTAGGGACAACAGAGTGTACTGGAGTGATGTGTTCATAAACATGTACTGTCCCAACCAAATAAACAATAAATAAATACATTTAATTGATTTTAATAGTTTTTATTTTATTATAATTGTTTTTTATTTGATTTATTTAAAATCTTTTTTTAATTGTTTTTATTTTATTTTATGTTTTTAATATAATTTGTATTGGTTTTTTTAATTATCATTTTTATTTTATTTAATTTTACTTGTTTTTATTTAATTTTACTTAATTTTTTTATTTTACTTGTTTTTATTTAATTTTATTGTTCAAATGTAATTTTAATTGTTTTCATTTATTTTATTTTATTTAAATTGTATTTATTTAAAGCTGGCAGACTTGTATATTCTAACGTGTTACTTTTATCTGTGCAGCACTTTGGAATTTTTTTTTATAAATGTGCTATATAATTAAAGTGGATTGGATGTGAGACATGTTTTTGACAATCTGAGGCTGGAACAGAAACAAGGCCAAGGTTTAAATGAAAACGACAGCTTTATACAAGAAGAGTGTTTTATGTCTTTAAAAATGCAGTAACGGACTCACATGCCGCCGGCTCCTCCGGTCGGGCCGGGCCTGGACCACTGCTGCAGCTGGACCCAGTGTGGGTCTCCTCTTGGCTCGGACTCAGGGGGAGGCTGGTGGGCCGAGAGGTCGTGGAACTAGATGGTCTGGAGCTCGCACCGTTCTATAAGAATCAATTATAATAATTACTGAATAAAAAACAGTATCAAAAATAAAACCCACAAGTAACAAATAATAACAAATAATCTGTCATCATTAAAGGGCCCCAATCTGTCATCATTAAAGGGCCCTACTCTGTCATCATTAAAGGGCCCCAATCTGTCATCATTAAAGGGCCCCAATCTGTCATCATTAAAGGGCCCTAATATGTCATAATTAAAGGGCCCTAATCTGTCATCATTAAAGGGCCCTAATCTGTCATCCTTATAGGAATAGTTCACCGTTTTTACATACTGACATATGTTCTTACCTTACCTTAGACTAGTTAATATGTACCTGTCTGGTCTTAGTCCGTGCGCTCTGTCATGCAAACGGAGCAAAAACGGGAGCACAAACGCAGCCTCCTCTGTATACTGTATAGTACCCAAAAGGTATCTCCCGCTAGAAGCTACCAAACTCTTCCAAGTGTTCCCTATTAAATGTATATAGTTACGTGACGTGTTACACTGCAAAGTATAGTAACACAGAAATGTAACTGTCGATTTTCTCAGCGGATAAAACGGGTACTATATTGTGAGGCGTAGTGATCTGAGGAGCGCTACGTCCGCGCATTAACTTCTCTCCGTACTACAAGTCACGCTGCTTCTATTGACGGAAGTGAGCGAGAGAGAAGTCTCCGGAGAGAAGTTAGTGCGCGGACGTAGCGCTCCTCTTCCTCTTCTAAATTAGAATATAATTCTAAAATTAAAATATACAGTATATATATATATATATATACTGTATATTTTAATTTTATATTCTAATTTAGAATCCGAAGCCCTAGTTTTTAGCAGCGCTGTAGGGGCTAGAGGACGCAAGCCGTTCGCCGCTCGTTCTGTGAGCGGAGGAGAACGAGCGGCCCGCTCAGACTCTACTCAACACTTTTCACTGCTTGTAATTCTTACACAGCTGAATCAATTACCTCAAATTTTCAATTAAATTAGGGATTATAATACAACTTGTATGTAGTAATACGCATTTTTATCAACTACTTAGAAAAAAATCGGGTATAGCTTCTTTAAAGGGGCCTAATCTGTCCTCATTAAAGGGCCCTAATCTGTCATCATTAAAGAGTCCTAATCTGTCCTCATTAAAGGGCTCTAATCTGTCATCATTAAAGAGCCATAATCTGTCATCATTAAAGGGCCCTAATTTGTCATAATAATAAACTGCTCTTTTCCAATACTTCTTTAACTGATAACAGTAGTTCAGAGATATTTGAATTGTAAATTACTTTTCCAGCCCCTAAATCTTGTTATTGTTTTCCTTCTGATGTCCCGTCCTCCACTGTTTCACCAATCAGAAAGTCTGTGATCCGGGCGCCAGAACTCACCGCGTGGAGCTAATCTGATAAAATACCATGTGGCGCAGAACTAAAAAAGGTCTCATTATGATTCTCAAATCATTAACGACAAAACAAGGAATAAAACCAGGATTTCTATCTTTGTGAAAAAGGTGTTGGTTATAGATTAGTGGTTGACAAAACTCTTGTCTATTCAGCTGGTCCCAGCTGGATTCGTCTGCATATCTGGCAACCTGAGTCAGGGACAGTGGGAGAGGCCGCAGTACCACTTTTGGCCACATTTTTACATACTGCTCCTTTAATACCGTGTCGAAACATGAATTAAGGTCAAAAAAGTAATCCAGAGCCAATATAATCTGTATTTCAAAGATGTCAGGTGCAGCGGCATCAACAGTGTTTGACGGGGGGGAGGGCAGTGCAGCGAGGGGGGGTTGTTTTTTATTTGGGTCTTGCTACTGACAGCTTTATTTCACAAAGCAATCTGGCAGTGTGTGTACAAGGGAGAGGTCAGGGTGGGTCAAGAGACAGTGGGTATGAGCCGGCAGCTCATACCCACTGTTTGCGGGTCCAAACAGCGTCTGGGGCGGCTGTGACCTCTGCTTATGGAGTGAGATACTAAAAAGAAAAAGTCCAAGGGGGTCAACAGAAGTGTGCGATTAAAAAAAAGCGCTCAGTGGAATTTTTATGAGACGGTCAAGGCCAGAACAGCAAACGAGCCGGTGCTTTATTCAAAAGACGGTAATGCAACTTTAAACTTTGTCATTATCGCACTGCAGAAAATAACAAATTATAAGGTGGTAAAGGCTTGAATTAAAGGTTTTTATCTTAGTTTGAGCACATTTTTACTGTCAAAAAACATGCTGTGATGAGACAAGTAAAAATGTAAAAATGTAAAAATAAAAAACAAAGTTTAATCTAATTGAATCTATAATAAGATTTAATGGTTCGTTCCATTTGCAAATCTTGTATTAAACAAGTCAGAATAAACCGTATTTTCCGGACTATAAGCTGCACCTGGTTACATCTACTGGTCTATTTTCACTTTCATTTCTGTACAAAGAAAAAAATATTTATGAGATATATACACAAAAAGGTATTATAAATCTACAAGTTTAGGTTTATTTTGGTTACAAACAAATCAAAACATGTCTATTTAATTATAAAAAAGGAAGGTAACCAGAAAAGGTGTTTATAATGCTTACCCTATTAACAAAACAACATCTACCCAACTAAATAGTAAATGCACAAACATGTATATGTAATTACACGGATATCTACACATACAGTGACAGCGACAGTGGCTCAGTTGTTAGAGCATTGGCCATTGTGCCAGAAGGTTGTGGGTTCGAGTCCACCACATAATTTTCTCCACCAACTCCCACTGATATCTGCTGTTGTTGTGTCCTTGGGCAAGACACTTAACCCACTTTGCCTATGAGGAACGCGGAAGTGATGTTTGCTGCTTGCCTTGATGTGTATATATACAGTGTCTTGCCCCCTTGAACCTTTCAACATTTCGCCACATTTCAGGCTTCAAACATAAAGATATAAAATTTTAATTTTTTGTCATGAATCAACAACAAGTGGGACACAATCGTGAAGTGGAACAAAATGTATTGGATAATTTAAACTTTTTTTTTGCGGCGTGCAATATTATTCGGTCCCTTTACTTTCAGGGCAGCAAACTCACTCCAGAAGTTCAGTGAGGATCTTTGAATGATCCAATGTTGTCCTAAATGACTGATGATGATAAATAGAATGCACCTGTGTGTAATCAAGTCTCCGTATAAATGCACCTGCTCTTTGATAGTCTCAGGGTTCTGTTTAAAGCGCAGAGAGAACCATGAAGACAAAGGAACACACCAGGCAGGTCCGAGATACTGTTGTGGAGAAGTTTAAAGAAAAAAGATTTTCCAAGCTTTAAACATCTCAAGGAGCACAGTGCAAGCAATTATATTGAAATAGAAGGAGTATCAGACAACTGCAAATCTACCAAGACCCGGCCGTCCCTCCAAACTTTCATTTCAAACAAGGAGAAGACTGATCAGAGATGCAGCCAAGAGGCCCATGATCACTCTGGATGAACTGCAGATAACTACAGCTGAGGTGGGAGAGTCTGTCCATAGGACAACAATCAGTCGTGCACTGCACAAATCTGGTCATTGGAAGAGTGGCAAGAAGAAAACCATTTCTCAAAGATATCCATAAAAAGTCTTGTTTAAAGTTTGCCACAAGCCACCTGGGAGACACACCAAACATGTGGATGAAGGTGCTCTGGTCGGAAGAAACCAAAATCAAACTTTTTGGCCACATGCAAAACGATATGTTTGGCATAAAAGCAACACAGCTCATCACCCTGAACACACCATCCCCACTGTCAAACATGGTGGAGGCAGCATCATGGTTTGGGCCTGCTTTTCTTCAGCAGGGACAGCGGCGATGGCTAAATTGATGGGAAGATGGATGGAGCCAAATACAGGACCATTCTGGAAGAAAACTTGTTGGAGTCTGCAAAAGACCTGAGACTGGGACGGAGATTTATCTTCCAACAGGACAATGATCCAAAACATAAAGCCAAATCTACAATGGAATGGTTCAAAAATAGACGTATCCAGGTGTTAGAATGGCCAAGTCAAAGTCCAGACCTGAATCCAATCGAGAATCTGTGGAAAGAGCTGAAGACTGCTGTTCACAAACGCTCTCCATCCAACCTCACTGAGCTCGAGCTGTTTTGCAAGGAAGAATGGGAAAGAATTCCAGTCTCTCGATGTGCAAAACTGATAGAGACATACCCCAAGCGACTTTCAGCTATAATTGAAGCAAAAGGTGGCGCTACAAAGTATTAGCGCAAAGGGGCCGAATAATATTGCACACCCCACTTTTCAGTTTGTATTTGTTAAAAAAGTTTAAATTATCCAATAAATTGCGTTCCACTTCACAATTGTGTCCCACTTGTTGTTGATTCTTGACAAAAAAATTAATTTTTATATCTTTATGTTTGAAGCCTGAAATGTGACGAAATGTTGAAAGGTTCAAGGGGGCCGAATACTTTCACAAGGCACTGTATGTATGTGCAAATCTATGTGTATATGTATGTGAATCTGTGTGTATGTATCAAAATGAAATTTCCCCATTGTGTGATGAATAACACAAGACATGGTTTTGTCTTTTTGTCTTTTTAAATTTATACTATATTTCATCTGCTTGATTGTATTGGATCTATGTGAACTACTCTTCTGTTGTTCTTCTGCCACAGAAAAAAAAAAAAAATTATATTAAGCTGCAGTCTTCAAAATGCAAGAGAAAATTGCGGTTTATAGTCTGGAATTTACGGTCTCAAATTAAGAAAAAACCCTTGATTCAAGTATTTATGCTCTTATATTTTGTCGTTTGTTTTGCAAACGTGTTGTGTGTAAAGTTCTCCTATACTGTGTGTTTATTAATTCAGACATTTTTCAATCTGTAACAGAAGAAACAGATTATGTCAAAATCCAAAAACAAAACGACTGAAAGAGTTTAGGGTGAAGTGAAGTTATCGGAGTCTAAAACGCTATTTCTACCATCTTATTACTTATCATTATAATTTTATTATATATCATCTTAAATAATAGACCCTGTTTGATGCAATCTGAGTCCTTCTTTATGTTTGTTTGTGTTTGTGTTCTATTTTTTCAATTTATCTCAGTATATTAAAATGTATATATATCATAGACGCTATATAATAACGGACGTAGTCACGCCTATCTCCGCCGTTCTAATGGGCCAAAAAATGTGCTTTACTGGAGCTATCCAAAATGGCTGCGAGTGGTCCCGCCCACAAGAAAATTGTAAAAAAACGCATCTGCGCATGCGTCAGCCGGCGCAGCTCCATTCATTTGAACGAGAGACTTCAAAAATTCACAGCAAGTAAACTAGAGTGGACCAAAAAAATCCACTCCCCTCAGCATTGACACACATGTGGAACGGAGCTTTGGGCCAAGAGCCAACTTTTGGTCCATCCTGTAAAGACGTTTTCGAGAGGTCTGCCAATGCTATATGTTAGCATTGGCTAATTCTTTTCTGGGTCCACCCCCATCGGCCCGGGGTGGTATTGCAAGCATGTCAGAGAACACACACTTTTGAGCTGGGACCCGCCCCCACTGATATATATGCAAACCTGTATTTTTAAATGTGTTACTTTTATCTCTGTGCAGCACTTTGGAATATTAAAAAAAAATATATATATATATAGATGTGTAAATAAATAATGTGCTATATAAATAACTATACTATCAATAACTATAACTTATAAATACCTATATAAATAATGTGCTATATAAATAACTATTACTCCAGAACCCCGGTCGGAACGGGGCCTTTCTGCCCCGTTTCTGTCTGCGTAGGTTTCCTCCGGGTACTCCGGTTTCCCCTACCACTAAAAACAATTGCAGCAATGCAAACAATGCAATAGTTCTATAAATAATGTAAATAATATAAATAATGCGCTATATAAATAACTATACTATATATATATATATATATATATATATATATATATATATTTGGATTATATTTTTCTGTGCTGTAAAGTGTGATCAATAACGAGATAATCTAAATTTAACTTTTTTTTATTTAGAAAATCCAAGAAACGGTAAAACAGCAGCATTCAGCTTTAGGTCAATTTTAACATTTTTGAGGAAACATAATAATAGTTGTGTTTAACAACTACACGGACAAAGAATCATGAAAGTAATTTTTATTTCTTTTTATTTTCTCATAACTGCTTTTGGATGTGTAGTTTTGTGTCTGAATGTGTGTGAGTGTGTGTGTGTGTATGTCTGTGTGTGGGTCTGAATGTGTGTGTGTGTGTTCTAAATTGTGAGGTGTCTTTGAGTTTCTGAAAAGCGTTCCATAAAACCAATATATTATTATTAAACATTACTTTTAAATATAAATGAATTATTTACAATCGTTTGGTTTTGATGTGTCCGCTTTGTCCGACCCCTTTTCAAAATTGTGTATAACTGTTTATTTTGTATCCTCTTTATTGTTTTGTGTGAAATATGTGTTTGAGGGCCTTGAAAATACTAAATCATTCAGTAGTTATGAAACAAAATAGATAAAAACTCATACTGTACTCACCAATATTGATCAAAAACGCAGTGGATTATTTCAGATTTGCGACAGAAAGGACTCACCTGGACCTTGTTTAGTTTTGGACTTAGACGGTGAGATTTCAAAACCAGTCCAACTTACATTTATTTTAGTGAATTCTGAATGTGAAAATCCCTGTGATGTGAAACTTCAGCTAAAACAGGTTGTTATGATAAAAGTATATTCTTATATTATTATTATCTCCATATGTATAAATATGTGTATATTTTTTGTGCTGTGGTTCCTTGTCTTCACATTTCCGAGTGGCTATACATATTTTATTGATACAATTTTTGTATTGAAAGAGTTTACATCTTGTTAGTCACATGTAGTGTAAAACTTTTAGACTTATTTTTTATAATTATTCTTTTCAAGATAGAGATTTTATACCTGTTATTGACGCTAGAGTGAGAGATTTTGTTATAGTTTAATTTGTATAGTTATAGTTCATTTATCTTGTGCTGTTTGCTCCTCTTTCCTACTGTTCTATCACTTGTGAAATTTCCCCACTGTGTGATATATAAAGGATTTCTTAATCTTAATCTTAATCATTGTGCACATAAATAGGTGTGTAGCCTGCTTTCTTTATGTCTGATGAAGGGTAATCTTTCCCAAAACCTCACATTTTGGCAAAATAAAATATTCTCTTCTGAGCTACATCTGTGCAGAAACATTATTTCATTTGACTATTTTAGACTTTTTGCACGGTACTCATATTTGGATGTGCGCGTTAGTCAAGAGATATAAACTTCCCGTATCATCCGTCTCCAAATGACCCCATATGTAGTCCGCCTCTTTATCCCCAATCCTATGTTTTACAACAAGGCGAGATATAGGGGCATGTGCGGTCATCTAGAGCCAAATGTCTCCGATCTAACCACAGGACACGGAGATACAGTATTTCAAGCAGGATTTATGGCAAAAAACAGCATTAGCTAAAAACCGTCAGGCGGTAGCATGGGCTAAAAAACGTATTCTTGTAGCGGAACCCGGCGAGATTGGAAAATTGCGGAGAGGAAAGCAGTAAAAATGATGGTAGATGTTGGAAGGCGGGGGTATATCGCTGAGAACATGAGAGACGATATATCACAGTGGTCACACGGGGCCCCCCTTCTAGATCAAACACTTCAATTTATTTATTTATTTTTATATTTCCCACAACTCCAGACCGCATCAGAGGTGGGAGGTCAAAGAGGAAGAATGAGGCTGCTTGGGATGAGAGGGAAAAATTAATCTGCGGTTAGCAAAGGCTGGAAAGGGGTTGAAAGGGGTGGAGGTACATGCATGGGTCAGGGTGGAGAGGGCGGAGGGGGTGGAGAGGGGGGTATAGGACAAAGTGTCACTAGCTATAAAGCGTGACACAACATCCTGGCAACGGGACGGGTGCAAATGCGATCACTCACAGGAGACGGCAGACTTTGGCCTGAATGTGTGTGGAATGATGCGAGCGGCTGTTTGTCAAAGCAGTGTGGGCTCCAGAGCTGTCCCTGTTATAGAAATCTTATAGTAAAGCATAAGATTAGATAAGGTAAGATAGATTTTATTGATCTCTGATGGACAAATGTACATGTCACATTAGTACAGATAGAATCATTCAGATTGTGTAAAAGACAGAAGTTTGCAACATGTTAAAGATTTAAAAAGTCTGTGCAGGATATAATTATGTACAATAATTAAAGAAAAAGTGGCGCGCCTTTCTCAGACCAGAGTCAAAGCGGTTTACAATTGTGGGCATTTGTCTCTCACTCCACACAGGGAGCCAGTACAGGAGGCACATTCAGACCTATAGTACATGTTTTTAGTGGTAGGGGAAACCGGAGCACCCGGAGGAAACCTACGAAGACACGAGGAGAACATGTAAACTCCACTCAGAAAGGCCCTGTTCCGACGATTCGACCCAAGGACCTTCTTGCTGAGAAGCGAGATTGCTATTTACTCAGCCCATAGCAGTGCAGGTTTTTCAGTGCTAGTGCATTAGTGACTTAAAGTGACTTATTGTACAGTCTGACAGCGGTGGGGTTAAAGGCCCCATAGGGAATTAACATCAAATAGTTATACGAGAAAGTTATTGAGTTATTCTCAACTCTGGATTGAAATACAGCACATATGGTCTGTTGGCAGCTGATGGATGGGAGACGGGTTTGACCAGAGATGACAGAGAATATTATTTTGATATTTCACATTTGAGGCCACACATTATTACTCCATTTGTTTAATATCTAGAGTAGATATTGGTGGTTTACACTGGTCTGTTTAAAATCCAGTCATTTTCTCATTCATGGTAGATGGTTGTCACATTTACAAATAAATAAATTGACCCTTTGACTGTAATTACAGCTGTTGGTAGTTTACATTATTTTTGCTCTCGGCCTGTGCAGAGATTCCACAACAGCCGCTGTGTGTGTGGTTTGTGTGTCTCTGTCTATTAACTACCTTTAAAAAGCTTGGGCCATGTTTACACACGCATAGACTAAGAGACACACACATAGACTTAGACACGCAAACATAGACTTGGAAACACACACACACACGCACACACAAAAACACCATTTGAACCAAACAAGGTATAAATACTGACTTGACACTTTAATGTCCGGGGACGGTTTGTCCGGGATTAGAAACTTGTAACCCAGAGCGGGTCCTGACACCGGCAGGATGGAGGTGCTGCGAGGGGCCAGGTGCATAGAAGCAGGAGGGGGGGGGGGGGCTCTATTACCAGAGTCTATGTTTGATGAATTAGGGCATCGCACATGGAGCTGAGAGGAAGACTGTCATTCTGTTGCCAGCTTTTATTGTCTTTGTGGAAGCTAAGGCTGTGGAGGCTGTGGAGACTGCGGAGGCTGTGGAGGGTGTGGAGGCTGTGGAGGCTGTGGAGACTGCGGAGGCTGTGGAGGGTGTGGAGGCTTTGGAAGCTAAGGCTGTGGAGGTGTTGTGTAAAGAGAAAGGGCCGGTGTCTGTCCTGAAGCCCATAGAGAGAAATATTACGTACTGAAAAATTAAGTGCTTTTCGTCTCTCCTTGATCCTGTTGACGGTACTTCGCACCTGGGGAGAAGAAGAGAAGCAGCGATAAAACAGTATTCTTCAAATCAGTGTCAACGGAAACGTCAACGTCACCTCTGTAATTAGGAAAACTTTATATTCACAGTATCTTAACTGGAAATATGTTACAGTTATACTGCCCATCATGTTTATTTATGTTAATATTCATATATGCACCTGTATTTATTACACAGACATAGGTATGTACAGTACAGGCCAAAAGTTTGGACACACCTTCTCATTCAAAGAGTTCTTTATTTTCATGATTATAAAATGGTAGACTGACACTGAAGGCATCAAACCGAATGAACTCATGTGGAATTATGTACGTACTAAAAAAGTGAAAATATGTGTTATATTCTGGGTTCTTCAAAGTAGCACCTTTTGCTCTGATTACTGCTTCACTCTTGGCATTCTCTTGATGAGCTTCAAGAGGACCTGAAATGGTCTTCAACAGTCTTGAAGGAGTTCCCATGATGCTTAGCACTTGTTGGCCCCTTCACTCTGTGGTCCAGCTCCAAAACCATCTGGACTGGGTTCATGTCCAGTGACTGTCGAGGTCATGTGGCCCAGCACCATCACTCTCCTTATTGGTCAAACAGCCCTTACACAGCCTGGTGTGGATCTACAGCAATAGTCATGAAAAGACACTCAGGGAAGGAGAGAGGGTGTCCAAAGTTTTGGTCTGTACTGTACAAAAAATATGTATAGGTTTGTATCAAATAAGATCGGCCAAATTATAAATAGACTAGTTTTAAACATAGATAGGCAGATAGACAGATGTGTGCCTGTGTAATTAAGATGAAACCCTTTCCATCATGATAAAAAGACAGATTAAATATAATTAGTTTGACAAAGTTTAAAATATATAAATACATACAAATACATATATATTTTGTAATTTAATATTTCAAATTATTTATGAGTATCATTTGTTTCTTTGGTACAGAGCAGATTACGTCTGACACTCACGAAACACTTTCATTCAGAAATTCACAAGTGCAAGTATTCAGAAAATAACTCATGTTGTGATACGTGAGAGTCGCTTGAAGGGTAATAAAAGGACATATGTTTACATCTCGGTCCTTCCCAACAGATTAGTGAATAATAAAATGGTTTACGGCTTCATTAAGTCCCGTGTTATAAATGATGTCAGTGGAACAAACACAGCAGAGGCAGCGGTTTTGCATAAAGGCCTCATAATAAAGAATGCACGGCGTGACGAGACTGAGCCACGGGCGTCATGTGACCACAGGCGTCATGTGACCACGGAGTCTGTAGCGAAGCCTTCAGAAAGCAGACACGGAGCCATAATGTTATTTAATGCAGAGGAGAATATCCCGGGGATTTAACTCATATCAAAAGCAGAGAGCGTGCGGAGGCAATTACATGACACAAGTTAATTAATCATTTGACAATGAGGGGAAGGGCATTGTTTTAGATGATTGTTGTGTGTTTAAGGGGATTTGTGTGTACTCAAGGTTTCAAAATGATGCAATACACAGCTCCCCATGCAAATAGGCACACAAACATTTCCATATGAAAGCAGAGCAGCACACAACACCTGCCGACATCCTTGGAGCTGATGGAATAAAAGGTCATCAAAGCCTGGGATTACAAGGTGACCACCAAGGAAAAACTAATTGCAATGAATAATGGAGAGCTATTGTCAGGTAATTAGCAATTAAAACATTATTTTAGTTTAATAGCTGTATAGAGGCAGTTTGTGTTTAGCATCGTGTCTGGGATTATGAAGCTGCGGAAAAGAGGTGGATTTGGAAACTGGTTTTTCTTCACAAATCAAAGAGAAATGGAAGTAATGTTCAAGACCTTTTCTTTATGAGGCTGATTTCACCCGGAACATATCCAAAGTTTCCAAAAATAACGACAAATGTAATGTCTATGAAAATATTTGTTTACAAAATAAACTTGTATATAATTATGTTTTAATGTGTCATAGCCTCAATTTTTGTCTTAATTTTGTTATAACTTAAAAGTGAAAAGAGATAGACGCTTCATGTAAATCAAAAAAATGATAAGAATGACCGAAAGTTTATGTAGGAATAAAATATACTCTTTGCATATTATGACTTCATACGGTGTTGGCAAACGTGGTTTTTCATGATTTTTTGGGATACATTTTAAATTTGTGCCTAGAGGGTTAAATCCCTGTGTGATTTGTTTTCATTCATTCATTTTCAACCCATTTATTAGTCAATTTCTGCGTCGGGACGGTGACAATCAGAGCTGCACCCAAGGCTCAGTGTGGTTTTTAATTGTGTTCTAAACATAAACTCTAAATATGAAGTTTTAAATGGTCTTTAATGTGATGATTTGTGTTGTTTTGTTTTGCCCTGTGAGGGAAAGGCACTCTACAAACTAACACTGATTGATAAATAAATACATATTTTGAGTGAATTCATTTTTCTTCATTTGAAAATAATAACAGTGTATAATAACTTCTGAAGTTTTACATAATGAGATGCGTGATAAACCCCTCAAATACATACTATATACTGATAATAATAATCATTGATAAATCCCTCAAATACATACAATAGTACTGATAATAATAATCATTGATAAATCCCTCAAATACATACAATAGTACTGATAATAATAATCATTGATAAATCCCTCAAATACATACAATAGTACTGATAATAATAATCATTGATAAATCCCTCAAATACATACAATAGTACTGATAATAATAATCATTGATAAATCCCTTAAATACATAGAATAGTACTCATAATAATTGCAGGGGTTTGCCTCACTTTCCAGTCCGTGCATGGTCTAAAAAAAGAATAATGGCAGTGTTTGACCAAGAGTGATTTCAATGATTCTCCTCCATTTAATCCATCCTCCTCCACTCGGTGACACCCTCCGCCTCCACAAATCTAAATGGTAATACCAGAGTGATATTCTCGCATAGCCCACCGCCGCTTGCATATCGTTTTTCTCCGGTTTCTCCCCTTTCTCTCTCTCGCTCTCCACGTGGACCACAGCGGCGCCCGGGTGTGCGGCCAGTGGCTTTGTCAGGATGCTAAATGGAGGTCCGTGAGTTTAAAAACTTAAAGAGGCAGTGAAATATTATCCAATGTGGGAGAGGAATGAGTGGCTGAGGAGTGCGGCGTGTCAGTGTTTAATGGTGGGACTCAGATGCATATAAGTTAGTCCAAGCATGAAGGGCAGTGGGACGATGGGAACGACTACCCCCCGCCCTGCCGCCTTGCCCCCCCCTGCACCATCCCTCCTCTCAGCCGCACACACACTCACGGCACTTAAGCACGAAGCCCATCAGAAACTTGTCATTTCTCTCATTCACTCCGACAGCCTTGAGACACAATGCAGACTTACCTCTGTGTTGTACACCCCATATATCAGGAAGATGAAGAGGCCCTGCAGGAGGGAAAGACAGAGAGAGTGCGGCACAAGGAAGGGAAGAGAAAGAGGACAAAGTTGTTACGGTTGTTTTCTCACTTATTTCCAGTGGTCAATTTTACAGCACACACTCAATCTGCATGTTTGCTTATTACTAGACATGAATGAATGAATGAGGTTTACTGTACAATTTTACACATTGTTACAGGACGGTAAATTACAGCAGCAAGAAGTAAGTAAGTAAGTAAGTTTGTATTTATATATCGCCTTTTCACTGCAGATCTGAGTCTCAAAGCGGTTTACAATTGTCAATTTTTGGGCATTTGTCTCTCACTCCACACAGAGATGGGAGCGGGGTCGCCAGTACAGGAGGCGCATGCCAGAACTATTGGACATATTTTTAGTGGTAGGGGAAACCGGAGTACCCGGAGGAAACCTACGCAGACACGGGGAGAACATGCAAACTCCACTCAGAAAGGCCCTGGTCCGACCGGGATTCGAACCCAGGACCTTCTTGCTGAGAGGCGAGAGTGCTATCCACTCAGCCACCGTGCCGCCCACAGAAAAAGCACAGGAGCTATGTCGTTAGTATAAGAGTAATTAAAGTATCTGGATTTAAAAGGTTATAACTCAAAAACAAAAATTTTCATCATAGATTATAGAAAAAAATATTTCAAACACACACAGATCAAAGAGAAAGTGTGGATAAAATAAAAAGGAAAGATCGACAAATACATTTTCGGCGACATTTTAAACGACCAGATCAGCCTCTGATTGGATCATTCTGTGACTCAGAAAATAAAAAGTCTGAAAAAACGGCAGATGAACTTTCACAAGATAAAGGAAATCACTGCATTTAAAAAGGAGTCATTAAAAAAATTTAAAATAAAATGACCCTTGTAACGGACGTGATGGTTTCTGTCCATTGTTTTCTAAAAATGAAACTTGAGAAAAAAAGGTTTGGGTTCACATTTAATTAATTTATCATATGACTTTGTTTTTACTCTGTGTAAATAAAATAAAAATAAGAATATATAAATCAAATATGGATCTAAAATATGTAACAAACTTCCACATCTCATTCCGTCAAAGGATCAGGTTTGTTACAACAAATAAACAGAGCTTTAGGAAACTGAACTCATTTATAAAACAGTTTTTTTCTAACAACTTCCACTGGACACAGGTGTTTGGAAACATGAAAAACATCAAATATCTTATAATTATTCAAATCTAATTGTCTTTTGTCACATTTTTGTCCCCTTTAGTCTGAACAAACCCATAGTAGCATTTAAATGAGCAAATATTTCAGTTCCAAAATGATAGTTTTAAACATAATTTTAAAGAGTGTTTTGACAATGATCGTTTACAATTTTATCTGTTTTACATAAAGAATATCATGTTGTGGTTTTCGGACTTTATAAAGATACTGTTTGATCCTATAACATTCACTGCTTGAAGAGAGCAATGTACATTTTTCTTTTTTGGATTTGGAAGTTGTAGGAGCACTAATAACACAAACACTGTATTATTTCAGTAATAATAATAATAATACATTTATTTATAATGCACCTTACATTTCCGGGAAACCTCAAAGTGTTACAGACTAAAACACAATACCACAAACAACAACACAAAGCAAAATAGTTGAATGTTTTTAACCCAGACTTTTACCACATGATTGAGATGTACTTTGAAGGTAAAAGGGCCTAAAACCAAGTGATAGAGATTCCCCAATGAGGTAGATTTCAGTTCTGACCCTCGAGAAGACAAAGTGACACAAGTAATGGGTTAAAACGACCCATTCTGTCCAAATTCATCCAAACTCCTGCCACACAATGATTTTTACTGTTTTACTATTTCCCCGACTCTTGAGGGTGGTTCAGTGTGAGTCCTGTTTGTGTTTCATGTCCTAATGATTTGTGTACAAAAATATATATTACATGAAAATTCCCGATTGCCACCACCGTGGTGAGACCTCACACACGGAGATTAAAAATCAAGGGTCTAACCTCTTTGGTCGTACAGTGTGTGGTGCACAGCCACAAGGCAAAATCACGCAAACCACACACATCACACACGAACCGATTTCCCCCCCGAGCATTCACAGATGAGACGGAAATCTCACAAAATCTCTCGAGATCAAGCGTGACTTCAGAGTAAACAATCATGGCGGACGAAGAGGATGCAGTGGCGATAGTTTGTTTTTAGCAAAGAATCAAATCAAAAATCAATCAAAAGAAAAGGCGATGGTCAAAGAAGTGTAGACAACACGAGCAGGACTATACTTGCTACATCGTGATCTGGAGGTGAGTTGTTTTTTTACGGCGTTTCCTCGCCGCCTTGTCTCGTCTTCTGATTGGCTACACGTCGCAGTCATGGCAACGCGCTCATCTGTCCTCGGGGGACACCACACACGAAGAGAAATCGGGCCAAAACAATCCAACAGGATATCCCCGATATTGAGATCGGAGCAGTCCCGAAGTCCTTCCGAGCGACGAGCACAGTCTTAACACACCACACACGACAGGAAAATCCATCAGATTTATTGTTAAGATATTCGGAGCGTTCTTACGATTGTCGTAGGGGTAAATCGGGTCCAAAGTCGGCCTATTTATCCTGCCGTGTGAACCAGGCTTTAAGTATCTTCCCATGATTTACAAATATAAAGCTGAAGTCTTGGAAATGGTTCTTTACAAACAAAACACTGTGTAGGAGTGAAGAAAATAACAGCAAAACAATCAAGCATAAATAAAATAGTTTAAACGGATGGAAGTGACGTATTTCAGTCATTTAAACAGACTATAACGGCTGTCAAGGTGTATTTGTTTAATTTACAATCAACATACTTACATAATTCCAGCTTTCACTAAAGGTTTCAAAAGATGTTTTCAAGGTTACATCATCACCGAAAAGAAAACAACAAGTGGAGAAACCAGCCTTGTTTTTATTCAAATATATGTTTACTGCAGGAATGTGACAAAACACACAGATTCAACGAAGAGGAGACAAATGCTGCAATCAGAGAAAATACAAAAAAGACGCACAAATCCTCATAAAGAGAGCAGTCGATGCCAGTCAAGACAAGACCAAGAGAGTCTATTGAACAGAAGCGGGGAAAAAATAAAAACCAGAGGTAGCATAATGGAAAAAGACAGATAAAAGAAGATATTTCACGTTCACAAAACTCCACAGCTAGTGCGCCGAGCCCGAGAATGCCGTGCCCTTGGACACACAGAGGCTGCACTTGTGGTCACAGAAAACCTATTTTTCATTCCAATCTATTGTGGTATTCGCTGAATGTACGAGCATTGAACGCACAACCATATTGTAATCTTTGTTGCTTTAATGGGAACAGTGAGACACAAAGCCCTGATTGAACGCTGTCACAAAAAATGTACTGGAAAAACATGAAAAGGTGAAATCCTATAAATTTCAAGGCTAAGAGATTCAGGAGGACTTGGACGAGCCAAACTTGTGTGTTGAGTTTAGAGGGGAACTTTTCAAGGTACGTCGGACTTGACTGACTTAAAAAATAATAAAATATAGTTGTTGCTGAGTCCGAACTGATGGCGTGGGACTGGACAGTGGCCTTGCGCCTCAAGAGGGTTTTTAGGGGGTCTGGGGCGGACCAGAGAGGTGGCGAGCTGGGGTGGGCTTGCTCGTACACACCCCATCCCAAAACAAAATGACCGGTAGAACGTTCTACTTCTGCTGTGAGGAGCCTGTTATTCTAACTTTGTTACTGACTTCTACAAGATCCTAAATGTACAACATACATATGATATTTAAATTTATTTTTATTTTTTTAACATTTTGAAGAGGTTGTTAGAATGTGTTTGCCCTATGTATGTATGTATGTATGTATGTGTGTATGTATGTACTGTACATACGCGCACAGAGACGTACCACAGACAGACACACGCGCCTACCACACAGAGACAAAAACATGCATATACACGTATGCGCACAGAGACGTACCACACAGACACACACATATACATACACATACGCGCACAGAGACATACCACACAGAGACAGACGGGTACAGTCGCGGTCCCGCGGATCACAAAGCAAACTGTGTCAAAGCGATGCTCTGAACTACATCGTGGATCTATAATAATAACATGCACCACGTCTCTTCTCCCTAAGGGTGTATTCAGACCTGCACATTTGCTCCACTTTAAACGGACCAGCATTCGTTTGGAACTCTGATCCGAAGCTTTTATGCAGGTCTGAATACACACAAACGAATCCTGGTCCGGACCAAAGAACCGAACCGAGACCCACTTTTTTAGGTGGTCTCGGTCCGCTTCCAAACGAATTCTGGTCCAAGTCGAATCAGGTCTGAATACATCCGGTGTTGATCCGACACAACTCCAAGATACGTGCGCATTTTTTGGGCTTAACAAGCCGCAGACAGAAACTGAGGAATTAGCCATGCAGCGGCTAACTATGCTGCTAACGCTACACAACAACAATGAGCCGTGGGCAGACCTGGAGCAGTGAGGAGACGCTGTGCAACAGGCTTATGGAGTTAAAACTGTTCACAGTATGCGGTGATGTTAATGGCAGCATCTACAAATCATTTGCATTATTAAAAGCCTGACACTGTTTGACTCACGTCTCAAAGAGCAATATCCCGCATCATGTAGTGAATTGTGTTCTTTGGTTCCTACCTGATCCTCAGCGTCTGTTTGTTCCGTGGTTATTATAGATCCATGGTTTATCCACATGCTGAACAGGGCCGTTATTATAATAGATCCATATGTGGGACAGGGCACGGAGCGCACAGACAGTCTCCTTCGGCTTTCTCCTCACGATTCTCCGACGCTGTTCCAATATTTAAAACAACGTGTTTAGCCTGTGTCATATGAGCTGCTGCTGTTGATGTTGAAGGTGGTTTTGCTCTAAAAAGAGCAAACATAGGCAGAGCAGACATGCTGCACATACGAGCCCTCAATGTTTTCTGCCGGTTCCGCGTCTATCCTCCGTGAGCTCTTGCTGTCCAATAGGAGCGCCGATCGTTACACGTGTCAATATGTTAATATAAAAAAGTTCACTTGCAAAAAGGACAGTCTGAATACGAACCGGAGCAAAAGAAAAAAAAGTTTGGTCCGCTTTTGATTCGGATCAAGCAAGTGGAGCAAAGGACTTTTCAGGTCTAAATACACCTTAAGTATTGGGGCACCCCGCAGGCACGCGCAAAATCTAGGGCAAGGGTGCTTTTTAAGGGCAAGGGTGGGAATTGGGACGGGGCCTTTGTGTTAGCAGCAGAGGGCCACATTAAATGACAGAGGCCCGAACTTGGCCCACAGGCCTGAGTTTGGACATACCTGTGGTAGGGGAAACGGAGCACCCCACTCAGAAAGGCCCTGTTCCGACCGGGATTTGAACCCAGGACCTTCTTGCTGAGAAGCGAGAGTGCTAACCACGCCATCCCCGACGCACAGGGGTTCGTTACGATTGTGTTGCATTAGATTTGCAATTTTCAGCTCATTGTTGCAATTTGATTTTCATGTTTTTGATCCTGTTTTGTAATTAATGTTTTGTTGTTTGTGAACAAAGCGGAGACAGCGCTGTGAGAACATTAGGGAACTATTAGATCATAATTGAGTTAAAAATAAGCGGCAAACATAATGAAGGATTGTTTAAAATGTTAATTCATTAATATTTCCAGTAAAAACAAACACAGCAGAAAAATGGGCCACGTTATTTAAATGCACTTTTCTAAACTCAGGCCTTTTCTTTTGAACTCTGCGGCAAATGAACAAATTTATGCTAAAATGATCTTTCAAAGTATTGCCTCACTTCAAACATCACACGGTCATTAGCCGCGCGCTCATTAGCAAACAATTGTATCTTTAAAAAGTTAAACAAACAGGAACCAAAAACAAATGTCACCCGAGAGGTTTTCCACACGAGGCTGAGAGGCGTTTGTTTTGGAAGTAACTGTAGTATTTAGAGTACTCGAGTAACTATATCCACTACAGTTACTACTTTAAAGTCTAGTCTTTGATTGCAGTTACTTTCTGAAAACCACAGAAAACACACTTTCTCACATTAAGATCCATCCATCCATTTTCTTCCCCTTAATCCATTTCTGGGTCGGGGGGTGGCAGTCAGAGCTGCACCCAGTACACTCAGCACCAGCCCCTCCCTGATCCTCCTGCAGGTGGTGAGTCCACAGGAGCTGAGATCTTTCAGTGGGGGCTTCAGGCAAAGTGGGGTTAAGTGTCTTGCCCAAGGACACAACGACAGCAGTCATCAGCGGGAGTCGTGAAGTAGGTCTTACGGTGGGCTCGAACCCATGACCTTCAGGCCCAAAGGCCAATGCTCTACCAACTGAGCTACTGTCGCCACATTAAGATCAAAACAATAAAATAAAAGTGAAGATTCTATTTTCTCTTTTCAGATGTTGTATTTATTTAAACATTTATTGAGGTGATTTTCAATCTTCTGAAATTTACCTTTTACAATAAATAAGTATAAATAAAAGTATTCAGAATACAGGCACTATTTTTACAAACAAACAGAATACTAAACCACATGTTAGGTCCTGTATATGTGAGTTCTGGTTCTGTTTGTTGTGTTTGTTTATGTAATAATTTAGTTTTGTTAATATTTGACTGTTGCTGCTGGATTGCTATTTTTGTATTTGATTTTTCGCCCTCGGAGATGATTAATTTCTAAACAGATACAGATGCCCTCACTCATGTACTTTACGCATAAGTCTAAACACTGTATTCTTGAATGATGTCGTGTCTCCTCCTGAAATGCATCTAAACTCGCTAAATTAAAGCTGGGGTATGTACATTTTTCCATTCAGTAAGAGTTGGTGTTGCCCAAAAGTAAAATGTTGTGAATCAGATTTAAGTACATTTGGTTTGAATGACACTTAAATTATCCAATAAATTTCGTTCCACTTCACGATTGTGTCCCACTTGTTGTTGATTCTTGACAAAAAATTAAATTTGTATATCTTTATGTTTGAAGCCTGAAATGTGGCGAAATGTTGAAAGGTTCAAGGTTCAGATACTTTGGCAAGGCACTGTAATACATCTTCAAAGTATTCTCCCAAACTCTGCTGAGAAGGAACTAAAAATCAGGTACTAATTGAAAAGATTGTGGATAAATGAAATCCAAATGGGCCGCGGTGATGGTGGAGGAGGCTTACATCGTGACATTTTACTGTTTCCTATTCAAATGTTGAAATAAAGAAAATTTACCGTTTTTTTTCTACTGCACAAAAGACAGTCTTAAAAGCAGAGACGGGTTTAAAACATGAAAAACATTTACAGCAACTTGAAAAATGAATAGAGCCATTATAGGTGTTCATGAATAAGCAGCAGCACATTTTCAGTGAACTGAATACATTTACTAGAGAGTTTAATTTACACTTTTTAATATAAAAACAACACATCACAAAACCTTCGTAGAGTTAGCATTACAGCAATATGCAAACGAGGAGGTACGTCCTAATGACACGAGGAAGTCCCCTGGCAAGAGCCAGATTGATGATTGTGTAGAACTCTAATGCTTTCTCCACAATATCAATCTGGGACTTCTGCAGGAGAATCCTTTTGGGGAAAGGAGGGATAAGCAGCAGAATACTTCAAGGTGATTGGGCAAAGTGACGCTGTGTGCCCGCCTACCAAGGTTTGACTTAAACCAATCCCGGTAACATTATATCGTCATCGGTGTGCACAAAGCGCCTCTCGCTGTTCATCTTTCAAAAAATAAATTGGAGATTCTGCTAAAACTGACTTGATAGCCTCAGCTAAGCGTCCGTCCTCCTGCGTAGCCATGTTTGTATCCGGGTTTGCTTTCGTCAAACCCGGATATCCCGCCCTGAACCCCCAGACTGGCGTGTGATTGGCTTGAACACCTAGATGTTCTAGTCGAAAAGGGTTGGCGGGAGCGGGGCGAGATGTATTCTCGAGTGTTTCTGAACTCACAAATACCGCGAGAATTCAGCTTGCAGGCAAGGTTAACGAGGAAGAGAGGGATTGGAGACATTGATGTTGGAAGCAAAGTCTAAATTGTGGGTGTATATAGCTAGCCTGGTGTTTACCCTTCATGTCGTACTAAGGTCTGGATCTGTTCCATTGACTCCGTTAACAGGTGGGAGGGGTTAACTCCTTTTGCAGATTGAAACCATTGGATCTGAGTTTACTGTGACGTACAGTATGTAATGAGCCCGAGTGAGTGAGGCATTTAGCATTTAGCTTAGCTTTAGCCATCTCCATTGCCACTAACCGTGGGGAGTAGAGAAACAATGTGATAACCTTTTTTTTCCACAAGTTACATTTTTAGAAACAAATTGACAGATCAAGTCAGTTACACATTTTTCCAGGGTAATTTGAATTTGTATTGATTATTTTTTTTAAATGATTCCTTTTTAAATGTAGTGATTTCCGGATGTTGTGTTAATGTGAATCTGAGGAGTTCATCTTTGTCTCTGACCTTTTATTTTCTCTGGGTTTTAAAATGTATTTGCCGATATTTCCTTTGGATCTCTCTGATCTGTTTGTGTCTTAAATCTTTTCTCTACTCTATGATAGTAATTTTAGTTTTTGAGTTATAACCTTTTAAATCCAGATACTATAAATAACACTTTACCGTGAACACACCCAGACACAGAAGTTTAAAATAAATAAATAATTGGATTGTAAATCTTGATTGCAGTCCACGTTCTGTAGCTAGCTTAGCTCATAGATCATTAGCCTGTCCGTCCGGAGGAGCGGATCCCTTTCTCAAATGGGTCTCCCTCCCTGTGGGTTTCCCTAGTTCTCCCCAAGGTTTCTCACTTTTTCCCACTGGGTTTTTTAAGAGTTTTTCCTTGTCGATGCAGGAGGGTCTCGTGGACAGTTAGTGTCCAACAGAAAGGATTGGTGATGATCAGGACACTTTAGCATTCTACAACATGTATGGACATTTTCTTCTGTGTGTGCTTTATATTTTTCATGTGTTTTAACTGTTGATTCTCTGACCTGTGTTGGTGATTTCAATGGTTTTGTTAAGTCCTCTGAGATGACTTCTGTTGTGACCTAGGGCTATACAAGAATACATTGTATTGTATTGTATTGTAATAATTCCTTAGATTTGATTTTCTTCCAACTATAAACGCATCAGTTTACATCAGGGGTGTCAAACTCATTTTTGTCAGGGGCCAATCAAAAAATAGGAACTGGTCGGGGCCGAAACAATAGAAGAGATTTCCTTTTCTTATCATAGTTTTTTACATTATGAAGGTATTTTAATGTGACTTTAATGTGACACGAGTTTCACTGTAATTTTCTGGTTTCTTTTTCTGAAAACAAAATGTGTTTATTGTTTATATTGAACCAAAACTGGATCAAATATAAAGTTAAACACATTAAATCTTGGACTATTTAACTTGTAATGATGTGTTATTGGGTTAAAATGTTAGAATATATTAAATTTGGTTGATTTCCTAAGAAAATAGATGATGCAAAACCTTCCTTGGTCGCCCATTACCATCAATGCTGCAAGTTAATAATAATAAAAAATAATTTTAGGGGCCACTAAAAATTGTCTCGCGGGCCGGATCTGGCCCCCGGGCCTGACTTTGACACTCATGGTTTACATCCTCTGACCTACTTCCAACCTCCTAAACCTGACATTCCGCAGTGGCCCACACTCTTTGCTTCAGCTGCATCCTTCATGGAGGTTTTCCAGGCCCCGAGTGTCACCCAACGCCAAGAGGGAGAAAAAACGAGCAGGACCAGCCGTCAAATCCCTCGCCCCAAATTCAAACACACAGACACTTTTCACAAATAGAGCTATCTGCATCTCCACTCGGCCAAAACCCGTGACGCAAAAACTCAGCCCCAGCAGCTGGATGTCATTACCCGAAATGAGACACAGAAGAGGTTAAAACGCTGCGATGGGGGAAAGAGCAGAAATTCACACTTCTACGCTGGGACTTGCTAATGTCTCTGACCCCTCCATGCATAAACAGTTTAATTAACATGTATACATAACTTTCACTTTAACTGCTCGCGGCGTGTCAAATCAAAGTGTCTGTCAGAGCGGGGAAAACGGGAGTTGATACCAAGCAGGTCCGAGGTTCAATTCCACCAGTGTAAAACTTCTCCAGCTGGCCATGGGGCGTACAGGGGGGAGTCAGGCAAGGAGATGACTGGGCAGCAGGCCACAGTCTGTCTGTAGGCCTTATGTTTTTATGATTATCTAATATTGGCCTAATTTGGTGGGACTAATTCGGTTGTAAACACGCATCCAATGTTTTACACCAATCAGAAAATAGTTTGAGAAGAAACGAGAGAGTTCCAGGAATGATGGTGTGAAGTTCTATAATAAAAAACCCAAAAGCAGGGCGCAGAACGAGTCTGAAATACTATGCTTTTTTTATTTCACGGTGGCTGAGTGGTTAGGATTCTCGCTTCTCAGCAAGAAGATCCTGGGTTTGTAACCCAGTTTTTACAGGGTCTTTCTGAGTGGAGTTTGCATTTGCTCTCTGTGTCTGTGTAGGTTTCCTCCAGGTGCTCTGGTTTCCCCTACCACAGGCCGGGTGGAGGGAGTGGAGAGAAGCTGGGTGGAGGGAGGAGGGTGGAGAGAGGCCAGGTGGAGAGAGGCTGGGTGGAGGGAGGAGGGTGGCAAGAAGCCGGGTGGAAAGAGGCCAGGTGGAGGGAGGAGGATGGAGAAAGGCCGGGAGGAGAGAGGCCGGGAGGAGAGAGGCCGGGAGGAGAGAGCCCGGGTGGAAAGAAGCCGGGTGGAGAAAGCCTGGGTGGAGAGAGCCCGGGTGGAGAGAGACCCGGTGGAGGGAGCCGGGTGGAAAGAAGCTGGGTGGAGGAAGGAGGGTGGAGAGAGGCCGGGGGGAGAGAGCCCAGGTGGAGAGAGACCCGGTGGAGGGAGCCGGGTGGAGGGAGACCCAGTGGAGGGAGACCCGGTGGAGAGAGACCCGATGGAGAGAGACCCGGTGGAGAGAGACCTGATGGAGAGAGACCCAGTAGAGAGAGACCCGGTGGAGAGAGGCCTGATGGAGAGAGACCCGGTGGAGAGACACCTGATGGAGAGAGACCAGGTAGAGAGAGACCCGGTGGAGAGAGACCCAGTAGAGGGAGACCCGGTGGAGAGACACCCGGTAGAGGGAGCCACAGCCAGCCCCAGCCCCAGCTCAGTGAAGGCAGAGGAGTTATTAGCTTAGCCCTGAACCGGCTCCTTAATACTGGGCCTGAAGGTGATCGCTAACAGAGCCTGGAGGAGGTGACAGCTCTCGGCCCTGCTTCAGGAAATCCAATTGAAAAGCATCCAAGAGGAACAACAAGCCCGAAACAGATGTTGCTCGCCGCTGCTGCACCACTTCTCGGGAGTGCAGTACACACAACACGACACTACACAACACAACACTACACTACACAACACAAAGCCACGGGCGACACACTGGAGAGTTACTGCCAGAGAATAATGACCCGACAACTCTAGTGAGAAAATGCTAAACAAAATATACACATGAAATATAGACTTTACAAAGTGAGATATCAAACAGTACTGAAAATATTATTAAAACCTGAAGTAGATTAATTTTAATACAACAACATATACTAAAACCCTATAGATCCATAAAAGTGAATATTGATTCCTTAACTGTATGAATTTTATGTAAATATTGATTTGCTTTGGGTCTGTTTATTTTTGTCAGTTTCATTCTTGAGGTTTTCTATAAATAATTAAAATAAATAAATATTCTGTTAACATTTATGCCACTTCCTGTTTACACTTCATAGCCTTAACCCTGTCCTTTGCCCTCTCCATTAATAAAGTATTTTCAACATAAAAAAGGTTAAATATTAGTTAATTGTCCAAAATAAGCATTAGTAAATAGTTCCTGAAGTAAAAAAATTGGAATTGATTATTTTTTCACATTTTTAACTTAGAACTTTTACCCATTATTATGAAATGAGAGTGAATCAGTTTGATATGTTTGTGTCTAAAATTACAAATATGTAGAAAAAATACATTTTAACAATTAACAAAAATCTGCATCAGATTTTTAAAGATATTATTGTCTCATTAAATCACTAATTAATGTGAAATCCTTACAGTGTGTTTGACTTTTACATTTTATTTTTCTACAATTATTCTTCTTCAATTGTGACTGTGTCAAATTAGCCTGGCCTTATCCATCCGTACACTCCACTCAATCATAATTTCCTGCATGTACCCACTAAACATCCGACGTCCACTCAACCTCCAGATCACGTCAATATCAGGTCGGTCGGTCGTGACCTTTTATTCACGTCCAAACGACGTCTGTGTAAGGTGCGCATCTGGACGTAAAACAATGACCTCCCATAGACGTGGCAATTACGTCCAATCCCGACCTCCCCTAGACGTGGAAAACAGGTCATCGGCCGACCAACGCATTACGTCTAACGCATTACGTCTTGATCTAGCAATAGAAGGTATCGGCTGTGAAGCAGTTGGTGAGTGCCTGACGGTAGTGTAGTGGTTAAGCAAATGTATGCGGTCGTGGTAACGTGAGTTTGAGTCCACGTGTGAGCTTCATTAACTTTATATATTTGTTTTGATTTTTAGCGAACAACTTTTCTAATAGACACTCAATAAACTAATAAACACTCAACATAGGATTATGTAGTGGCTAATAAACTTGTGAACTTATGCATTTGTTGTGCTAACAATCTCAAGTTTGCAAATAAGGGGTGAGCACTTGAGATTGTATGCAAATGCATAAGTTCACAAGTTTATTAGCCACTACATAATCCTATGTTGAGTGTTTATTAGTTTTTAACCAGACAAAGAAAAATTGTTCGCTAAAAATCGAAACAAACATATAACATTGGTGAAGCATGGTAACGTGGGCTCGAACCTACGTTGCCACAACCGCACTCCTTTACTTGACCATTACACTATTGTCAGACTCTAACTCTGCAACTTTAAACTTACACCCAACCCGCTAAAGAACCAATGCTCACTATTGCTAGATCACGTCCTAACGAGTGGGTTGGCCGATTACCTGTTTTCCACGTCTAAACGACGTCTTTGAAAGGTGCGCATTTGGACGAAAAACAATGCCCTCCCAGACGTTGATATTACGTTAAATTTGTACCTCCCTATCTGCCCTGCTCACCCTCTTGTTGGAAACTTGAGATTGTTAGCACAACAAATGCATAAGTTCACAAGTTTTATTCTTAAGCACTACATAATCCTAGTTAATTGTCGATTATTTTTTAACCAAACAGAAAAAAATTGTTCGCTAAAAAGCGTAAATTTAGACACGCACCGACGTGGGCTTGAACCCATGTCGTCACGATTGCAATCTCATTAAGTAACCGCTACACCACCGTCAGACATTCATATTCAGCCATTGTAAAAACAGTATAGACAACCCCCTAAACAACCAACGCACACTTATGCGAGATTACAGCCTGACACGTGAGTCGGTCGAGGACCTGTTTTCCACGTCTAAACGACGTCTGTGTGTGCATCTGGACGTAAAACAATGCCCTCCCAGACGTTGATATGACGTTTAATCTGTACCTCTGTCGCTGCCCTGCTTTATTTACTTTCTTAAAAGGAGACTTGAGATAGTTAACATCACTAACATACATAAATTCACACGTTTTATTCTTAAAAGCTACTTGATACTATGTTGATTGTTGATTTGTTTTTAACCAAATAGAGAAAAAACCGCCAGGGTTTTGAACTCCCATTGCTACATCTACATGTCTGTTACTTATCCCCTACACCACTCTCGATATCAATGACTGACCAGTGAACATCCGAAGCTCACTTGTAGATTATGTTTCCGATGCGTCGGTCGAGACGAGGACCATTTTTTCACGTCTATACGACGTCAATGTAGGTTCCACTTCTGGACGTACAATAATGACCTCCAATAGACTCAATCTTTGAGTCAATTTCTGATCGCTCAGTCCATTCTTCCTCTGCACCTGCTTTATTTACTTCAAATCACCCTCTCTAGTAAGTACACAGTCGGCACACTTTTTAGATATACAGTGCCTTGCGAAAGTATTCGGCCCCCTTGAACCTTTCAACATTTCGCCACATTTCAGTCTTCAAACATAAAGATATAAAAAATGTATTTTTTGTCATGAATCAACAACAAGTGGGACACAATCGTGAAGTGGAACAAAATTTATTTATTGGTTCAGTACAGTAGTGTTCATAACACTGTGCCTGGTTTAACACAGTCTAACTTGTACTTTGATGTAGGGAAACATGATTTTTAATGCAGCTCCATGAATTTGCAATAATGACTGATATCCTTCTATTGTTCTAATGCTTTTTGAATGCTGTGTTTATCGTTTATTGCCCAGAGTCAAAACTAAACATGATAAAGCTGCAGTTCAGATTCACTAGGCTAAAATCTGGAACGGTCTTCCTGGAAATATGAGAAAGGCTTCTTCTTTGACAATGTAAAAATCCAGCTTAAAACAATTCTGTTTCTGCTACAACTGAGAGATTTTATTTGTATCTTTTTAATTTACTGTAATTATTTATAATTGTAATGCCATGTTTGATTGTTTCTATCTTTTGTTCAGCGCTTTGATTTTCCTTTTGTTTGAACTGCGCTATACAAATAAACTTGCCTTGCCTATTGCAATTATGTCTCGACTAGTAAGTGATTCTGCAGAAGTTAACTGGGTCAATAGGACTGTAAATGGACGTCATATAAACGTCAATATAAGACGTCGATAGGACGTCAGACCCGACCGGTTCTGTACCACATTGCAACCTTGAATAAACGTCCGGATAACGTACAGTTGACGTTGAAATGACGTTGTTTTGACATCGGCTTGCTTAGTGGGAACGACTGAAAACGAATGTCATATAAACGTCAACATTTTGGTCATATAAGACGTTGAAATGACGTTGTTTCAACGTCCGCTTGCTTAGTGGGTAACGTCTGGGTCTGGTCCCTGTGTTTACAATTACAATCGGTTGAATTCCATCCGACCAATCAGGGAGCACAGGAGGCGGGTGTTGTTGATGTGGGTGAAACAACGTCATAAAAGAGAAAATACAATCTTCACCTTAAAAAAACACAATGTTTCCGTTTTTTTAACCTAAAAACATAATGAGAGAAAGTATGAATTTTGTGATTTTCAGAAAGTAACTGTAATCTAAAGTAGTAACGGTAGAGGAAAAGTTACTCACGGTACAATTTTTTTTACGTTTTGTTTTTCATTTAAAGCGAAGAAATAAAAGGAAAAAAATATAACAAAAATAAATGACAGAAAATAAGGAAGATAGAATAATAAAGTTAAAAAAAATACTAAAATTTGTCTCTGTTTGAGTTTATTTTTTATAAATTCTACTCATTTGTTTTCATATAGATTCTTTTGACATCTGTGATAAAAAGTCTGCATCATGTGGAGATTGCAGCGACTTTAAAAACTAGCACAATGTATTAATTACTACATTCCTCCTTAAATTGGACACATGGTTTTATAATAACACAAACAAACAACAAAACAAAGACATTTCCGCTGAGTTTAAATTAAGACACGAGTGACTAAAAACAGCCAAGGTCGAGAGAATCCCGTTCTGTTGAGGAGCACAAACTAAATCCAACAGGAATTAAAAAGGAAAATATAGAAATAGCAAAGTTATTATGAAAATACACACTCCTTAAAACACCCAGTATAAGGTATAAGTACAGTATATATATAGTACAGGGTGGCTGAGTGGTTAGCTGTCTCGCTTCTCAGCAAGAAGGTTCGAATCCCGGTCAGAACGGGGCCTTTCTGAGTTGAGTTTACATGTTCTCCCCGTGTCTGCGTAGGTTTCCTCTGTGTGCTCCAGGTTTACCCTACCGCTAAAAAAACTTTTGTTCAAAAAGTGGGAAGTGAGATAAGCTCGACACGGTGAGTTCTGGCGCCCGGATCACAGAGTTCCTGATTGGTGAAACGGTGGAGGGCGGGACATTGAAATGAAAACAATAACAAGATTTAGAGGCTGTAAAAGTAATTTAAAGATTCAAATATCTCTGAACTACTGTTATCAGTTAAAGAAGTATTGGAAAAGAGCAGTTTATTATCATGACAGATAAGGGCCCTTTAAAGATGACAGATTAGGGCCCTTTAATGGTGACAGATTAGGGCCCTTTAATAATGACATATTCGGGCCCTTTAATGTTTACAAATTAGGGCCCTTTAATGATGACAGATTAGGGGCCTTTAATAATTACAGATTAGGGCCCTATAATGATAAATAGACATGGAAATCTGACATATTGCTATACCATATTCTGTCCTATACCTAACATGAATGGACTCCAGCTCTGTCAGTCCGGTCTTAGACATTCATTTGAGAAACAGAGTTACACGGGGGCAGAAAAAAAATCAATTCTGACACATCTTTATTGCAACTCAATGACAAATAACGCTACATTTACCATTGCTCCTGCTCCGTGTCGCGGCTTCATATTGATTTTATATCACACAGACAAACGTTATGGATGCATTAGCAGACGGCCGTTCCATCTGACATCTTTAAACGCTTAGATAAAAGTTGAAAGACGAGGGATTTGCCGACCTGGTTATTTGCTAATACGAACAAGAACGGCCGGATCTTGGGCTAATATTGGTGCTTTTCGCTTCAGCCTGAAATTGATTGCCCAGAACGTGTGGTGTAAGCTTTCGGTGCGAGCGCGAAGGAGAAGAGTGAACTGTAAACAAACTGGTTTTCAAACAAGACAATTTGGGGGTTGCATGTCGTGAGCGCCAAACCAAACACGGCGGCGGAAAACTGAGACAAACTTTTAACATATGGGGTTGAAGCTCCAGTCTTTGAGCCGGGATGGAACACACGCTGCACCACTAAAGAGCTGTTTCATTAAAAATATTTACAAAACCAAAGCATGATTTGTCAAGCATCTTTCTGTCAGATTGAATGTGATTGTTCTGTCACTCACATACTTTCCACCAACATCTGCTTTGTCCTTCTATAATTTGTATATTAACAGTTTTTTCTCTCAATATTATCTTATTAATATAAGATAAAATAAGAATTCCTTTATTCGTCCCACAGTGGGGAAATTTCGATGTTGCATTGCACATATAGGACAGTAGTAAGAGCACACAGGGATCACACACAATATATACACTATAAACAAATAAGTAGTAGCTATGTTTCTTAACTAACATAACTAGCTGTAGATGCTGAACATGCTTCAATACCAGTCAAAAAATATATATGTAGTAGTGCAGTTATATACTGTACAGTTAAATAGTGCAGGATAAAAAGTATATAAGTAAAGTGACATAACGTGACTATACTCCCGTGGCAGATAGTATGGAATATATTCAGAACATTACATTATTTGCCTCGCACCAAAATACATTTGTGACATGCCATATGAACCGGCCCGGACTCTGAGGAGCACAGAGACTGGCCTCCTGCTGGTCCCAGAGTTAGAACTAAACATGGGGAGGCTGCATTTCAGATTCATGCTAAAATATACCAGTCCCCCTCCACTATAAACAAGGGCTGCTAACGTGTGTTAGCCAACACGACAAATGTATTTATTTAGGTTAAAAAATATATAAAAAATAAATAACAATCAATATATATCGTCATCGACCGATATGAATGACTTATATTGTGATATAGTTTTCAGCCATATAGCCCAGCCCTATGTAATCTCTTTCCTTCATTCAAGATTCATCCTTCACCTTTTCAACACAGAAATCACAGCACGAGATTCTGTTTCTAAAATCATTTTATTATATTATCTAAACTCACTTTCTGTTTTTAAGTCACTTCTTAAGACTCATCTTTTTACTTTTAACTCAGTGGGTTCCCTTTCTGTGCAAATTGTATTCTATAATGTTTCTATAGTATATTGTGTTTTTAGACTTGTAAGTAAGTAAGTAAGTAATTTTTATTTATATAGTGCATTTTACAGACCAATGTCACCCAAAGCGCTTTACAATGTTCAGTCAGATATTGTTCAATCATTCCACACACGGTGATGACAGAAGCGAGTTGCCGAACACACTGCCGCATCAGCCCCCAATCAACACCATCCATTCACTCTCTCATTTACATTCATACATATTGTGCATGTTTTTGGTGGTAGGGGGAACCGGAGCACCTGGAGGAAACCTACGCAGACACGGGGAGAACATGCAATCTCCACTC
>OZ035824.1:21058183-21434366 GCA_964034765.1 Knipowitschia caucasica
GGGCTACCTAACTTTCACACCACCAATAAACAAAAGGAAAGTGATCATGTCTTAAAAAGGAAAAACTTACAGGGGCGACCGTGGGTCAGTTGGTAGAGCTGAAGGTCGAGCCCACTGCAAGACCTTCTCCACCAACTCCCAATGATGTCTGCTGTCGTTGTGTCCTTGGGCAAGACACTTTACCCACTTTGCCTATAAGGAGCGCATGAAGTAATTGTACACTGCATGCCTTGATGTGTATTCGTCAGATTAAAATGTCCTCACTGTGGGGAGAAATAAGCATTATCTTCTTCTATCTTCTTCTTCTTGTCTCCTATAAACTAGAACATGAATGCATATCTCGTACTTTTTTGCCGCTATATTAGTCCTCTGCATTTGACCCATCCAGTAAAGAAGCATATAAACCAGTGGGGGCGGGTCCTGGCTCAAAAGTGGCCAAAATGACGTGCGCCGACATGCTTGCAATACCGCAATGTGTGTGCGTAAAAAGATTTGTGCGTGCGTAACCAGATTTGTGTGTGCGTAACCAGATTTGTGTGTGCGTAACCAGATTGATGTGTACGTAAAAAGATTTGTGCGTGCGTAACCAGATTTGTGCGAGTGTAAATAGATTTGTATGTACTTAACAAGATTTGTTTGTGCGTAAAAAGATTTGTGTGTGCGTAAAAAGATTAGTGTGTGCGTAACAAGATTTGTGTGTGCGTAACTAGATCTGTGTGTGTGTACGTTTTACATACATGTTTTTTTTTACGCACAGATCTTTTGACGCAGTTCTACCAGATTTGCAAGTGTAACTTGGTCTGTGTGCGTGTGTACCCAGATTTGTGTGTGTGTATTTTGACATTTGTATCTGTAACAGAACAATCTGTGTGTAAATAACCACGTTGTACGAAGAGAAGAACGGAAAAAAAGCCTAAATGCTACGCACAGGTTCTCGTTTTACACACGAATCGTAAGTGTAATGTGGTTGTTCTAGCAGTACACCAGCAGATGGTGCTGTTGTAGCTGGTTATTACACGCAAGCTAACCAAAACTGTCTGCCTTGACACACTACCGCAGCTGTTTATGACGTTTTTTTCTATATTAAAAATTGTGTCATTCACACCACTGTATGATACATGGATCTATTATAATAACTGGATAGGGTATTACTAGCTTGGAGCTGAAGGACCCACGTGCTCAGGATATTCTCGCGGTACTGCAGACTAAACAAGACTAAATTCACGTGGGCTACACAGAAATTTTCCCATAGAACTCAATGTAACCTAAAACAGCTCGACCTCAGCTGACAGAGAACCTGACAGAGAACCTACAGCTTTCATAAAGGTCGGATGTTGAGGGGATGTTAGTGTCCCTTGTCATCCTGAACTTTTTTTCTTCTTAAATCCTTCGGTTCTCTTTAAATCCACCTTTTAATGCCACATACTCTTTGATTTGCTTTCGTGTAATAACCAGCTACAACAGCACCATCTGCTGGTGTACTGCTAGAACAACCACATTACACTTACGAATCTCTTTTGACACACTTCTGGCGCAAGAAGTGTGTCAAAAGACATTCGTGTGTAAAACGAGAACCTGTGCATAGCACTTTAGGCTTTTTTTCGTTCTTCTCTTCGTACAAGGTGGTTATTATTATAGGATCATGACACACAGATTGTTCTGTTACAGATACAAATGTCAAAATACACACACACAAATCTGGGTACACACGCACACAGTCCAAGTTACACTTGTGAATCTGCGAAGGCAGGACTGCGTCAAAAGATCTGTGTGTAAAAAAAAGACTAACCCTAACCCATACATTTTTTTTTACACACACAGATCTAGTTACGTACATACAAATCTATTTACGCTCGCACAAATATTTTTTCTACACACACACAAATCTGGATTCGCAGGCACAGATTTTTTTACGCACACACAAATCTTTTTACGCACACACAAATCTTTTTACACACACACATGTTTTTACGCACACACAAATCTGGTTACAAACGTACAAATCTTTTTACGCACACACTAATCTTTTTACGCACACGTACAAATATTATTGAAACATTAATAGCTCCATACGTGGCCATTTAAAAAAACTGCCCATAGACCGCAGAAGTTGTGGCACATTAGTTAGAACGGCAGAAATAAGTGTGACTACGTCCGTTAATATTTACAGTCTGTGATATAAACCTGTATGTGCTAATCTCCATCTAAACATCATTTGGTCATTGCTACTTTTCACCTTCATGTTGCTCTTCAGCCAATCAGCTCTCAGCCCTGTGTCACAGAGTAACTCACAGGGCTCTTTATACAAGTACTGTATATGCAAAAGTGTTTTCTAATGTCGAGGTCCAGAAACTACGACCTTCCCGTTCGACGCCAGCTCTTGACGTCACCCACAACTAAATACAATACTCTCCTTCCACGCTTGCGGGTCGGTCGGTCGAAATTCAACCAATTGTAATCTCTAACACAGGGACCAGACCCAGACGTTACATGCAGTGAAATGATGATTGAGCGGAGTGTGCGGATGGCTAATTCCAGGCTAGAGGGTCGTGGGTTCGAGCCCGTATTTCACCATCGACTCCCACTGACTGCTGTCGTTGTGTCCTTGGCAAGACACTTAACCTCTGGAAACACCAGCCTCAGTGGGGCGGCTGCGGCTGTAAAGTGCCAAACTGCCGTTGTGTCCTTAGGCAAGACACTTTACCCCCATTGCCTAGAATGAGTCTGGTGTGTGTGTGAATGGTTGGTGGTGGCTGGTTTCCTCACTTCTGTCAGTGTGCCCCAGGGCAGCTGTGGCTACAGTAGTAGTTTATCACCACCGTGTATGGAGTGAATGAATAATGTAACACTCTTTGAGTGTCCAAAAAAAAAAGGCGCTGCATAAAACCGATGCATTATTATTAAAAAAATAATAAGATGTAAACTTTTAGTTTCTATACTGTTTGGCTTTACATTTTGTTTTATTTTTTCTGTATAAATACCAGTGGACCTGGCAACAGTACAAAGGTTTGCAAACAATCTACAATCTGTGCACTGTAGTAATCTCAGCTGCCTCAGGATCCTAGGCTGAAATGTGATGTCACATGAAGACACTTGTAGCAAAGCCTTTTTGGCATTTACCTCAAAATTATGACTAGCAAGACCCTGGGCGAGACCCTGGACGAGACTTTGGACAGGACCCTGAACGGGCTACATCTCACGACACAGAGAGCTCAGCCTCCTCCATCCCTCCAGCCGTCTCAGAGATAAAGCTGTGCCACGTCTCACTGCTGATTATCAGATTTAAGAAAAAGATTTGAGCGTTTGTCTATCTGTTTGATTATTAGACCCCAAAAAAAAAATCACTGTGCAGTCAGACTGTACGTACAAGAAGTCACTTTAAGTCACTAATGCACTAGGACTGAAAAAACCTGCACTGCTCGTCCAGCGTCTCGTCCAGGGTCTCGTCCAGGGTCTCGTCCAGGATCTCGTCCAGGATATCGTCCAGGGTCTCGTCCAGGGTCTCGTCCAGGATCTCGTTCAGGATCTCGTCCAGGATCTCGCCCTGGGTCTCGTTCAGGATCTCGTCCAGGATCTCGCCCTGGGTCTCGTCCGGGGTCTCTTCCGGGGTCTCGTCCGGGGTCTCGTCCAGGATCTCGTCCAGGATCTCGCCCAGGATCTCGTCCAGGGTCTCGTTCAGGATCTCGTCCAGGATCTCGCCCTGGGTCTCGTCCAGGGTCTCGTCCAGGATCTCGTCCAGGGTCTCGTTCAGGATCTCGTCCAGGATCTCGCCCTGGGTCTCGTTCAGGATCTCGTCCAGGATCTCGCCCTGGGTCTCGTCCGGGGTCTCTTCCGGGGTCTCGTCCGGGGTCTCGTCCAGGATCTCGTCCAGGATCTCGCCCAGGATCTCGTCCAGGGTCTCGCCCTGGGACTCATCCAGGATCTCGTCCAAGGTCTCGCCCTGGGTCTCGTCCAGGATCTCGTCCAGGATCTCGTCCAGGGTGTCACTCAATCAATCAATCACATTTTATTTATAGAGCGCTTTTCATACAAAATATGCAAAACAAAGTGCTTTACAGTTTGATTAAAAACAATCCCTTGTTTGATCCACTGAGGGCGGATCCTGGATCAAGGAATACGTCAAGGAATACGTGCGCTAACGTGCTGTCATCTCACTCCTTGCCGGTGGGGGTGTACCCGGACAGAGAATTTCCCATGCTTTTGAATGGATGGAGCCTTCGTTCCTCTCGAACGTCTTTACAGGATGGTCCAAAAGTGGCTCTTGGTCCAAAGCTACGTTTCAGATGCTGTCGGGAGTGTATGTATTTAGACCAGTCTAGTTCAGCCGCTGTGGACTTTTGAATGCACTCGTTTGTATGAATGGATGAGTCGGCTGAGTGAAGACCGCGGGTGGGTCGGTCTTGTTGCAGGAGCTCAGTAAGGTAGGGGGCGGGGCCAGGTTATGGAGGGACTCGTAGGTGAGAAGGAGAAGGTGCTTGTATATCCAACACAATAATGAACGGGAGCCAGTGGAGCTGCTGGAGGGCAGGGGTGATGTGTTCTCTGGAGCCGGTGTGGATGAGGAGGAAGGCAGAGATGTATTGCAGAGGTGGGAGTCCGTAAAGGAGGCTGTTGCAGGAGTCAAGTCTCGAGCTGATGAAGACGTGGATGAAAATTTCGACTGTTGAACGGGTGGGGGCGGAGGTGGAAGAAGAATAAATTGTGATGTTGTGATGGTACAATCCATTGTTTCACTGCAATATCCATCAGATTATGGTCCTGAGTCCACACGCTGCACAACGTTCAGAGCAGGGCCACGGAGTGAAGTTTGCATGTTCTCTCTGTGTATCCAGTGTATCTCTGTATGTTTTCTCGGAGTGTTACAGACTTTCCGACTATTACTAAACAAAGAAAATTAAAACATTTAGCATTCAGGTCATTCCAGTGTTCTTACAGCTGTTCATAATACACACTGTCCCATCCCAAACGAATAAAAATGTTTCTTCTATACCACTAAAAACTGTGCAATAGCCTCTAGAAAAATACAATTCCTTCAATTTAAAAAAGAAATCAGATTTGAAGTCATTTACAAAAGATTGTGTAAAACTATTTTTTGTGCATAATTTGTATAATCACCTTGGCAAAAACGCACACTAATTTAAGCAGAAATAGACTTATTTAGTGATTAATTAACTAGGGGAAGAGTGCAGACGCAGAGGCTGTCATTACACACATTTACGGCTGGTTTGCGTTTCGGGCCTATAATTATTGAGAGAGATGCCAAAGGATGAATAAGAGAAAGACAAAGGGTTTCTGCTACTGATTCTAGACCTATCTTTGGATTATAATGTTAAAGAAGAAACAGAAATTGGTTCTGCTCATGTAAAAGTACAGTTGTATATGTTTGTATACACTGGTCTATTGTAAGTAAGTAAGTAAGTAAAGTTTATTTGTATAGCGCCTTTCACAGACCAGGGTCACAAAGCGCTTCACACATTAAAATACAAAATACACATACAAGTCAGATAAAACAAACACAGAAAACACAATTTACATTCACAGAGGCCTATGAACAATGGTGCGAGAGAGCCTGTCCAAACAAATGTGTCTTTAGTTGGGACTTAAAATCATCGACAGTCTTTACGATACACAGAGACTGAGGAAGCTCATTCCAAAGGCGAGGAGCAACTGCCTGGAAGGATCTGTCTCCTCTGGAGACCTGCTACCTGCTGTAGAAAAGGAGGATGGTGAATAATGAGGACCAATGCCGGGTATTCAAACTGCTCAAAGCTGAAATCTATGAATATCTATATACAGTACATAATAAGTTTTTAACCTTGCTTTGGAAATTATGGAATATCTTTGTCATTTTACCCATAGCTCTCTGAACTTCTGAGCGACGCCACCTGTACTTCAAAATGAATGGAGATTGAATCACGTTTTTGTCTTTTATCACTGTATGAGTGGATCCTATAGCTCAAGGATGCTATAGGAGCAATTGTTTGGAAACTTTTCTCTGTTGAGCGTAGCATCATCTAAACTAAGTATTTTATCATCTTCTATCTCTAGCAAACGTAGAAAAATAATGGATCCTGTCGACAACCTTGATCAAAAGTTAAAGCCCAGACACTTACAGCCATTGGGTCTAATCAAAGTAAAATACACACAAAATATAAGCCTTTTTTTCCTCACATAAGGTCTCTTCACAGGTCTCTGCACTGGCTCCCTGTGGCTCAGAGAATAGGTTATAAATCAGCTCTCCTTGTATACAAGTATTTCTTCTTGAATTGTCTTTTGTATTTGTTTTTACAGAGTGCTTTAAATTGGTTTTAAATGTTGCCAATATGAAGCATTTTGGTTGCATTCTGTATGAACTGTGCCATATGAAGAAAAGATCATTGATTGATTGATTGATAAAAAATGAAAAAGAATATTTAGTCTCCATCCCTCGTTGAGTCTCAAGCCTGTGTCTGTTGTTTTCAGGCAGGACAAGTCTGTAATTTGTGTTAAATTATTAGGAAGAGAATTCAAATCAGACAGAATAGTTTGCCATTTTCTGTCAGGACGCTTTTATCTCCCGTCCTCTTGTCTTCTCCATCACATGCTTTGGGTCTGGCTCTTGAACCTGGCTTTGTTCACCGTCCTCTCTTTCCTCTCTCTTCTCTTAATGCCCACAGCTGTGTGTAGGAGAATCGTCCAATCAGAGAGCAGGACAGTCTTTAATTAGTCGAGGAGTGGGCCTTTGTCACCTTGTACCGAGTACCTGCAATCAAGAGCCATGCGCCGCAGAGAAAGTCGGACAAGGCCACCCATTGATTGGCCGCTTCAGAAGTGTTCGCTGACATCAGACGCTTAAAGAGCTCTGACTTCATTTAGGGATAAAGATAATGCACCGGAGAGCAATTTACCCAAGGGAAGAGGGCTGCAATTCTATTTTACTCTAACACAATGGTTGATTCCAGTCCCAGGGAAGGACTAATGGAAGTCACATAATGCAATAATAATGATACAAGGATAGATACGGAAATTGGCTTCTGGGCCCAGACTGCTAAGAGCAAATTTGGATAGTCTCGCTGGATCATTTACATTTTATGCAACACAACAACACGTAGAGCAGGGGTCTCCAACCTTTACCGATCGGAGAGCTACTTTTATAAAACAGAACAGGCAGAGAGCTACTCCCTTTAGCAGTCGTAAAGAAAATTGATGTAATAATAACGACAAGAGAGAACACGCATTGAGAACACATGTAAAATATACCATAATGCTGCATAACCCTATATTTATATACTTATAATAGACATGTGTAACGGTTGCAAACTTGTCCACGAGCCGTATACGAACAACAGGACACAGTGTGGAGCCAACTACTTTACTCAGACCTGTGACAGACCAAAAATATACATTTTTAGTCACAGCGGACACACTGGCTCCCCCTCTGAAGCATACAACGCGGCTTTTTGAGGAGGGATGGGAGCAAATAATAATATCTTTACAGGATTTTCAAATGTTGACAGTAATTTCACATGAACAATGAAATACAAATAAAATAAATATATGTTGGAGGTAGTGGAGTAATCAATTGGAGTACAAATGCACAAACAAACACATTTTTCACATAAAAATAAATTAGGCATACCTGTGACAGACCAAAAATATAAATTTTAGTCACAGCGGACACACTGGCTCCCCCTACGGGATGAAAACGGCACGTGAGCATGGCACATGGTAAGCTAGCTAAATAAAAAGTTCAGAAAAACAAAAAGTGTGCGCTAGAAAATGTGCAAAAGTACGTTCATTGCATCCTAATACATTTCCTACTAAACGTATCTTAGTGAATATTGTGTAAAATACAACCAGGAAATGTAAACAAAAAAATCATAGTGCATTTCTATATCCGTTACACATGTAATGACTAAATCTGTATTAATTCAAGATCATTTGTTAAATTATAAATCCTTAGGGGAGCTTCCTGAAAGGGGCTGTTGAGCTACAGGTTGGAGACCCCTGATGTAGAGTATTTGTTGTGTTTAGTTGGTAGTTTCTGTGGGAGAAAGAACAACACATTCTCAAAAAAGGATGGTTTATGTCAGACGTCTCTATTATTGATCTGAATGTGGTTTGTTGTAACCGAGGTGATGAGGAATGTGCGCCTGCTTGTTCTGCTTGTTGCCTTTTCTTGCATTAATCTGCATTATTAAACTATACATCTCCATGGAGACAAGAAAGGAGCTCAGACATTTTGGGTTTTTTAACGTACCAAATTGTCAATAATGTGTTTGAAGAGGGACCAGCAGATTTGTCAGTTTTTCCCAAAGACTTGTGCTCGTTTTATTCTGTTAATTAATAATAATAATAATATTATGAATAATAATAATATAAATAATAATGCATTGGTTATATATTGCGCCTTTTTGGACCCTCAAAGACACTTCACAGTGTGCCACAGCTGACCTGGGGCACACTGACAGAAGCGAGGCAACCAGTCTGTGCCATCAGCCCCTCCCACCGCGGCTGCGACTGTAAAGTGCCAAACTGTGGTTGTGTCCTTTGGCAAGACACTTCACATTAGAATGAGTCTGGTGTGTGTGTGAATGGTTGGTGGAGGTGGGAGGGGCCGATGGCACAGACTGGTTGCCTCTCTTCTGTCAGTGTGCCCCAGGGCAGCTGTGGCTATAATAGTAGTTTATCACTGACATGTGAAGTCCTGAAAAGTACTGTATAAAACCAATGCATCATTATTATTATTATTAAGATGTTTGAAATATCGTAGAATTGATAGAATAGATAAACCAACACCAGTTTAAGATTTCCAGAGAATCGACTCATGCTTTTTCTAAACGTGTGACTCATGGAAACACATTTAATATCAAACTGACTTATTTTCATTTCCATAATTTGGAACATTTCAGGCACAAACAAGAAAAGAAAACACACTTTTTAAAATCTCTTCAGACGCTTCATTAAATTTGCGAATACAGTGGGAGAACAAGGCAGATGTGTCGCTATGGAGACCAACACCTGTGCCATTTCTCATAACCTTTTGCAAGCGTTACAGCAGCAGGAACACCTCATCCACAACAAACTGTAAACACTGTGGGTTTTAGCACCAAAGCTGTCAGGACGAAGGCTCCGCGGGCAGCTCGGCAAACAGTGTGCAATGGAAGAAGGGTTATTTTGGTTATCTTTCTTTTTACCCTTTATATTTATCTTAAATAATAGATCTTGTTTGTTTGTTCTTATTATTTGTCCTTTTGTTCCGCTGGAATGTGCACAAGGATTACACTGACATTTCCCCACTGAGGGACCAATTAAGTGTTATTTTATCTTTATTTTCTGTTTATGAGATGTATTGGAAAGGTAGGTTTAAGGTTTACTTCATTATCTTCAAAGGGAGAGTTATCCTCTGCATTTGACCCATCATGCACTAATGTCTTACTTTAAGACTTTGGAAAAATATGTCTTACTTTTCCAACTCTAACTCTCTAACTATATTAAACCCAAACCGATGAGCGGTCGGCATCAGAGCCTCCGCCATAAAACAATAATAATAATAATAGCTATAATGAAGTTTTATACAGTACCAGTTTTATTCTGTCTCTGTCTCTACCAAGACAGAGACAGAATATTAAAGAGCTGCCTGAATGAAAAGTTTTTAAGTTTATCCTTTTTAACCTCAGGCTGTATTAGATTATTTCATTGATTCTTTCATTTAAAGAGATCAAAATCCTGACAGCAGGCAGGAAAGAAAAGTTCTTTAAGATCAGTGTCTAACAAACAGCGGCATATTTTAATCTGCATCAGAAGTTGTTTTGTGTTTTACATTTGCTATTTTTCTTGTTTTTCTATACCTGAGATGTTGCTACAGTTCAGTGTTCATGGTTTTACACTGGTCCAGACCAGAGCAGAGAGGATTCATGGTCCAAACCAAGAGGATCAGGCAGATATCGACTGGAGGAATGCAAACTTTTTGAGAAATGCTAACAAAGCATTTAGCATTTTACTTTTGACCAGAGCAGAGACAATGGTCCTATAGGGCTGTTGGATTACAATATTTTTGTTTGTGTTTTTGTTACTGCTGGACACCTGCATTTCTCCAACAGGGATCAATAAACTACCGATATAGAAAACCACTATTTTCATCTCATTTTGGCAAAAGCAGCTCTAACTTTAGTCCGCGGAGGGAGAGCGCTCGCTGGTGCCATGACAGTGTGAAGAGAACAAGTCGTAACAACAGAAATAGCAGTGGTGCTATAGTACGGGGCAATAAATTGTCAGACTGGTAATGGCTCGGTAAGGTGCTGCTGCGACTGGGAACCCATCGGGCGTCACTTGCCTCATTAAACTTAAGCGCTGAGGGGATGAGTGGGCGATGTGTGGAACGCTGTCACCGTTAGACATGATTTTGTCTGTTGCCGGTGGATAACCCGACTGCGGATCACGTATAGACTTTGGTTGCATCTAGTTCCCCTTTTCACTCACACTGGAAAGAACTCTGAAAATAAGTGAAATACTGCAGTATGAAAAATGATCTGCCAATAAAACAGGCCAGGGCAAACTTTTCCTCCTGAGGGCCACGTTAGAATATGGCCAGACTTAATTTGTTTATTGTTTTAGCTTTGCATACAACTGAGGAATTTTATATTTTTATATATTTTTTAATGTACTGTGATTATTTATTTATTTTAATGATATCTTGTCTTGTTCAGTACTTTAAGTAAGTAAGTAAGAAATCGTTATTTTTATAGTGCCTTTCTCAGACTTTGAGTAGCCTTGTGTATGAATTGTGCTATACAAATAAACTTGCCTTGCCTTGCCTTTATTGTTTATTGGAGATCCCCATTAATCTAATCTTCCTGGGGTCCCAGTTAAGACAAATGTATTACAAAAAAACAAAACAATACATTGATTTATTGATTACCATAACCCACATTAAAATAGCATCTGAGGCCTGATTTATTTTCTAATGAGTTCATAAAAATGCTTATCACTACATACAAGTTGTATTAAAATCCGTAATTGAATTGAAAACTTGAGCTCATTGATTCAGCTGTATATGAATTCAGGCCGTAAAAAGTGCTGAGTAGAGGTTAGGGTTAGGGTTAGGGTTAGCCTCCAATCACAGAACGAGGCTGCGTCCTCTAGCCTCTACAGCGCTGCTAAACACAGTAGCATGTTAGCATCAGTGGCTATAACTCCTCCGGCTGTAACTGCAGACACAGACAAACAGCCCAAACCAAACAACAGTGAGGAAGAGAAGAGAGAACTGAAGCCAAAAAATGATCAAAGAAGAAGTCAAGCCCGGGTGAACATAGCTAGCTTACATCGTATCCTCTGGAGAGACTTACAGTCTATGAGAGAGACCTGCGGGACCGCCTCGGACTATCTATGCTTGGACTATTTATGCTTGGACTATTTATGCTCGGACTATCTATGCTCGGACCATCTACGCTCGGACCATCTTTGCTCGGACCATCTATGCTCGGACCATCTACGCTCGGACCATCTTTGCTCGGACCATCTACGCTCGGACTATCTATGCTCGGACTATCTATGCTCGGATTGGACCATCTGTGCTCGGACTATCTACGCTCGGACCATCTACGCTCGGACCATCTACGCTCGGACCATCTATGCTTGGACTATCTATGCAGTTAGACTTCCACTGTCCGTCATGGAGAGTGGGCGTGGCCGGGACGTCACATGCAAGGGGTCAATTGTCAAGTTCTGTCAATGTTCGTTCTGATCTTGGACATTTATTACGATCTCTTTATCAAATCACTAATCTTATTTTCTCCAAACAAGAAAAGTTGTCTGGAAATAAGAAAAATTACTTACCGTTTTTTCTTATTTTCTTGAAAGATCAATGCTATGCTCACACTCAGAGAGCAGCCGTCCTCCTGTGGACTCACCACCTGCAGAGGGTCAGTGAGGGGCTGGTGCTATGAGACTTGGGTGGCATCTCTGACTGCCACCCCCCTGACCCAGAAATGGATTAAAGGGTAGAAAATGGATGGATGGATGGATACTTACCGTTTAACTTTTCTATCTTAAGACGAACTACATTCCAGCAACGACCAAAAGGCCCCCAAAATACGCTTCATTTATGTTATTTTTAGTAAACAAATTTTACCAAGACTAACTTTTCCCAGTGCAGCCCCAGTTCTGACTCTGGGTTCTGAGGCTCTTTTGCGGTCGGTACAAGAATTCTGGCGTTCTGATTGTGGGTGTTTACATAATGAAGTGGTTAAAATAGCATCTGAGGCGTTCATTTGGATCCGTACGCAGAGTGAATGAGCAATTTACTCCCACTGAGAAAGACTGCAGTATTTGGTCAGGTCTGCAATCAGAATGATGCAGTATAATTATGCTGTTATCTCATTTATAAAGGCTTCTTCCAGACACATTTTGTTTGTATTCCAGATTAAAAATGTAATTGATTTATTGTTTTTACTAGGGATTGCCCCGTGAATCAAGGCCATGGAGCAGAGTCTGTTGGTTTTTGTCTGTGTTGTGTTTTTATGTGTGTCTTATGTGTATTTTCAACGTTGCAGCTGTGAGTCCTACACAAACTTACTACGGGACATAATAAATTAATCTTGAATCTTGAAATAAATCATATCTTTTTGGGGGGAATCTTTTCTCGTTTTCTCATAGCCATTTCTACTTTCAAATAACTACATTAGACATAATAGATGGATGGATAATAATGCTAATATTTCAGTTAATATATTAGTTAAGTTCAGTTTTTGAATGACAGGGGTGATGTGTTCTCTGGTGCGGATTTTAGTGATGAGGTGGATGGCGGAGTTTTGGACAAATTGCAGTTTTCTGAGATCTGACAAAGAAAGGACGTATAAACGACTGTGGAGGATCTACTGTAAATACTGTAAACACTGTAAATGCACAGGAATGGGGGAAGAAGGGCAATGATTTTAAGATGGATGGATGGATACATAGATAGATAGATAGATACAGTATAGACCAAAAGTTTGGACAGACTTTCTCCTTCACTGAGTGTCTTTTCATGACTATTGCTGTAGATCCACACCAGGCTGTGTAAGGGCTGTTTGACCGATGAGGAGAGTGATGGTGCTGGGCCACATGACCTCCACAGTCACTGGACCTGAACCCAGTCCAGATGGTTTTGGGGCTGGACCACAGAGTGAAGGGGCCAGCAAGTGCTAAGCATCATGGGAACTCCTTCAAGACTGTTGAAGACCATTTCAGGTCCTCTTGAAGCTCATCAAGAAAATGCCAAGAGTGAAGCAGTAATCAGAGCAAAAGGTGCTACTTTGAAGAACCAGAATAAAACACATATTTTCACTTGGTTCATACTTTTTTAGTACGTACATAATTCCACATGAGTTAATTCCTAGGTTTGATGCCTTCAGTGTAAATTTAAAATTGTCATCATAATGAAAATAAAAACTCTTTAACTTCTACTGTAGATACACAGAAAGATAGATTCTTTATTGATCCCTGTAGGATAAAAAATATCCAGTAGCAGCAGAAACACATCTATCCAAAACAAATACATAGATCATTCTAAAAGTAGCAACAATAGTAGTGGTAATGTATCTATCTGTGTGTTTGTTAAACTGTTGCTTTGTGCATGTATTTACAGTCATGTCTGAGGTTTGAGAGCACATCCCTGACCTGGTAACACGGAGCTGCTCACGGCTGCTCATCAGTCCATTATCACCAGCCTTCACCTCAGAGCTCCCCACACTCTCTCTACACACTTACACAAACTGTATTGATCCATGAGGGAAATGACAAGGACACTGTGATTCATACATTCAAACAAAGTAACAAAATAAAAAAATATATAAAAGTAACTCTATGGAATGATGAGGTGAAAATTATTGAGAACAATGTTCAGTTGGATTAAAAATATGTAACACAAGATTCAGCCCCAGCTTCTTTCCACCTATGGTCCTTACAATACAGCTTAATAAGAGTAGGGCGACAGTGGGTCATGGTAGAGCATTGGTGTCTCAACCTACTGGTCGTGGGTTCGATTCCCTGATATCATCTGCTCCCATTGAAGTCTGCTGTCGTTGTGTCCCTGGGCAAGACACTTAACCTTACATTGCCCAAAACGGAACCCAGAAACGACATGACAATACAGTTCAATTAAAGGCTAAGTTACTAAATACTAAAATGATAGTAAAATACATAAGGTAAGTAAGTAAGTAATCTAAGGTAAAGGTGCACTTTATTATTCCCTGTAGGATTTCATCCTCTGCATTTGACCCATCCTGACGCTGCTAAGGCTTACGTCAGGAGCAGTGGTCGTCGTAGTAACAGCGCCCGGGAACCATCTCCAGATGTTGATGATTGGCTTGGTCAGGACCTAGTGTGCATGTTTTTGGAGGCAGGGAAAACCAGAGCAACCGGAGGAAGCCTACGCAGACACAGGGAGAACATGCAAACTCCACTTAGAAAGACCCTGTTCCAACTGGGATTCGAACCCAGGACCTTCTTGCTGAGAAGCGAGAGTGCTAACCTCTTAGGCAAAGTGCAAAGAAGTACTAAGATACATATTAAAATGTAGTTCAATCATGCGTAATACTGAGTCTCATCAGAAGGGGCAGTGCTTTGTTGATGTTGACGTGACACAAGGATATGATGAGTTTTACAGATGTTGTACAGATGTGTGGTGAAGGGTGTAAAAATTGTCCATCTGCCGCCCTCTCTTCCTCTTCCTCTTCCTCTCTCTTTCACCTCGGTGGATGATCCGATTTGACTCAACCTTGGTGAGGTGTTCCACTTCCTACTGTCACAGTGCAGAACATAAGCCTGAGGGAGACGGCTCCATTAGGACTGAAGTATAGTCTTCCACAATGCACTGCTGTTGAACTGTAGTGGAGTCTGGGTTAGCAAGGGGTTAATCATGAAGTATATAATGCACTAGCCTGGTCTTACCATACCATCGTACTCATTTCATTTTGTATTAAGACCTGGATTTGTTCCATTGAGCTCCGTTAACAGGTGGGAGGGGTTAACTCCTTTTCTACAGCCTCAGTCCTGGATCTACAGTCTCAGTCCTGGGTCTACAGCTTCAGTCCAGGATCTACAGTCTCAGTCCTGGATCAACGGCCTCAGTCCTGGATCTACAGTCTCAGTCCTGGATCTACAGTCTCAGTCCTGGATCTACAGCCTCAGTCCTGGGTCTACAGTCTCAGTCCTGGATCTACAGCCTCAGTCCTGGGTCTACAGCTTCAGTCCTGGATCTACAGGGTCTCTACAGGACTGAGACCCAGGACTGAGGCTGTAGATCCAGGACTGAGACTGTAGACCCAGGACTGAGGCAGTAAACCCAAGACTGAGGCTCCATAGAATATTGTATTTACATGGAGCGGAGCAGACATTTGTCATAGAGCCACAGAGTTCATGTCAACTCAAGACAGACGCACAAATCTTATAAATGAATAAAGTTATATGAGATAACAAATTGAGATAGCTTGAATGCTAGGCTAACAAAGTGCTAGTATGTTTGATCCTTATTGTTTGAAGCGGCGGCCTTCTGTCACTCACCGTTCCACCTGTGTTCTGTCTTTCCAACTCTGACATTCACTAATGAGAGAGGATGTGCCGTTATTCAAGGGATTTATTAACGGGTGAAACTCTGGGACATTGGTTATGAAGTAGATCCCCTTTAGCAGGTACGGTAATTAAAAGTTAATGGAAATTTTGTGGGAGCACAGATGCAGCGGCAGTTCTCAGATGGAATACATTACAAGACATCATAACTCACTCTGGGACATGAAAGGTCAGAGCAGAGGAGCAAGGAGGAGCAAGGAGGAGGAAAGAGGAGGAGGGAGAAGGAGTGAGGAGGAGAGAAGAGAGAGAGGAGAAGCAAGGAGGAGCGAGGAGGAGGGAGGAGGAGCAAAGGGGGGAGGAAGAAGGAGTGAGGGGCGAAGGTCAGAGTAGGGGAGCGGGGAGGAGTGAGGAGGAGTGAGAAGTAGCAAAGAGGAGGAGGAGGGAGGAGGAGGAGTGAGGAGGAGAGAAGAGGAGAGAAGAGAGAGAGAGGAGGAGCAAGGAGGGGCGAGGAGGAGGGAGGAGGAGTGAGGAGGAGGGAGGAGGAGGGAGGAGGTGTGAGGAGCGAAGGTCAAAGCAGGGGAGCGGGGAGAAGTGAGAAGGAGCGAGGAGCGAAGAGGAGTGAGGAGGAGGAGGGAGGAAGAGCGAGAAGGATTGAGGAGGAGAGAAGAGGAGAGAGGAGAGAGAGGAGGATCAAGGAGGAGCGAGGAGGAGAGAGGAGGAGGAAGGAGGAGAGAGGGAGGAGCAAAGGGGGGGAGCGAGGAGGAGGAAGAAGGAGTGAGGAGCGAAGGTCAGAGCAGGGGAGCGGGCAGGAGTGAGGAGGAGCGAGGAGGAGAGAGAAGGATTGAGGAGGAGAGAAGAGAAGAGAGGAGGAGCGAGGAGGAGCGAGGAGGAACGAGGAGGCTGTATGTGAAAAAAGACACAATGTAAATAAAACTCCACAGAGAAATGAATGCTGATGATTTTATCTTTATTCTTTTTATGATTTTACGGTTTTTTAAAACTTTTATGTTTTTAATATTACTGCTTATTACGTGTGTTTGTTTACGTTTATATAGATTCTAACTGATGATTTACGTATGCCTGATGTGATATGGGTTGTGTGGTGCTTTGTGTTGCCTTGTGCGCTACACAAATTAAAGTTGAGGTTTAATTGAGTTGAGTGGTTCCGAGACTTTTGGATCTCGCTCTCTCGTCTGAAAGGATGCGGCCGCGGTGAAAGAAGTAGCATCAGAGGCTTATTATCCACGGCGTCTGCGATGTTGATGTGCGGCTATTTAACTTGAGCCGCTCCCTCTGCCGCGGTCTGTCTTCATCCGTCTCACTCACTCTGTGCTTCCCAGCGTTTGTGTTTGTGTCAACCATCATTAATCATGGACGCTGCAACAAATGCTCTGGGACACTCTGAGTTAGGCACAGCACACATGGGCCACACACACAGGGGCCGCACACTCATGGGCCACACACACAGGGGCCGCACACTCATGGGCCGCACACTCATGGGCCGCACACACATGGGCAGCACACTCATGGGCCGCACACTCATGGGCCGCACACTCATGGGCCGCACACTCATGGGCCGCACACACATGGGCAGCACACTCATGGGCCGCACACTCATGGGCCGCACACTCATGGGCCACACACACATGGGCAGCACACTCATGGGCCGCACACTCATGGGCCACACACACATGGGCCGCACACTCATGGGCCGCACACACATGGGCAGCACACTCATGGGCCGCACACTCATGGACCGCACACTCATGGGCCGCACACACATGGGCTGCACACTCATGGGCAACACACACATGGACCGTACACACATGGGGCGCACACACATGGGCTGCACACTCATGGGCAACACACACATGGACCGTACACACATGGGGCGCACACACATGGGCAGCACACTCATGGGCCGCACACTCATGGGCCACACACACATGGGCCGCACACTAATGGGCCGCACACACAGGGGCCGCACACTCATGGGCCGCACACACATGGGCCGCACACACATGAGCCGCACACTCATGGGCCGCACACACATGGGCCGCACACACATGAGCCGCACACTCATGGACCGCACACTCATGGGCCGCACACTCATGGGCCGCACACTCATGGGCCGCACACACATGGGCTGCACACTCATGGGCTGCACACTCATGGGCAACACACACATGGACCGTACACACATGGGGCGCACACACATGGGCAGCACACTCATGGGCCGCACACTCATGGGCCACACACACATGGGCCGCACACTCATGGGCAACACACACATGGGCCGCACACACATGGGCCGCACACACATGGGCCGCACACATGGGACGCAAACACATGGGCCGCACACATGGGCCACACATATATGGGCCAAACATACATGGGCCACACACACACATGGGCCACACATACATGGGCCGCACACACATGGTCCACACACACATGGGCCACACACACACATGGGCCGCACATACACGGGTCACACACACACATGGGCCACACACACATGGGCCACACACACATGGGCCACACACACACATGGGCCACACATATGGGCCATACACACATGGGCCACACCCATGTGCCACACACACACACAGACATGGGCCACACACACACACACACACACACATGGGCCGCATACACATGGGCCACACACATGGGCCGCACACATGGGCCACACACAAGGGCCACACACATGGGCCACTTTTCCAACCCGTCCATACCTGCAGCTCTGAAGCCTCACAGAACATTTGTAAATACACTGAGTAGATTACAGACAGGTCTAAGTCCTTGTTAGAGAAAGATGTGAGCATTAAGAAGTTATAAGGAATGAATGAATAAATAAAAAAACTTTTTTTTAAAATGTTCTTTTGTATTTTGTTTATTTTTGTTTATTTTTTATTTTTGTCTTTTGTCTTGCCGTTTACTCTGCATCTTTCCCATTTGCTTGTGTACTGCTGTTTGTTTTACTATTGCATGGTAAGTGGGTTTTTGTCTTTGTGTTATGTTATGTATTGTATGTTTGGTATGTACATCTTGTGAGTGTATGTTTGGTGACTGTGTTACGAAAAAAATACTAAAAAGTAAGTTATAAAGAACCTGTACATGCTGTAAATGAATGTGTGTGTAAACCCATGCACTTCACATTTGTCTTTTACTTTGAGAGGTCTTTGAAATAATAAAATCCAAAAGAAAATCTTGATGTGTATGGTTTCAAAAATGACAAAATGTGCAAAAGCTCAAGTTTCAGTACTTTTCTAAATCACCAAAATGAATGCTTCTGTGGAGGAAAGACACCTCGACTAAACTTGTGAACTAAAGATGTGGAAACTACAGAGAGCTGTGAGCAGCGCAGGATGCGAGCCCACTCTGACCTGGCATCGGGAAACAGCCAGTGGTGAATATATATAAATATACATATAAATATATGCAGAGCTGTGTTATTTTGAATTTATGGTAAATGTAAGATAACAAAATAGAAATTCAACAGCAGGCACTTAGCATGTGACATTAAAACATAGAAGCAGTGGACATTTTGATGCCAAGTCAAAACATATAAATAATGCAAATGATCCAAGACGTCACACAAATGCAAATGATAATGGTTGCTAGGCAACAGAGGCTGGTTAGCGATGGCACACTTGGAGCTGGAGACACACTTGTTGTCAGAGAACATCTTAGCAGCACATCTCGCAGATCACCTCAAAACAAACGTAACAGCACAACTGGTCTCCAACAACTATTAATGATCCACAAAACATACATTTCAGTGTTGCATCACAAGTTACAGAAAAGAAGAAATGAGGAGCACAAGAGAAGTGAATAAGTGTTGCACAACTCCATACAAAATACATGTATATATCTTTAACTTAAAAGGTCAGCCTAAGGTACAGCTGTTGTCCCAGAGTAGTTTTTTTACTCAAGCTTTAGTTACAGAACAAACTTTCTCTTTCATTCTCCAGAGGCTCAGAAATGACTTCTTTGTGCACCAATCTGTGACGCAAAAAGCCCACCTCCAAGAGGTGATTGACAGCAGGGAGAAACTGAACCAGTGAATCAGTGCAGTCTCTGGTCAGCTGCAGCCTCTCTGAGTCCAGCCTCTGCTCCATCAACTGTAAATATATCTGTGCTTTTTTGGAAATTTATTTTTGATGTAAATATGTGACGACAAAATCTGTGAGTCTGAGATCTGCGACAAAACTCGCTCATGTTTTTTGCAAGTGACTTCGCCAAAGACTGTTCCAGAACTACGGTAAAAAATATAAAATAAAAAATGCATCGGTTTTATACAGCACTTTTTGGATACTCAAAGACGCATTACACATCATTATTCTTTCAGCTTTATTCCACAGCTGCCCTGGGGCACACTGACAGAAGCGAGGCAACCAGTCTGTGCCATCATCCCCTCCCACCACCACCAACCATTCACACACACACCAGACTCATTCTAGGCAAGGGGGGTGAAGCGTCCTGCCTAAGTACACAACGGCGTTTGGCACTTCACAGCCGCCCCACTGTGGCACCTGGTGTTCCAAGAGGTTAAGTGTCTTGCCCAAGGACACAACGACAGCAGCGAGAGTCGGTGGAGAAAGTCTTATGAAGGGCTCGAACCCACGACCTTCAGGCTCAAAGCCCAATGCTCTACCAACTGAGCTACTGTCGCCCTGTAGCTCAGTTGGTAGAGTTGCCTCGAAATGGGATTACAGTAGGTCCCATTTCGAGGTAACAGTACCTGTTCCTGTTCGCTCTGGCTCCTGCCCTGGCTCCTGCTCTAGCTCCTGCCCTGGCTCCTGCTCCGCCTGAGCCCCATTCACACCATGCTTCTAGACACCACCAGTGCTTGACCGCGGGGGGTCTGAGATCATCCACAGCAGCAGACGATCTCCCCTCTGCAAGTGTCACTGCCAGGGTCAATGCGCCAATCAAATAAATCTTTTTCATGCATGAATGTTTCTGTCTTGGTCTCTTCAGATTGAAATGCTCAGTCCTGATTGGCTGATTGAAAGTGGTGCTGTTACAAGCGTCCTCTGTCTGCTTTCTCTCTCAGTTGTGTCTTTGGCGCTGAAGTGTAAGTCATCGGCCGTGCACTCTCTCCTCGCTCCTCGCTGCCACTAAAGTGAAGTACTGCGCAGCGTGCATTAGAGCGTCTCCTCTAAAAGGCCTGTATTCTCTGCTCCCCCGGCTCCTCGCCTCATTGGTTCAGGGGAGCGAGGAATGCGACGCAAGGCCACATGTTTTATCTCATCCTTGCCACAGGCCATTATTCTGGCAGTGCCTCTTACAGACAACATTAAGTGTTTTTGTCACGTCAAGAAAACACAGGTTGGAGTAGAAGTGGCTGACTCTTCTCCCCACACTGCAAAGCTTTCAGGGCTGTAAAGTAGACATCAGAAAGAGAAGAGAAAAGTGCAAAGGAAAGGACAAAGGGATCAAAGATGAGGGCAGTGATGTTTGAACAAACCAAAAAGATAGTTTGGAGTTTTGCCACGGCTGTGAACAGATCTGAAACCATCTCAATTCTTCAACAAAACAGAGTGAGTGACTTTTCTTTTCAAGGGTGTTTCTGACAAACTAACTGGGCACAAGTCAAAGTATGTGTATTCTCAGGGAGTTGTGTTTCGGTTGGACGGGTTTGCACCTTTTTTTGACCACTTTGACACATTGCAAGACACATAGAAAGCATTGAGTCCACAGTTTTTACATGTTTTAACACAGGTTTAACACAAAGTTAGACTGTTCAAGGCCAACTTTTCCATGACCTTGATTATGATGTTTCTGCTGTTATCCAATTGGGCCTCGCTGATTGTTACCTGTCACGTAGAGAGGTGAATGAAGGACTCAAGATGCAGGAATACCAAAATAAAAATAATTCACAATTCAAGTGCTTCACAAGCACTTAAAAGACAGACAATAAAACATAAAAAGTGCATATTCATATAAAACATATCAAAGCAGCTTCCCCATGTTTAGTTCTGATCCTATAGCACCAGCAGGAGGCCAGTCCCTGTGCTCCTCAGAGTCCCAGCAGGAGGCCAGTCCCTTTGCTCCTCAGAGTCCCAGCAGGAGGCCAATCCCTGTGCTCCTCAGAGTCCCAGCAGGAGGCCAGTCCCTGTGCTCCTCAGAGTCCCAGCAGGAGGCCAGTCCCTGTGCTCCTCAAAGTCCCAGCAGGAGGCCAGTCCCTGTGCTCCTCAAAGTCCCAGCAGGAGGCCAGTCCCTGTGCTCCTCAAAGTCCCAGCAGGAGGCCAGTCCCTGTGCTCCTCAGAGTCCCAGCAGGAGGCCAGTCCCAGCACTAACATGTCTCTGAAGTGCTCTGGTGCGAGGCCATGGAGAGACTTGTAACAAACAGAGCTGCTTTAAAGTCTATTCTCTGAGCCACAGGAAGTAGAGATCTGAGAACTGGACTAATGTGGTCGTACTTCCTAGTTCTAGTCAGGACTCGAGCTGCTGCAGCTGTGTTACCATGGGATCAAAAACCTATTCATTAACGTATTGATTTTGTAGTTATCAAAGTTAGTGTAGAAAACCAGCAACATAGGGTTACAACTCATTATTTACTATTATCTAGCAACAAATTATTTTGTGGTAAAATGCCAGAGAAATGCCTTTTCGTTATCGTCTCATGACCCCAGAGACCAGCAAGCAAAATATTTAATATTACAGCAGTCTCTTCTTGACAACTTTCTAAAACTTTACTAACAGAAAATAGAAAAATACCGCATACTTTTGCCATCATCAAGGGATTACCTGTGGCATATCAAACTCGTCACGTTCTACATTCACCGCTGATAGCCGCATAGGACCCCCTTTGTCTCCACATACCTGTACATTTTCTACCCTTAACGTTTGGCACATCACAACTTTTAGGACTGTATCACTGGAGATCTCCCTGGCGAACACAAAGCCGCGCTGCAAATCCTCCAAAGTGAACAACCTGGCTCTTTTCTTTGAGACTGTGGGAGACATATCTGACAAGGCGGAGGATTTGCTCGGGCTCTTCCCCAGATATTGGATGCCTGTGTCGAAAACTCTTTCATCCTGAGCCGCGGAGCTAAGCAGCATTATCATAGCAGTGTATTTGAGTTGATCTGATAGAGGGGGAGAGAGAGGAGCCCACCGGGTTGTGAACCTGTCAGGCCTGTTTCACACCGCCAATGAAAAATGAACAAAGGATTAGGATGGAACATGCAGAGAGAGTGGGTTAGGAGGTGGAGGTCTGTAAAGGTTGGTTTTCAGGGTTATGAAGCCTTGTCGGTGCAAAAACAAATGGGTCACGTGCGACGTTTGGATGTTTATGGCTGGTGTTAGAAATGCAATGTTTTACCTGAAATAAAAATGTGGATTATGGTTGAACATAGCCTGGTCTTACCATACCATCGTACTCATTTTATTTCGTACAAAAGTCTGGTGCTATGTGCATTGGGTGGAAGCTCTCAATGCCACTCCCCCAACCCAGACGTTGATTAATAAAGGGGTTGAAAATGAATGAATGAAAACCAGGATTTCTATCGTTGTGAAAAAGGTGTTGGTTATAGATTTGTTGTTGACAAAACTCTTGTCTATTCAGCTGTTATGGTCCCAGCTGGATTCGTCTGCATATCTGGCAACCTGAGTCAGGGAAAGTGGGAGAGGCTGCAGCACCACTTTTGGCCAGATATTTACATACTACTCCTTTAAATTAGAGTTGTTCATGAGAATGGGTTTCCTGTTCTGCCAAAGTCATATTTTCCTTTTACCTCATAACGCTCACTGATCGTTTTTTTTTATTTGCCCTAATCTACTTTGCAGTCTCCCTAAACTGTAGGAGCTCTACACATCAAACACACTGCTAACAGTTTGCAGACTCATGGGTCATTGATAAAGCACACTATGAAGTCCATCAAAGCTCTGTGGAGAAACAGGGGCCTCCATGTGTTAGGGACATCACCACACTCTATTTTACGGCTCACTAGCTTTGGATAAACCCATACTGCTGGCCTCAGAGTGGTAAACCTGGAACGACTCATGCGTCACTGAGAAAACATATACATTCATGAGTGTTATTTAGACATGTGAATTTAGACTGCAGTACCACGGGCGCCCCCTGTCTTTGATGTCGGAGCCCCATGTCTTAGATGACGGAGAAGCCATCTTCACGTGGACAGCTCTGATTGCCACCTCCTTGACCCGAAAAGGGATTCATAAAGTGGAAGAAAATGGCATTCAAGTGACCTAAACACATGTTCTCATTAGAAAACCTAATTTCGACACTCCTGCAAGCCTAAAGTATGTGTTTGGAAGTGGCAGAAGAGCAAGTGCCAGCAACAGCTACAATAAAGTTCATTAAGTTCTCATCTAGGTACACTTATGTAAGATTATGAAGTATAATTATCTTAAAACTAGTATAATTATCTTATGACAAGCAAAAAAAAAACTTGCCCTTACAAAATAAGCATTATTTATGTTATTTTTAGTGAATTAATCTCACCAAGACTTTACTTTTTTTCAGTGTGATGCCTGGATCCATGTGTTCTACATAAAGACTTCCTGCTGATATAAGTTTCTGGTATTCCTTGTTTCATTCTGTGCTTCTATGACTGTGCTACTTATCCATCTTACATCTTACAGCAGTTTGGATTATGTACGTCCTTTTGAAGAAAAAGTAGCGCGGATTTGTACTGCCGTATCATTTTATTTTATATTTTGTGCAACAAGGAAGAGAATTTGTTTCGGGACGAGATTGTGACCAATCACAGCGGAACACTGGCCCCCACTCTCTTGAGAAAAGCTACAGATCTCTTGTTTTCACAGACAGCTGAGGTAAACAAGCGGCGGAGGCTAACCTGAAACTTCCCTTGTCTTTGTTACCGGTTACAGCCAAAAGAAACAGAAACAGCCAATAGAAAGTCTCGTTCCTCCGCGCTTCCCGTTTCAATCAGTCTATGGTCACGCCATCCACGTTCAAATGTGCGATCCATATTGTGAGACGTGAGCTCCGTAAACAATTAGCATGAGCACAGGCTGAGTGGGGAGGTAGTGGGGAGTGATAGCAGGGGAGCAGAAAGGGGAGGGGAGCAGGAAGAGCGAGGCCAGCGCTCACGTTTCAAACTGCTGCTTCGAAATCACAAAGTGAGTTAGTGCAGCATTAATCTTGGGGAAGTTAATCTGCCATTTTTTCAGACTGAGGCGATTTTATTTCCTCTGTCCCTGAGTCTCCGAATGATCCAATCAGAGGCTGATCTGGTCGTTTAAAATGTCGCCAAAAATGTACGTATTTGTCAATCTTTCCTTTTGATTTGTATCCACACTTTCTCTTTGATTTGTCTGTTTTAAAAAAAAAAATCCAATCTATGACAGCAATTATAGTTTTTGAGTTACAACCTTAGTCCAGACACTTTAATTGACACTTTACTGTGAACAAACTCAAATTTAGCGTTCAATTTAAGTGTTTATCCCGGCTGCTGTGAATCCTCACTTACAATAAGATTGAAATTTCAGAATTTGCTGTGTTGAAACAAAGAGGAGAATATTCGGGTGAAAAAAAGTGACAGTTAATAATCTTTTTTGGACAAGCAACTTGAGCTGAAAAATCTGAAATAACAGGGAAAAACATCAAGTGGAGTTTTCAGCTTAATTAACTTGTTCTGATGTGACAGAAGACTTAAAATGCAATTATTGTCTTTGTATTTGGACAAACAACCACTTTTCCACCAATCAATGCTGAATGACTCTGTAACTATGAATATTAGTGAAATCTGGGGTTTCAACACAATTCACACACAAAAAGCACAAAGCTTGAAGGTTAAGGAGACAGCAGTGAGAGAGTCTGAAGGTAAAGGAGACAGCAGTGAAAGAGTCTGAAGGTAAAGGAGACAGCAGTGAGAGAGTCTGATGGTAAAGGAGACAGCAGTGAGAGAGTCTGAAGGTAAAGGAGACAGCAGTCAGAGAGTCTGAAGGTAAAGGAGACAGTAGTCAGAGAGTCTGAAGGTAAAGGAGACAGTAGTGAGAGAGTCTGAAGGTAAAGGAGACAGTAGTGAGAGAGTCTGAAGGTAAAGGAGACTGTAGTGAGAGAGTCTGAAGGTAAAGGAGACAGCAGTGAGAGAGTCTGAAGGTAAAGGAGACAGCAGTGAGAGAGTCTGAAGGTAAAGGAGACAGTAGTGAGAGTCTGAAGGTAAAGGAGACTATAGTGAGAGAGTCTGAAGGTAAAGGAGACTATAGTGAGAGAGTCTGAAGGTAAAGGAGACAGTAGTGAGAGAGTCTGAAGGTAAAGGAGACAGCAGTGAGAGAGTCTGAAGGTAAAGGAGACAGCAGTGAGAGAGTCTGAAGGTAAAGGAGACAGTAGTGAGAGAGTCTGAAGGTAAAGGAGACAGCAGTGTCCGTGGTGATTGATGTATTTTGTACTCACGACTATATTCTTACTTCTTCCTTCTGTTATTCATCCATTCTATCCACTGCATAATTACGTGCCCACCCACACATGTGGTCTACAATCTACAGTAGATAATATTATGTAGTGGTGCACATGCAGGCTTGTGTGGCTACAAATAGCAAGTAAATTAAAAGTATGCGTATGCGTAAAAGTATGTCCCACCTGTACCCCAGGTGGGACAGGGGTCCCACCTGGGGTAAAGACCATATAATCTTGATATCAGTATTTAAACTCTCAGCTGTCAGGGACTAAAACTATTGGAAACCTAACTTTTCTTTTTCTTTCCCACAAATAATAAAATCTGTGCATTACCTGCTTTCTTCTAAACAGATTTGGTTATTTCCCAAACTGGAGAATATTGAAATGGAGAAAAGGCAGAGTGGACTAGATCCGGACTGTGACACCCCAAAGGGTACTTTTCCCCATTCTGCATTGCAGGACAGCCTGACAGGAGCAATGGTCGCCACGGTGCAGCGTGGACCCAGCTCCAGATGCTGACGCTCAGATTGATCAGAGCTTCTGGAGATGGAGGATTTCACATGTAAATGTTTTTAGTGGAGGAGGCCGGTCTCTCCAGAGGAAACCTGCACTGACATAACATGCAAACTCCACTCAGGCCATGTCCCAATATGTGGGTCTCCCCGAGGTTTCTCACTTTTTTCCCACTGGGTTCTTCTTGTGAGTTTTTCCTTGCCGATGCAGGAGGGTCTGTTGGACAGTTAGTGTCCAACTAGAAGGACTGTGGTGATGATCCAGGACACTTTAACATTCTACAACATGTATGGCATCAACATGTGTTCTATATTCTTTTGTGTTAGTTAAGTCCTCTGAAATGACTGCTGTTGTGATTTAGGGCTATACAAGAATAAATTGTATTATATTGTATTGTAATTGGGATCCAGGATTTTCTTGTTGAGAAGCGAGAGTTCTAACTAAAAACAAAGTATGCATTTGTGTAATTCTGTCTCTTTGGGTTCATATGGAGCTGCTTCGATAAAAGCCGGCACACGGTGGTAGAGAAACGTTACTGTCGGGGTCATGGTGGAGTTGGGAAAAGTATGACGCCGGAGACAGACTTCAACTTGGCTCTCAACTCTTTATTCTTTTTACCTACACCGCCCTTTAACAAACACAGCATCAAACCTGGAACAGGATCCGTCACAACGCTCAAGAATAGTGCCCCCTGGTGGAATATCTTGGGTCAACTCTCTACCTGTGTCCAACATTTGGGGGTCACCACAATATCATAACTTTCTTTTAAAGTTGTCTCTGACTGACCTCCGTTCACCGACGACATGGTCCCAGTTCTTGCTCCGCCTTCGAAATAATGGACTCACAAAAACAAAACGGCTGCGTCCGATCTTTTAACGTAAGAACGTCTAACATTAATAACCGGATATGCAGGGCTGACAGGGATTGGACTTGACATTAGTTTTGCGAATGGACGAGCAGCAAAAAGGAATAAAGGGGAAATCGAAGCAGGAGTGAGTCACAAAGCAGAGGTGGAATCTTTATAGAACAGGATGTTTTGAATCTGGCTCCAACAGAAAAGACACAGAATGAACGGAGATAATGACACGGGACATGAACACCAAAAATATCATGAGCTTTTGACCTTGATTTAATGGATTGTGATTCGCCGGCTCTGCAGGTTACATATGAATGCTTTAGGGTTATTTTACTAAATTAAAGGATAAAGAGTAAAATACATAACATATTTCTTTTGGAAAAATCTTTTTGATAGAAATTGTTGATTATAAAATAATTTCGTTGCACTAGTAACAGTTACTCTTTAGTTACAAAAACAACCTCTTACTGTTTTATAATATTCCCTTTAAAAGCAACTGTAAAAGTAGAATTGGTAACACACTAGTTACAATTAAAGCTGCACTAACTGACTTTATTTTTGTATTAATTACGAAAGTGCTATCCATGTCCGTGTAGTGCATTGGGATATACGTCCTTTTGAAGAAAAAGTTGTGCAGATTTGTGCTGGCGTGACATTATATTTTAGATCGAGTTTTGATGAAACAAGGAAGAGAATGTGTTTCGGGTCTCAGATTGTGACCAATCACAGCGGACCACTAGCCCCCACTTTCGTGAGAAATCTACAGGTCCCACGTTAGCACAGACAGCTGAGTTAGCACAACAAGCGGCAGAGCTAACCTGGAGCTTCGTGTGTCTTCGTCACCGGTTACTGCTTACACTGCGAAACAGCCATCCAAAAGAAAGTCCCGTTCCTCCGCGCTTCCCGGTTCTACCATTCTATGGTCACGCCATCCACGCTCAAATGTACGATACATGATTCTATCCATATTAGGAGACGCTAGCTCTCTAAACGACAGTGGGTGTGCGGTAGCGGGGGGCGGTAGCTTCGTGGGTGCGGGGAGGGGAGGAGAAAGAGCGAGGCCAGCGAGTCCGCTGCTTCGAAATCCCAAAGTCAGTTAGTGCAGCTTTAAAGTAACTCAAGACTCAGATTTTAACAACTGCTTTTTTACCATTGTTTATTTTATTTCAGAAAATCAGAAGCAGACATTTCTAAAGTTCTGAAGTGTTCAGCTCCAGCACATTTGTAACAAGGTGAAACTTATATTCAACAGAAGTTTGGAGTAAGTTTGGTACAAACATGAGTCATGTAACTTTTCCTGCTCCAAGAGTCGGAGTCTTGTCCTTATGACAGTGTTGCCATTATCATTCATGGCTGTAGGGTACAGCACACTTGTGATGTTAAAGGCAGTATCTGAGTCAGGCTCCTAAGCTCCATCTGCCAATATGAGCTAAAGATATCTGAGCTGCTGAATGTGCAACAACCTGACGAGCCGTCACTGCGATCAATGAAGCTGCGGCTTCTTTCCAAAGCATGTTCCATGAATAAAGTCCCATTATCTACAGCACAGGGCTCTTTATCGTTATTGTTTTCAATCCAAAAACATGTTTATTCTCATTTATACAACTGCAAATGTCTTCAGTTTAATCCATCAGAGCCTTTTCTTTCTGGTGAATGTCTGACGTGTCTCTTTCAAACAGTTTTTGTGGTTTCTCTGAAAACTGACTCTAGTTTATAAATTAACAATAGTTTATAATTTAACAATGTTTAAGATTTAACAATAGTTTACAATTTAACCTGATTTGTAAAGTGGGAGGATGAGTCGTCTTTATACAATGTTGAAAGTTTCCCTTGTAAAATAAAGGATGTAATGGTAAAGGGCTGTTCAGACCGGATCCTGCCGTATTTAAATCAATTTACTCAATGAATCTCTTTTGAGCATGAACATTTCCCCAATTGCTTTTCCATTATTTACAAAATAGTTATTGCATTCCCAGGTATAACATCAGTGTTATGAATACACACAAGCATGTATAAGACCGACCGCCAGTATCTTTGGGCAACGCTCAGCACAAAGTTATTTACACCCATGATAACGAATATCGTCATAGCATTCTTTAATATTTATGCTAACGCCAACTCACGGCAATTTCTGGCGACGTTTGGCACCGGTCATGTCACTTCTTGTAGAAGAGAGAAATAGTCTCAGTCCGAACTAAACTGTACTATTGTTACTTCTGGGTCAATGACACAAAAATGTCCAGAAATGTTCGCGGCCGCTACTGCTGAATGTTCACAGACTCTTCCTTGTTTGTCCAGTGGAGGACGCTCTACTTAAACACAGAGTCGTTCACACTGTAATATTAACATCTGCAGACGTTTTGGATGCAACAAGTGGACGCAGTGTTTTGTCCAAAAGTTTGTGAAGTTATTGAATCAAATAGTTTCTAATTTCTAATCTATAATTACAGATTGATTCTAGTTTTATCCCAAACATTGATAGTCTCTGTCCTGGTCATTCTTCCATTCACAAATCCTCCAACACGACACGTCCTAAATGTAACTGTCCTCAAAGTTCAATACCATTTTTCTTGGTTTTAAGTCCATCTGAGATTCTACGTCATGTTGCTACGTCCCTTAGGACTTCGCTAGTGGGATATCACTCATGACCCCCAGGTCACACGCCAGAGAGATCAAAATAATTTGCTCCAATCACCAGCCACCCTCCTCTATAAATGCCCCTGCACAAGGCCGCACCCCCTCTTTCACTCTGGCGCCGTTTGAGATCTACCACAGTACTTACTTCATTCTGAGATGTCTTCCTTGTGCGTCCGAGTTCCCTTCGCCCTCCGGCGTCGGACGTCGTTGCTGGATCCAGACGGTGGAGGACTTCACCTCTGTGGGCGCCACCACTCGAGGAAGGAGGAGGATGCAACCCACGTTGTGCCCGCGGACGGACCCTTTCGTCCATTACGCGACACGTGAGTGGCCTAAGCCCCTAGCAGCCAAGAGGCCTGCTCTGGGGTACGACATGTACTGCAGCGGGCAGGACTGGTCCTGGACCGGTGGTGTCCCGGACATCGAGGAGTCAGTCCGCATGGCCCTGCAGCCCTCCGCATCCGTGTGGCCCGGCACCAGACCTCTCCTTCCCTCCGAGCGGGACAGGATGTCTTGGCGATGCTGGATAGATGTTATGCCAATGCAGCACAGGTCCTCGCATTGACTAACAACATGGCATTCATCACGGGGGCCCTGGATATGTCGCTCTCTTCTGTCCAGGCGCTCAGTGGAGACCTCCTGTCAGACGCTAGCTGTGGATGGTGGCCGCTCCATGGCAGCAGCCCAAGTCGGGGCCAGGCACCTTGGCTTGGGCTGGCCAATATCAGGGAGGCGGAGAGGAGGCAGCTGCTGGACCTGCCTATCTCCCAGACGTCCCTTTTCGGTCCGGACAAGCAGACCCTGGTGGCTAGACTGGAGACCGCAGCCAAGGACTCGGCTAGCCTAGCCCAGCACCTAGCACCGAGGCGCGAGGCCCGCCCACCAGCGCAGAGCCGAGACAGAGGCAGGGAGCGCTCGCCCGGGAGGTTCCCTGGCCCATATCCACGCTCCATGACCTATGGTCCCCCCTCGACGAGGCCCCGGGTCCAGACAGACACACGGGAGGCTCGCGGGACCAACGCACCCACTGCCGACCTCCCTATGGCAGAGGAGGTCGGGGTGGGAAGAATTCTTTCAATAAAAGCCGACCGGCATTTCATCAGTACTCGCTGTCTGAGTCTCATTTGGGGGTATGTACTGTAACATGTCAAATGATCTGAATTCTGATTGTGTTACTTATCGAGCACATAACGTGGCTTCGCTAGGCCTGCAGCCCCCAGAGAAAGGGTGTGCAGTGCGCTACGCGAGCTACGAGCTCCGGTCCTCTGATCCATGCTATGCCCTCCCAGAGAGAGGTCAGGCGGAGGGATCTGGTGAGTAGTGGTGTGTGTGCTTTGGCCGAACGCGTGTTAGCATCTTTGAGCTACAAGGCTAACACAGGGTTTCCCACTACAGGGGGCAAGAGCCAGGGGGGGGCACAGCAGCCGAGTCACGTGTGGTGAGCAGTCCCGTACTTATGACGTCGGGCCTGCAGAACACGTGACCGCCCCCGGCGCTCACGGTGTGACGCAGGGGCCCCCCCGGCCCTTTCAGCCACCCCCCCTCCCTGCTAGGAACACCAGGAGAGGGCGGGGCCGTGACGTCTCGTGTTCCAGCTCCCGTTCCGCCCCTCACAGACTTCTACAGCATCTGGAGGGAGCAGGGCTTACTGACAGATATTTGGCTGGAGAAATCTTTGCGCAGGGGTTACGCACTGCAATTTTTCCGAAAGCCACCACCATTCCGAGGCGTACGGGCAGCACGCTCTCAGGTACGGGGATCGATAGAGGCACTGCAAGCGGAGGTCTCCTCTCTGCTGAGTCGAGGCGCAGCAGTGGAGGTAGACCCGCAGGACGCCACCAGGGGGCTGTACTCCCCTTACTTCTTAGTGCCAAAGAAGTCAGGCGGGGTGCGTCCCATTCTGGATCTGCGCGTGTTAAACGAGTGCATTTCCAAACGGCAGTCTCGGATGCTGTCCACAAGGCAGCTCCTCGAGTGTGTCAGGGAGGGAGACTGGATGTGCTCCATAAACCTGACAGATGCGTACTTCCACGTGCCCATAGTGCCAGAACACAGAAGGTTTCTGCGCTTCGCAGTGGAAGAGAGGAATTACGAGTACTGCCGTCTACCCTTCGGGTACGCACTCGCGCCTCGGAATTTTTCCAAATGTGTGGAAGCAGCTCTGGAGCCGCTCAGACGCGCAGGGGTAAGCTTTTTAACCTACATAGACGACTGGTTAATTCTGGCCTCATCCAGAGAAGTGGCCGTGAGCCACACGCACTGGGTCCTGTCCCACATACAGCGCCTGGGCTTTGTGGTGAACAGGGAGAAAATTATTAGTTACCTAATGTAACTTAAGTTCTACGAATAGGTGCACGTGTTATACCACTAGCGAAGTCCGCTAAGGGACGTAGCACCATGACGTAGAAGCAGGCTGCAACCGGCTCAGCGCATGATCTATCTCGGCCTGCAGCTAGACTCTGTGACATTCCGTGCTGCATTGTCCGTGGACAGACGGATGAACACTACCCGTCTACCCAGGGAGGTTCTGGCGGGCCCCAGAGTCCCCGCGCGGCGCCTCAGGTCCCTGCTGGGAATGATGGCGGCGGCTCATGCTGTGGTGCGGCTAGGCCTTCTCCACATGAGGAATTTTCAGAGGTGGTTCTCACGCCTCAGGCTTCACCCCTCCCGGGACGGGGGGAGGCTGATCTGGGGTCCCCAAGTGGCAGCATCAAACATCAGGTTCTGGCTCACTCCGGGTCTATTGCGGGACGGAGTGACTCTGGCCTGCGGCGTGTCTCACGTGGAGGTGATCACGGACGCGTCGCTCGAAGGATGGGGCGGGGTCCTCGGCCAGAGTTCTGTAGGAGGCTGCTGGTCGGACTCAGCCCGTTACATCAACCTGCTGGAGATGGAGGCAGTGAACAGGGTACTGCTGCACTTCTCTGCACTGCTGCTCCTCAGCTGCAGGGGAGACACGTGATGGTGCGCTCAGACAACACCACAGTGGTCTCCTATCTGAACAGGCAGGGGGGCACCAGGTCCCCCGCTCTCCATCGCATGGCGACGGTGACGCTGCTGTGGGCGGCGCTTCACCTCCTGTCCTCAGGGCGCGCCATGTCCCGGGGGTCCGGAACGTGGGGGCCGACAGGATGTCCAGGGGGGGGCCCACTCCAGGACGAGTGGGGCCTGGCCCCACGGGTAGCTGCGGAGATCTGGCGGAGGTTCGGCCGTCCAGTGGTCGACCTTTTCGCCAGTGCAGGAAACGCACAGTGCCCGTCCTGGTTCGCCTCAAGGGCCGCGGACGAGCCGCCCTTAGACGTGGACGCTCTGGCTCATTACCCCTGGCCAGGGGGCCTGCTGTACGCTTTTCCCACCAGTGCGTCTCCTACCGGTCCTGCTGCGGAGGATCGAACAGGAGAGGAGGTCGGTGATCCTGGTGGCGCCGGACAGTCCGCATGCCCGGTGGTTCCCCTTCCTGAGGGGCAGGGCGGTGATGGAGCCCTGGACCCTCCCGGACGAGCCGGGGCTCTAGTCCGGGGGGGGGAGGAGCCCTGTTTTCACGCCCGATAATCGGCCGCAGGCTCTGGGTTTGGAGGCTGAGAGGCGGAACCTCGTAGGCCTGGGTCTTCCCCCTGCGGTGGTGGAGACCACTCAGGGGGCGAGGGCGTCGTCCACTGTGAGGGCCTACGCCACGAGGTGGAGGCTCTTCAGCGACTGGTGCGGTTTTCGTTCCTGGGATCCCAGGCGTTGCCCGCTGGAGGGGGTCCTGGGATTCCTACAGGAGCTCTTTGACAAGGGGAGGGCTGTCGCCACCCTGGCGGTGTTCGCGGCAGCCATTACTTCGGGTCACGACGGATTTGGGGGGTTCACAGCCCGTTCTCATCCGTTGGTTAAACGTTTTCTGCGGGGGGCACGCAGGAGGAGGCCCCTGCTCGCCCCCGGTTTGGGACCTCAGGGTGGTCCTTAGGGGGCTGTCGGGTCCGCCTTTTGAACCGGCGGCGGAGGCGAGTCCCGAGTGTGTCGCTTTAAGACGGCCCTCTTGTTGGCGTTGGCGTCTGCTAAGAGGGCGGGCGACTTGTGTGCGCTCTCTGTCCATGCGTCTTGCCTGTCCTTGGAGAGGGCGACGGCATGGTGGTATGGTGGCCCAATCCGGCTTTTTCTCCCCAAGGTCATCACGTCGGCCTTTAGGTCGAGAGTCATCAGGATTAGGGCTTTCTATCCGCCACCGCATGCCTCCCCCGAGGAGGAGCGGTGGCACCTTCTGTGTCCTGTCAGAATGCTGAGGCATTACCTGGCCATGACGTCGTCATTCAGGTCGGGTGGTCAGCTGTTTGTGTGTCTGGGCCCCAAGAACAGGGGCGCCGCGCTGTCGGCTCAGCGGCTGGCGCACTGGGTCGCCACGGCTGTGCGGCGGGCGTATCAGACGCAGGGTCTGGCCCTCCCGGTGGGTTTCAGGTCGCATTCCACGCGTGGGATGGCGGCCTCTACGGCCCTTCTCACGGGGGGTGTCGGTCGAGGACGACTGCCGTGCGGCTTCTTGGGCGTTGTCCTCCTCTTTCGTCCGGTCTTATCTTTGGATGTGTCGGACCGGTCGGTGGCCCATTCCGTGCTGAGTGCAGCGGACTGAGTTAGACCGTTAGGTCCCTCCTCTGAGGGGGCCTTCGGTTTACTTTCCGCCCTGGTTCAGGAGCTCTTGGGAGAGGCATCCTACAGGTGCGGTACATATATGTGTGTTTGGTCGGTCAGGTAGTCCACGTCAGGAGCCCTTGGGAGAGGCGTCCTGTGACTACGGATGACCTACATCTGTGTTACGTGGGGGTATCCTTGGTAGGAGTGGCCCTGTAACACGCATTTGTTTCTTCTGCCCTGAATCCCCTCACTGTGTGAGGGTCTTGCTCGGGCGGAGCTCCAATCACCCTTCGCTGGCCTGCTGGGAGTACATGTTCCTACGGCCTCCGCGTTGTGTCCCACTAGCGAAGTCCTAAGGGACGTAGCACCATGACGTAGAATTAATAGTTACCTAATATAACTTAAGTTCTACGAATAGGTGCGTAGTCCCTTAGCTACGAGCCCATCAGGGCAGCCCGGCTTGGCAGAGTTCAAGAGGGGGTGCGGCCTTGTGCAGGGGCATTTATAGAGGAGGGTGGCTGGTGATTGGAGCAAATTATTTTGATCTCTCTGGCGTGTGACCTGGGGGTCATGAGTGATATCCCACTAGCAAAGTCCTAAGGGACTACGCACCTATTCGTAGAACTTAAGTTACATTAGGTAACTATTAATTATCATGTGTGTATTTATAAACTACAGAGTATTATAGAATTATGAGGTGCAAACATGTTTGGTTCATAAATTTCATTTATTGCTGCTTGAAGTAAGGTTGGATCGCCAGGACTTGATACAGACTGATACAAGACACTATTTCTAGGAGCTCTTTAACTTTATCATATCCTTTTGCCTTGTACCAAATATTCTTTCTGAAATTGTCAAACACGTAGAGCCATTGGTCCATAAGAGGCAGATGAGCAATGTCCAGAATAGTTCATAATAAATATATAAATAATACATGTTGAATCTCCATAATTATGTTGAAATACACACAGCTAGGGGTCCAATTAAAATCCATGAAGGGTTAAATGTTGAATGAAGCCGTTATTAGTCCCACAGTGGATAACAACGGCGCCCACAGATGGCTGCAGATGGAGGTTTGGGAAAAGTTTGACGTCTGTAGCCACTTTTTTGGAATATTTGTTCTAGTTTTGAGAAGGAGGAACATCACAAGTGTGGAGGGAAGACAGGAGGAAATACAAGTTTGGGAAAGTGAGGAACCTCTATTTTTAGACGCAGCTTGTTTTCTCCTGTAACAAAATAACAGGATATTAGATGAAAATATACTAAACTTACTTTGTTTTTATGGTGTGGACTTTTGTTACTCTATCCTGGTCTTACCATGTGTAAACTCTGGTCCATGGTCATTTCCTACATGTATGTCTGGGTCTGATCCTAGTGGCTGCAGGTCCCTCGGTTGAATCCCCTCCGACCAATCTGAGAGCGGGGGAGGTGGGTGTTGTAGGTCGGTGTCCTTGACGTCAAGAGTTTGTGCTGAATTTGCCGGTTGCAGTTTGTCGGAGAATGCGATAATAAATAATCTGTTCTGGTTCAATCAAAATATCAAGAAACTGAAGCCGGAGCAAGAGGAATGTTTAGTAAATGTAATTGATGCAAAGATGTTGTGGTTCTACTCCCCACGGGCTCCGTTAGTGGCAAAGGAGATGGATAAAGCTAGGCTAAATGCTAAAGCTAGGCTAAATGCTTAATGCCTCACTCACTCGGGCTCATTACTCATACGTCAGAGTAAACTCAGATCCAATCGTTAACCACTCGCACTTGTTAACGGAGTCAATGGAGCAGATCCAGACCTTAGTACCAAATGAAATGAGTAAAACGGTATGGTAAGACCAGGCAAAGAGGATCTTTTTTTTTTTTAAACGTCTTATATTTGCAGTCCTGTGATATCACATATGGACAACAATACAACCATATACATATTAGTATTAGAAAAGTATTGAAAAGCGTCACACACAATGGAAAAGATTTCATACAAAAGATATGATTTTCTTCAGCTTATTACTTCTCTTGGTAAAAAGAAATAAAAATCATTATATGCAGTGTTTTTACATTTTGTGAACTTGCACTGTCCTTCTATTTTCAGAAAAATGTCGTCCCAAATGTGTAAAGCTCCGTTACACCGAGGCTGCAGGTGGCGCTGGTGTCAGGCTCAGGTCAGAGGTGGAGGCAGCATGCTGACACTTAGCAAAAACACTACTGTTTACTCTCAATCACAGGGATGTGTGAGCAGCACCACAGAATATCTCTGAAAAGGAACAAATTAAATCAGTTTATGTTTATAAGTCAACCAGGTGCTGGTTTAAGTGCCACTACTGCCAGTTCTAGCCACAACTGTCCAGAGGCAGACTGATGGAAGTGTAGCTGTCAATCTGAGTGGTTAGCACTCTTGCTTCTCAGCAATAATGTCCCGGGTTCGAATCCCGATCGGAACAGGGTCTTTCTGAGTTGAGTTTGCATGTTCTCCCTCCATAGGTTTCCTCCGGGTGCCCCTGTTTCCTCTACCGCTAAAACATGTACAACAGGTAAATCCTCCAGCTCTGGTCCAGACCAAGCAGAGTACCAACATCTCGGGCGCTGTCACTACGGCGCAACCTTTTCCCAAGATATGACTCCTTTAAATGCTTGGAAAACACTTTTAACAATATGAAAGTGATCTGGAGAAACTATAGACTCTTCATTCTGACATTAGTTAGTCCTGTGATTAATCTTAAAAAAAATTAAACAAAATCCACAGTTTTGTGAATTCACAAGTTTGTGATTGGCCTGTTTGTGAGAAAGTGTGTAGTCAAAAACATGTCCAGAGAAACAAGCAGGACTGGAACCTTTGGACCAAGTCCGGTTTGAGAAGATCCAACCCTGTCCCTAAACTACAAGTATGGACCAAGACAGAAGCACGGTCCTCTCCAACAGTCCTTATAGGATTATAGCTGGAGCCAATTGGATGTTTCCTCAGTGCTTTGTCTTTGGTGTAGTGTGTTGCTGTCTGCTCTGAGCCCAATGAGCCGCTCTAATCCATGGCTTTACATTAAGAGCTGTTTCCTCCACCGTGTTTAGCCCGTAGCACACGGAGCTTGTGTTGTGCTCACCGGGCCCCTGGCGGTCACACAACACCAAAATGGAGACGCACAAACTTTCCCCCGGCTCTTCGCCTTTACACAAACGAGCTGCTTTTATTGTCTGGGGTAAAGTCAGGACATTTTTAGAGATATTTCCACAAACAAAACATTATAGAGTCATTTAATTATTAAGACTCAAAATCTGAATAGTGTTTGGAAGTGAGTAAGTTAGAGCAAAGGAAGGTATTCTCCAACACACATTTCATTCAATCAAGTTAAGTGCTTTACACAGACAAACAAATCATAAACATTTTAAAACACAAGGTACAACAAAGGGAGAGAGAAAAGAATCATTGCAGACTAAATGTCAGAATTAAAACTGTACAAAAACTCAATATATAAAACTCCGACATTCAGTATGCACAGCAAAAAATAATGGTTTTCAGCTGAGATTCAAACAATGCTAAAGATGAGGCCTCCCTCACATCATCAGGAAGACTGTTCCAGATTTTAGGGGCATAAAACAACATAAATTTGCTCAGTGACTGCCATTGACGTATTTTTCTGAAACTGGTGATTTTTGGTTCTTTTGATAGACAAATTTAGATGTATTTCCTTGTTAACATGTTTCTTCAGAACTGTCACACGCCTCAGCTGATGTTACTTCCTGAGTAGGCGTGGTCATAGCCTGATTGACAGGTCGCTCAGATTGACCACGCCCCCTCTCGCCCGGTGGTCTCTGGAGGAGGGTGTCCCATGTGTGCGACAGGAGGAAAGCTCCCTCATCCCGGTTGATGCTGTCGATGCCTCGCTTCCTGATTTCAATCAATGACCTCCTTGATCCAGCGTTTGTATTTGTTGTTTTTGGATCTGATGACCCGCGCCCTGTCCCAGTCCATAATGTGGTTATTTCTCTTGCAGTGATCTGAAATGGTTGATTTGAGGTTTTTCTGTTTTCTGTCAAACTTCCCTCTTGTTTGTGAGAAAGTGTGTAGTCAAAAACATGTCCAGAGAAACAAGCAGGACTGGAACCTTTGGACCAAGTCCGGTTTGAGAAGATCCAACCCTGTCCCTAAACTACAAGTATGGACCAAGACAGAAGCACGGTCCTCTCCAACAGTCCTTATAGGATTATAGCTGGAGCCAATTGGATGTTTCCTCAGTGCTTTGTCTTTGGTGTAGTGTGTTGCTGTCTGCTCTGAGCCCAATGAGCCGCTCTAATCCATGGCTTTACATTAAGAGCTGTTTCCTCCACCGTGTTTAGCCCGTAGCACACGGAGCTTGTGTTGTGCTCACCGGGCCCCTGGCGGGCCCCTGGCTGGTGTCAGGCTCAGGTCAGAGGTGGAGGCAGCATGCTGACACTTAGCAAAAACACTACTGTTTACTCTCAATCACAGGGATGTGTGAGCAGCACCACAGAATATCTCTGAAAAGGAACAAATTAAATCAGTTTATGTTTATAAGTCAACCAGGTGCTGGTTTAAGTGCCACTACTGCCAGTTCTAGCCACAACTGTCCCGAGGCAGACTGATGGAAGTGTAGCTGTCAATCTGAGTGGTTAGCACTCTTGCTTCTCAGCAATAATGTCCCGGGTTCGAATCCCGATCGGAACAGGGTCTTTCTGAGTTGAGTTTGCATGTTCTCCCTCCATAGGTTTCCTCCGGGTGCCCCTGTTTCCTCTACCGCTAAAACATGTACAACAGGTAAATCCTCCAGCTCTGGTCCAGACCAAGCAGAGTACCAACATCTCGGGCGCTGTCACTACGGCGCAACCTTTTCCCAAGATATGACTCCTTTAAATGCTTGGAAAACACTTTTAACAATATGAAAGTGATCTGGAGAAACTATAGACTCTTCATTCTGACATTAGTTAGTCCTGTGATTAATCTTAAAAAAAATTAAACAAAATCCACAGTTTTGTGAATTCACAAGTTTGTGATTGGCCTGTTTGTGAGAAAGTGTGTAGTCAAAAACATGTCCAGAGAAACAAGCAGGACTGGAACCTTTGGACCAAGTCCGGTTTGAGAAGATCCAACCCTGTCCCTAAACTACAAGTATGGACCAAGACAGAAGCACGGTCCTCTCCAACAGTCCTTATAGGATTATAGCTGGAGCCAATTGGATGTTTCCTCAGTGCTTTGTCTTTGGTGTAGTGTGTTGCTGTCTGCTCTGAGCCCAATGAGCCGCTCTAATCCATGGCTTTACATTAAGAGCTGTTTCCTCCACCGTGTTTAGCCCGTAGCACACGGAGCTTGTGTTGTGCTCACCGGGCCCCTGGCGGTCACACAACACCAAAATGGAGACGCACAAACTTTCCCCCGGCTCTTCGCCTTTACACAAACGAGCTGCTTTTATTGTCTGGGGTAAAGTCAGGACATTTTTAGAGATATTTCCACAAACAAAACATTATAGAGTCATTTAATTATTAAGACTCAAAATCTGAATAGTGTTTGGAAGTGAGTAAGTTAGAGCAAAGGAAGGTATTCTCCAACACACATTTCATTCAATCAAGTTAAGTGCTTTACACAGACAAACAAATCATAAACATTTACAAACATTTTAAAACACAAGGTACAACAAAGGGAGAGAGAAAAGAATCATTGCAGACTAAATGTCAGAATTAAAACTGTACAAAAACTCAATATATAAAACTCCGACATTCAGTATGCACAGCAAAAAATAATGGTTTTCAGCTGAGATTCAAACAATGCTAAAGATGAGGCCTCCCTCACATCATCAGGAAGACTGTTCCAGATTTTAGGGGCATAAAACAACATAAATTTGCTCAGTGACTGCCATTGACGTATTTTTCTGAAACTGGTGATTTTTGGTTCTTTTGATAGACAAATTTAGATGTATTTCCTTGTTAACATGTTTCTTCAGAACTGTCACACGCCTCAGCTGATGTTACTTCCTGAGTAGGCGTGGTCATAGCCTGATTGACAGGTCGCTCAGATTGACCACGCCCCCTCTCGCCTGGTGGTCTCTGGAGGAGGGTGTCCCATGTGTGCGACAGGAGGAAAGCTCCCTCATCCCGGTTGATGCTGTCGATGCCTCGCTTCCTGATTTTAATCAATGACCTCCTTGATCCAGCGTTTGTATTTGTTGTTTTTGGATCTGATGACCCGCGCCCTGTCCCAGTCCATAATGTGGTTATTTCTCTTGCAGTGATCTGAAATGGTTGATTTGAGGTTTTTCTGTTTTCTGTCAAACTTCCCTCTTTTCGACTGGGGGTTATAGGAGAACAAAACTAGCTAGAAACAAACTTATTCTTGCTGATGAAAGTAGAGAGTACAAACTTTCAGAATCTGGTTTCACATTTCACATAGTCATAGCACACAATATTCTGTGGGTCTTGAAAGTCAGTGAAATCATCAAAAACGGCAAGCAGTCAATGAGTCTTTGCTTGCTGACTTTGACTCAGTTCTGAATTCAGGAAAATGGAACGTCTATCTACATCCCTACGTTTAGTGAGAGAACGATAATGGCTTCTATCAGTATTTTCAGCAACACTCAGGACATGAGTGCCCTTGTTGCATAAAATCATAACTTTTGAAACACAGAGAATAACTATATTTTAATTTATCGCCATTAGGAGCCCTTGTGTTTCTAGGGCTCTTGACACGGAAAACACCACTTAATTACAACGTTATAAGTTAGACCCGGAGCGGTATTGCATGAATCTAAATCTGTGTGAAGCCCTCTCCACTTTTTAAACAAAACTCTCTGGTCTTATTGGACGAGCACGCATCACCAGAATGATTGACAGTTGGGAGCGCCAATATTCTTGATGATCCACCTCGAGAAAAAAATCCTCCTTTAGACCTTTAAACATGATTCAAGTCAGTGCCATTTGGATTTCTCCCAGTTTCCAACAAAAAGCTGTCCTTGCGAAGATCGAGACCAGACTTTTGGAAAAAAGACAAAAGTTGTGACTTGTGAATGTTATTTGGGGCCCTACATAAAAGCCGTGCTTCTTGGGAGTCCCTTCACGAACCTACATGTCTAAGGGGAAAAGATGTGGATTTAGCTAATGTGTGTGAACAAATAAATAAAAATAAATAAAACACAGCAAATAAATTCTTTACAGAGCCGTTCTAAATCCAACCGGACTTAGAAGCTGGGGCCTCAAACACCAGACTTATTTGAAAATCTAAAACATGATGAAGCCAATTGTTGGGTATTTGACATTCAGAGAAGTGGAAAGCATGTTGAGGGAGCCCAGATATAATTGCCCTTGGAAAAGGTGATTGTTGACATGCGGCAGGAGAGCGCGCTCTTCTGAACCATGTAAAAACCCGGCGCTCACTCGCACACTCATAATTACATTCCGCCTTCATCAAGATCTCTCACTTTTGGGCAGTGCGGAGGAGACAAGTGGCAGCACTGACAAAAGAAAGCAAGAAATAGCGTCTTTCTCGGACAGATTGCAGCTGTAGAAAGTTCATGCACCACTGGACTCAATTATAAACTGGCCTCGCCGAATCCTGCTCCGACCGAACAGGGATGTAAATGGTGTTTACTGTAGTCTTGTTGAGTAAACAGCACTTAAAGGCTGTTACTCTGTGTGCGATTCATCATCCTGTCCACAAACCATCACTGCAGCCTGCTACAAATAATTACCTCTCTGTTCGTTTGCATGTGATGGATTGATCAATTTTCATGTTTTGAATGAATGTTCAGGCTATGAATAATGCAAACCAGGAAGTCTAAAGAATGTACTCCGGTAGCGGTCGTGTTCTCATTTTAAAAAACAGGGAGGATATTAATAAAATCTCCACAACTGTTTAGTAACTGACAGTAGTTCAAATAAAAATAAAGTAAAATATATTCATTCCTTCATTTTCTTCCCTTATACTAGTCCATGGCAAGATGGCTGCTCTGTCAAAGATGATACAGCCTTGATCTTTCAACGGGGCTTCTAGCAAATTGGAGTTATAAGTGTCTTTCCCAGGGACACAATGACAGAAGATATCGGTGGGGGCAGGTGCCATGGGTCGCGGTGGGTTCGAACCCACAACCATTAGAAAGTCAAATATAGTATTATAAAAACGTATAGGTAAAAATTGTATATATTAAACACCAGCAGGACCGAGCCGTCACGGGTCAGAAACTCTCTGACTCTCTCCACCTACTCTCTCCACCTGCCCAGGTCTAAACTCTCCACCCACGGTCTCCACCAGCCCAGGCCTAAACTCTCCACCCACGGTCTCCACCAGCCCAGGCCTAAACTCTCCACCCACGGTCTCCACCAGCCCAGGCCTAAACTCTCCACCCACGGTCTCCACCAGCCCAGGCCTAAACTCTCCACCCACTGTCTCCACCAGCCCAGGTCTCTGTCTATTTTTGATGGAGTTACTGTATGTACTTCTGATACTTTTGCTTTGTTTTGTGGTTATTGAATATTAATCCGTAGCACTTTGAGGTTTCATTGGAAATGTAAGGTGCAACGTAGATAAAATGTATTATTACTTACAATATAAAATGACCATGAAAACCCTCAGAGCACATAACGGCGACTGCACTGCTGTTCTATGTTATTAAAATGAATAAGTAATTGAACAAACCCAGGCGAGGGGGCGGAGGTAATGCCTGCACTTGTAATGCGCTTTACACGCTTGGTGAAGTCTCTAAAGGGCTGCACTGAAGTCACTATTCATTCAATGCGCGTCCGATAATGACGGAAGCGAGGCACAGACCATCGCTTACATTCATACTGCTGCATGGTTATGTCTGCTGGGGGAAACCGGAGCACCCAGCAGGAATTTGACATGCCAGGATAGTAGGAAATATTTTTTATGAAATACTGATCAGATTCATTTTATTTGCATTTGCAGTAAAACCACATTGGAATACATCTGCAAAGTCCTGCGAAGTCCTCAATGCGAACAAAACAAGTACAGAACTAAAACAAGATTAAAAGTACGGAAACAATATTGTTTAAAGTGCTCTGTTTAAACTGATAACAGCGTGTGAAATGAAGCTGTTCTGCATCTCAACCAGTGTGGGCGGGTCCCGGCTCAAAAACATCCAGAAGGAAGAAGCTGGAACATGGCTTTTCCAGTGGCCAGAAGATTCATTGATTATTCTAAGTCAGGGGTGCTCAATACGTCGATCGCGATCTACCAGTTGATCGCAAAGGTAGTATTGGTAGATTGCATTAAATACATAAAAAATTACACATTCTAAACGAATTTATACAAAAAACTCCGGGCAAAGTGTAGATTTTTGAAAACTCCGTTAATGCATTTGTGTGTAGACAGAAATAACCAGAGTTTTGCGTTCTCGCACGCCACAGTACCCCCCTAAATTCCTCTGATCACTGAAGCATGGATCATACTACCTTAAAAACTGTTCACTGTGAGATACTCGCAGCAGCGAACATCCTCGCTCCACATCAGAGGGCAGCAAAGTGATCGCGGGGACTCACGCTCGAAAACAACCAAACCGGGACTAAACCAGGACTAAATCAGGGCTGAGGACGGGGTCAGTGCTTGTAAACATACGTCTTACTCTTTACTCTGAGTGTCTTCTATGACTGTAAAAGTGCCGTTACCGGCGTCTGCATCAGAACTCCGCCCACTTCTGTGTTTTTCCCCAACGCAGGACAGGACGTAAGAGACGCACATGTTTGGAATGTTACGAATGTGATTGATAACGCAGATGTGTGGATGCAAATTATTTTATAAACGGAGGAGGGGAAATATTTGGATTTAAAAAAAAACAGGCATGGAACATGGACATGGCACCACAGTCAAATGACATCTGTGTTTTACTCAGTAATGTTTTACTGATTAGGTGACTGCACATGCGCAAACAACCGCGCTCAGTGCAGGAAAGCTAAACCACGACAAACTTGTCAGCGAGTTACCACCAATTTTCCGGACTATGCATCCCTGGCCGATTCAATTCAGTGCAAGTCATAAGAGTAAACTCGGGTAATGACAAAAAATGTACATAGATAATTGTGTTGTGCTATATTGGCTCATGCGGTTTTGCATGTACATAAACATACATTGTAGATATAAAGAATATTTTTTGAAATATATGATTTGCATTTTTGTAGTAGGTAGATCATTTTGACTTGATCCTTTTATAAGTAGCTCGCATGCTGAAAAAGTGTGAGCACCCCTGTTCTAAGTGCTTGGTTTAAGAGTCTGGATTCATAAAGAACCTCCAGGACCTCTTTTTCTTTCAAGGGGAACTCATGCTCCGACTAGGGGTCCGCAAGGAACGACAGATCTAGACCAGTATTCTCAAGAGTCTATATAATTTATAAATTAGCATATCATATGTTAAACATAACTGAACTGAACTGTGGAACAATACTCTACTTTCCTGCGTCTGACCTGTGTCTGTGAACGTCCACCGTCTTTCTCAAATGTGATTTTCCTTGGTTTCCTGTCCAAATACTCAAATGACACAGGATTTGATGAGTCCACTAACAAGTCATCATTATTCTACCTTCTGCTTCTCATTTTTCCATTTATTTATTTGAATCCAGCCGCATGTTATGTTTTGTTTTTTTCCACCACAGGCAATAATGATGTATTTGTGCCATTATGTCTCTTTCCTGCTTTAGACTTGACTTAAGTTCATTAGTGATGCCTGCTCCATTGTCTTGCACTTCATCGTCACTGCTTTCCATTCCAGATGTCATTAGTGCTCTTCTGCTAATCCACTAATTATCCACACTTCTCCTACAGTAAGAGTCATCAGCAGTGCGCATCATTCCAGGCCCGTTATCGTACCATGACAAGCTAATATGCTACAATTATAAAAAAGAATGTCAAAACAATTAGATTCCTCTCAGAGTCAAACTGTGGCAGCCCTTGCAGCTGTACTTATCTCTCTCCAGTCTCTAAACTACCACTATTTCACATATTTGTCTAAAAGGCAAAACAAGCAGACATCACATTTCAGCAGAGAACGATATATAATGGGTAAACCTTAAATTATACAAACTTACCGTCCCAAAAATGTTCATAACCATTGATTGATTTATTGAATGCTGTTATAATTTTGGTTTTTGTTCTGTTCCCCGCCCCCCTGAATTTTTCTGTTGCAGAAAAATTCTGCAGCAGCAGAGCGGGGTGTGGCAGGGGCGTGGCTGACTTCACCTGGTGCTGAGTCTCAATACCTGCTCTTCATCTTCACACTGCCAGATTATTCCATCGTGCTCGGTAGCTGTGCAGCAGCTGGATTTATCAAACTTACCTGGATACTTACGTGTTTTTTCCCGTGTTTTCTCCAGAGCTTGAGTTTGAGTCATCCTGTTTCCCTGCCTCCAGTGCCTGCCACTACTGCCTGCCTCCAACCTTGTTTGGAATAAACTCTTGAAACTTGTTTCTGTATCAGTCTCTGCTTTGGGGTCCAATAGCTAAATGCAACAGAATACTTTATTTTGAGCCAAACAAAACAAAATGACAACATTCTGCTGGATACAGAAATCACTGTACCCACACATGGGTTAGAGCAGGGGTGCCCAAACCTTTTGCTTCCAAGGGCCAAAGTAAAAATTTGCCAGTGGGCCGCGGGCCAAATACACCAATATTATGCATGAAACACAAATAAATGTAGATTTGATCAAGTTCTTTTAAATGCATTAATTATTGTCTATCAGTGCAAATCACAGCTGAATGAATGAAATCAACACAGTCTTAGTGAAGTGGAGGCTCCTGGGAAATATGCAGGTTTGAGGAGACTACAGTACGGAAAGATTCCGGCCGGGTAATCAGGGTCCAGAGGAGATAGATTTTCTGTCATGGCTTATTTACAGGTTAAAATCATATTAAAAACCTCAAAAAGAGAACAGAAACATACATTTTGTGTGCACCATGTGCACTTGTATATTGTAAATAGTAACTGTAACTCTATTTTAAATGTAAATGTATTCCTTAGAAGTGTTTTTTATTCTTTATTTTTATTATCTCTGTTGCACTGAGCCAAAGCAATTTCCAAGTCTGTGACTTCCTGTTACTTACGTGGCAATAAAAATGATTCTGATTTTCTATGTAAATAAACTGTTTTTTAAAACGCTACTAAACAAATAATGTTCCTGCTAGTAAATGAAAGTACTAATTTATATTAAAAAATATCATACTCTCAAATTAAATAATCTATATTTTTAACCTGCTCATGTCAGTAAACTGTTTGTTGAAGACCTTTTTCTAAAGTTTTGCATTACTATAGTACAGTGATTTATAATGTATAGGTTTATTGTACTAATGACATTTACTTTACAAAAGTAAAATCTATGTTCATATATTTATTTTGAAAAAAAGTTTTTAACTACATTTGAATCATATTACTTTATCTTAGCTTTTATCAAAAAGGGGAGACATCACAGATCAGTAGATCTGGTTTTAGCACACTTTTAAACAATACATTTTCCATCCATCCATCCATTTTCTACCCTTTAATCCATTTCTGGGTCAGGGGGGTGGCAGTCAGAGATGCCACCCAAGTCTCATAGCACCAGCCCCTCACTGACCCTCTGCAGGTGGTGAGTCCACAGGAGGACGGCTGCTCTCTGAGTGTGAGCATAGCCTTGATCTTTCAGTGGGGGCTTTGGGCAAAGTGGGGTTAAGTGTCTTGCCCAAGGACACAACGACAGCAGTCATCAGTGGGAGTTGGTGGAGAAGGTGCAGAGGTGGGAATTGAACCCACAACCTTCTGGCCTTAAGGCCAATGCTCTACCAACTGAGCTACTGTCGCCCCCCCCCCAATACATTTTAACATGTAGTAATAAATTTGGGAACATAATTGATAACTGCATTTTCTAAACATGATCAAGTTTTAACTCTGTTTTAACTTAATATTTTTAACATAGGACAAGTATTCTCAATTAGTTGTGAACTGAATATTAAACTAACGAAATCAGACTAGTTAACCTTGATTTGTTCCTGGAGTTTTGTTTTGTTTTGCCTTAACACAGTACAACATTTATAAACAATCAAAACAAAGTAACTGTTAAGAGTCCGTGTTTCCGCTCCTCGAAAGGGCTCTTGAACGCATCATAAAACGCTGCGTAAGTTCTGACATTCAGTGATCGCGAGTGATGACCGCGCTTACCGGCTTCTTTCATGGGGCTGTAGAAGGGTTTGTTTTGCACAGTATTTGTTGCTTCTACTCGCGTGGATTGTGCGCTGCGATCCCTGCTTGTCCTGCTTGAACTCACTCTGAAGTGTGTGTGTCCGTCTTTTTTAACACACCGGGTGGGTGCGGATTGCGCAGGTGAATAGTTCCACTCGCCATTTCCCTCCGGTGAGGAGGGGGAGTGGCAGTTCGGCAGCACAATCCTCTCAATTTGATAAAACATTAAATTGCTCCAAAAAATAATAATAGTAGGCTGAAAACAAAGAACATAAAGGGGCCTTGCACCCAATTGTTTTAAAAGATGTGTTTGATTTTAAAAAACCTTTTAGTGCAAGTAGATGTGAACCATGAGTGAGGAGTGTATCTCGATACAACAGTAAAGTACTGGACAGTCGCAGTGCAGAGGGTGTTGATGCGCCCGCGCGACCTCAGACATTTCACTGTTTGTTCAGCGAGGCTGAGGGACGCACATAGCAACTTATAGCAGAGGTGGGCAATGTTTGGCGGGCCAACTGAAATGGTCTGGCGGGCCAACTTTGGCCCGCACCCTTGGGTTAGAGGTACAGGGAGGATCTGTAGAACATTTATTTAATGGTTCAAAGGAGTTCTTGGTGTCTTTCTACATACATAGATATATACATACTTACATATATATACACACACACAAACCTGTACATACATCATTATTTTTATGCCAAATCAGAAGCTTACTATCAGTAACTACAGTATAAAAACGACATAATGCTAGATTCATATTTGAAATTATTTATATTTACAACCTACACAAACTTATTTCATGTCCTGCACATTAGCTTTTGTTTCTTAGTGACTGTTTCTGTAAATGTTCTGAGGCTGACTGACTCACACTGCCTCTAAAACACACACAAGATCAATTAGTACACACACAATACTAGCACCACAACTGCCTACACAAATGTTGTGTGACCATTCGACGGAAACGGCACAATCTCATTCATTAAAGGCAGTAATTATTTAGTTATGCTCTGAGAACTGTGGGGTCACATTTTAGTTTGAATATTGTATTGTCATTGTCATGTGTATGTGTAATGCATGTTAAATGCATTTCTATAGTGGGAGCTTTAAGCTGCACTGACTGACTTTGGGATTTTGAAGCCGCGGACTCGCTGGCCTCGCTCTTTCTCCTCCCCTCCCCGCACCCACGAAGCTATCGCCCCCCACACACACCCACTGTTGTTAACGGAGCTAGCATCTCCTAATATGGATAGAATCATGTATCGTACATTTGAGCGTGGATGGCGTGACCATAGAATGGTAGAACCGGGAAGCGCGGAGGAACGGGACTTTCTTTTGGATGGCTGTTTCGCAGTGTAAGCAGTAACCGGTGACGAAGACAAGGGAAGCTTCAGGTTAGCTCTGCCCCTTGTTGTGCTAACTCAGCTGTCTGTGCTAACGTGGGACCTGTAGATTTCTCACGAAAGTGGGGGCTAGTGGTCCGCTGTGATTGGTCACAATCTGAGACCAGAAACACATTCTCTTCCTTGTTTCATCAACACTCGATCTAAAATATAATGTCACGCCAGCACAAATCTGCGCAACTTTTTCTTCAAAAGGACGTATATCCCAATGCACTGCATGGACATGGATAGCATTTTCGTAATTAATACAAAAATAAAGTCAGTTAGTGCAGCTTTAAGTTGTGTTGACGCATGCAGCACGGAGAGACACACGGGTGGCTTCTCAGCAAGAAGGTCCTGGGTTCGATTCCCGTTGGATCAGGGCCTTTCTGAGTGCTGCAGCCAACCAGTGGCCATACTTTGAAATCCAGATCCTGTCAGACCTATGAAGCTGTGTAGAGCAGGGCCTGGTTAGTACTGTGATGGGAGACATCTGGGAACACCAGGTGCCACAGTAGGGTGGCTGCGGCTGTAAAGTGTCCTTAGGCAAGACACTTCACCCACATTAGAATGAGTCTGGTGTGTGTGAGTGGTTGGTGGTGGTGGTAGACTGGCACAGGCTGGTTGCCTCGCTTCTGACAGTGTGCCCTTGGGCAGCTGTGGCTACAGAAGTAGTTTATCACCACTATGTATGGAGTGAAAGAATAATGACAAGTTGAGTGTCCTGAAAAGCGCTATAAAAAACCGGTGCATTATTATTATTATCATTCAGTCTGCAAAAACAATTCAAAAGATACAGTATATAAAAACAACAAAATAGCTATTGCCATAACACCAAGAGATGTGATGTCAGGTACAGCTGATGACGTATCTTCTCCACATGCAGAGGGACTGCGGTTGATAATGTATCTGGCAGCTTCAATATGCTACAAACCACACCGTATGGCCAACATTTTGTCACTTTACTTCGAAGTAGTCACTTAATGGGAACAAAACCGTGAGATGAGAGACATCACAGATGCTGCTGCAGATGTAGGTCCTCAAAGGCAGACACCAATATCACTTTTGTCCATGTATCTGTCTGAATGTTTTCTACTTTGAAAGCAGCTGAGATAATCCCGGTCGGAATGGGGTCTTTCGGAGTGGAGTTTGTTTGTTCTTCCTGTGTCTGTGCAGGTTTTCTCCGGATGCTCCGGTTTCCCCTACCACTAAAAACACGTACAATAGATCTGCCATGTGCCTCCTGCAGACGACCATCTCCCCCCTGTGTGGAGTTAGAGACAAATGCCCACAACACTTTAAAGCGCGTTGTGACTCCGGTCTTTGAAAGGTCTGTGAATATAAATTTACTGCATCCCTCAGTCCTGCTCCTGTGTCCCTCAATGCTGTGTCCTGCAGCTGTATTTCACAATGTATGCACAGCTGCGCTCAGACCTACAACCAACAGGTTCAATATATCTGTGATCACATTTCAGCAGACTTTAGCCAAAGTGGTCAGGGTTAGGGTTAGTCCAAATAAAATACTGGTCCAGAATTACAAAAGTTTCATATTTGGTTTTGTTAAAAGCCAGAGCAAAGGAATATCTTTAGCTGCGATTTAAAGCTCTGACACAATAAGGGAGAACGTTCTAGAGTTTGGGCCGTACAACCGCAAAGGCTCGGTCTCCTCAAATCAAAATGTTCTTACTTTGCGCCACTGTATACAGATGCTTCACTAAAACACGGAGTCACCTAACAGTACAGAAGATCCAATAAAATGACATTTAGCATTTGCGTATTAAATTGAAAAGTCATATCACAGCTATACCAAGAACCATTGTAATATATTATTACACATTGGCTCTATGAATACTCTGTCTCCGTTCCAAAATGTGACAAAGACCAACCTGGGAATTGGTGCCAACATTGCTGCCGGATTCTGAGTAGACTAACAATCGAAGAACTATTGCCCTTGTCATTTGGATTTTATGGCAGCGCTGGTTTGATTTCAGATTTTGCTCCATTAAACTAATTGCTGACAACAACATGGAGTGCGTGTGTTTCTGTTCTCCGCAGAGGCCCAGGCTGTCGGGGCAGTGTTGCTGAAGAGAGGAGTCCATCTGAGGCAAATGCTCCCATTGGACGATTGGACACAGCTGACCCCCTGCACCGCCACTTTCCTCGCCAAACCCCAGTGATTCTTTCATAAATCTGCTGAATACACGTCTGTGAAACCCACGCACAAACCCCGCAACCACATATTATCAAGTGCTTTTCAAAGGGCGCTTTTCAACCACAGTAAATGAAAATGCATAGAGGGAAAAATCAGTACGAAGAAGCAATACTGTACGCATAACATAAATATCTCACGGTCAAGGCAAAGTTATTGTCGTTGGAGCGATGTGTTTTCCTTCATTCATGAATCATTCTGTGGTGCCGATTCAGGAGAAGAGTAGCAGGAATCCATGCAAAGGCCCTTCACTCTAGTAAAAATGAATTAAGTACAAATATTACAAAACACTATGGTATAGACTGAGCTCATCTTTGACTGTTTAAAGCTGTGATGGCATTTGGAAAGTGTCACAAGGCGATGTCAATGAGGACCCAAAATGCAGGAATGCCAAAAAATAATGGTTTAATAATAATAATAGTAATAATAATAAAACAAAAGTCCTGGTGAAAACAACAAACTACAAAAAAACGATAAAATACAGGAACCAGGAACAAAAACAGTCAAAGACACTACAATGAACCAGCAACAAGGGGAGTGGAGCACTGTACATATACACCGACAGAGAACATGGGTGAAACACATCAGGGCGGGGCAAAGACAGGGGCACAGGAAGTCAAAATAAAACCAATGGACAAAATAACAAAGTCCACACCATGGCAGAATGACGTGTTTTTGTATAAATTCCTGCAGGGTTAATTCACTTTTTGTGGACCAATACTGGATCACCTTGTGTAACTTTATTTTTAGTTAAAACTGCTTGAACTCCCAGAGCCGTCATGTTGTCTTTTCCCATTCAAATCAATGGAACTCTGAAAATTCCCCAAAAATGTATTGAAAGTTAGTAATTTTTCTTATACCTTTACCTGATGTACAATACAGCAAAAACCGTTTGGTGAAAGGCTTTAAAAATGCTAACTGGTAGCAAGCAACAAAATGGGTTACTATGGGATATGGGAGTTAAGTAGGAGTTTAACAGGGAAATAAGACAGTCATGTTTATTGATATAGCGCATTTTTACAGACCAAGGTCACACAAAACATTCTTTCCAGACGTTGATGTCAGAAGCGAGACCTGAACAGACTGGACCATCAAAGCCTCCGACCAAACACCACCCAGTCACTCACTCATTACATTCAGACCTATTGTGCCTGTTGTTAGTGGTAGGGGACACAGGGAGAACAAGCAAACTCCATTCCGACAGGCCCCGTTCCCAGGACCTTCTTGCTGAGAAGGGAAAGTGCTAACGAGATTCACAAATTTAGAATCGCACACCTTTTAAGAAGCGGCCTCTGTGCTCGCATTGCTTTTTCTCGTTGACTCATTGGTGCAAAATAAAAACACAATTCTGGACCATTGGAACTTTTTTTTGCTTCCTCAGTGGGAAATTTCAGTGTCATAGTTGTACAGCTGTGATTGTACGGTGCACTCAGGCTATGCACACTATCAAACAAGATCTATTATTTACGACAAAAGAGCATAGAACTAATAAACTTGTACACTTGTGGAGTGCACACTGTACGTTAGCAGCCATGAGCTTTCACAATTATACATGGTTAATATAGTAGCAGCAGAGATTATGACAAGAATAAAACATAGTCATAATAATAGCAGCAGATAAAGTGACTTGTGAAATACCAGAACAGAACTAATTAGTGAATTTATGTTAGCCTGGTGGGAGCCATGTGTAAACTCTGGTCCATGGTCATTTCCTACATGTACGTCTGGGTCTGATCCTAGTGGCTGCAGTTTCCTCGGTTGAATCCCCTCCGACCAAACAAAGAGCGGGGGAAGCGGGTGTTGTAGGTCGGTGTCGGTGTCGTCAAGAGTTTGTGCTGAATTGTCTGGTTGTAGTTTGTCGGAGAATGCGATAGTAAAATAATCTGTTCTGGTTCAATCCAAATATCAAGAAACTGAAGCCGGAGCAAGAGGAATGTTTAGTAAATGTCATTGATGCAAAGATGTTGTGGCTCCTTTAGTGGCAAAGTTGATGGCTAAAGCTAGGCTAAATACTAAAGCCAGGCTATAAGCTAAATGCCTCACTCACTCGGGCTCATTACATACATCACAGTAAACTCAGATCCAATGGTTTCAATCTGCAAAAGGACTTAACCCCTCCCACCTGTTAACGGAGTCAATGGTATGGTAAGACCAGGCTATAATGTTTATACACAGTATGTAATACCAACAGCAGTTTGTAGCTTTAGCAGTACAGACATTATTTATGGTAATCAGTTTTTCCTTTATTGCACAAGTCTTGGAGCCTGTTCCACTTCATGACCGATGAGCAGCAGTGTCCTCAGATCATTGAGCAGACTGTGCACGTGATACATGGAAAAGCTGTTTCACACACTCCACAGACGCCTCCAGAGAAAGGCAGACCCTGGGAAATAATGTCAAGTGGTGCCATAACGTTATGGATGGCACTGCGCTAACCCCGAGAACCTGTGAGAAGTCAGGGTGACCCCAAAGCCATATGGCATCGTGTAAGAATGTAATGTAATATTGGTTACACCGAGGCCCCAGCTGCTTGGACAGAAGACAGAGGAAAGTTGGACTCACTGTATCTGATTTGGAATGTGAGGGTGTTTTGATTCTCACATATTCATTCGTTATAGCTTTCTGGAAAACTACAAAATTCAGGCCAAAAAGGCTTTCTTCCCCAGCTGCACACACAATGTTTTTGCACCTGTTTCAATAGAAAGTGTTCAAGAAGAAAGTGTTTCCCCAGACCCAACAGTTCCATACATTATTTTACAGAGGTCTCCCATCACAGTACTAACCAGACCCTGTACTACTTAGTTTCTGAAGTCTGACAGGACCAGGCTCACATGTGTAGATGCTGCTTCAATTAAGATGAGGACTGTATTCCTCCCGACAGCTTCCGATGGAAGTCCAAACAATCTGTTGCATTAGAGAAGGGGCGAATACAAAACCAAAATGCATTAATACTGTATGTATTTTGACAGAATATGAAGATTAGAGATTCTTTATTGGTTCCACTGTGGGGGAAATTTCGCTGTTGCAGCGCACAGACACAGGGAGCACACAAATTATACAAAATAAGTAGCTGCTTTTTTTTTAGCTGTAAATGTTTCAATATCAAACCTTTCACAATATCTATCTATATATGTAATGCAGTTATATACAGATAGTGCAGGGTAACAAGTAGATCAAGTGGCATTCAGTGACATTCTCAAGTTTCAGTATTGCACATTGAACATGATTGCAGTAATTACTTATTTACAGTTGAGTGACATGTACAGGCTCAGCAGTTCTCATTGTACAGTCTGACAGCAGCAGGAAGGAAAGACCTCTCCTTCACACAGCATCACCCAGACTTTACTTTACTTCATTATTACTTTAGATAGTTTTGTTATCTCAGTTTACCCAAAGGGATACACCGACTGTTTGTAATTCAGAGACACAAAACAATGATCATGGTGAATTAGAAAAGCTCAAGACTTCGGCCCATTCCCATGATCCTTTGCTTTGGCGCGGTGAAGGCCGTGAGAGCATCTGGGACATCGGAACAGCTGGGAACCTCCACACGCTCCCAGAGATCCCAGATGTTGCTCTGTACCTTTGCCTCTTGTCTTTGCTCTGCTGTGAAACTAAAATGCTTGTTTTTGCCAATTACTCTTCTCCCTTTAGCCCCGCATCCCAGATGTAGCTAATCTTATGAGAAGATGTCAAAATTATGCAAACGATATTAGCGAAAGTGAAGAGCTGCAGAGTGGAAAACTGTCACAGCGATTTGTCCTTGTTTTTATTGCGCTATGAGAGGGACATTTAGACAGTTGGGTGTCATAATGAAAGTTTGTTTGTGAATGAATTAATCAAACATAGAAATAAACCAAACTAAAACATACAATTATATCTATAAGTAAGTGGCTGTAGAAGCAATTACATTTACATAAAGAAGAGGACTTTTACAATAATATTCATAGTAAAACAGAGCTCTGCTCTGGTCTCGTCTGGATCAGTGTAAAACCATGAATCCTCTCTGCTCTGGTCTGGACCAGTGTAAAACCATGAATCCTCTCTGCTCTGGTCTGGACCAGTGTAAAACCATGAATCCTCTCTGCTCTGGTCTGGACCAGTGTAAAACCATAAACACTGTACCGCAGCAACATCTCAGGCAGAAAAAAACATCTGGAACGTAGCGTGGCGCCAAGAGCCGACTTTTGGATCATCCTGTAAAAGATGTTTTCCAGAGGCCATACAAAAGCATTGGGTAATTCTCTTTCCGGGTACACCCCCACAGGCAAAGAGTGAGATTGCAGCATGTCAGCGCACGTGCTCATGCACCTTTTGGAGCCGGGACCCGCTCACACTGGTCTGAACACATGAGCATGCTTCTAACTATACGCAATGCATTGAATACTTCAAGAAATACTGTTTTCCAATGGGGTTAAGGCTGAAATATCCACTCAGAAAAGCCAGAGCAAGTCAGGTATGAAGTGATGAGGTCTGAAGGATAATCCATGAGACGCCTGATTGTGATGTGAGCTGAGGTCGGTCTGTCTGCACAACAGCAGGTTACAAAACCAATATGACCTCATCGTGAGGAGAAAGGGGATCCAGAAATAAGCTAGGACGTTTGATCAGTGTGACTATAAACATATTTGAGGTTAGACTTTTCTTTTCACAAACTACACACAAGGGCTACACAATCTTGTAAATTAGAGCAACATACGATATGGGTGTTTTGATAACAATATTAGTGCAATGTTTTTGTCTTTCACATAAAACCACAAGAGTAAAAACTCCGACAAAAATTAAGCACAATATAAATTACATTCAAATGCAGTATGGCTCGTATTAAAGGAGCTATACCCGTTTCTGCAAGGTTTGAATGTTTAGCACCGCCCCCAACTCGCTCACAGGCTTCTCCTTTCCCCTATGCTCTCATTCCACAGAGCTATCTAGTTTTATTTGCGATCTATATGCTAACATTAGCTTGAGCGCAACTTAAGCTGTACAACAATCACTGATGAAATGGTACAAAAGCAACGCACTGCAAACAAAATATATAACCGAAAGATTACAGCTAGTTTCAGGTCCGAATGTAGTCCAAGCATAGATAGTCCGAACATAGATAGACCGAGCACAGATAGACCGAGCACAGATAGTCCAAGCATAGATAGTCCGAGCATAAATAGTCCGAGGCGGTCCCGCAGGTCTCTCCCATAGACTGTCACTGCTAATTTACACATCACGCGTTACAACACGTACGCGTTATACGCGCAGCAGACGCGCGTGTGAATATTTAATTACTATTTGCTTGCTAAAATATTATGTTAAACAGTTCAATATAGTTCAAAGGCGTACACCTGTACTTTAAACTGCTTACAAAAGCATAAAACAGATAAAGTTTTGATGTACAGAACATGAGATAATACTATCTCATGTACATTGGAGTTTGGTCCATTACGAAGACATACTTAGATCATAGTTATGACATCATTAGGCCATCTCAACTGAACATTGAAACCATACGCTTTCTTCTGCATAGTCATGCTACCAAAGTCTATGCTTACCTAATCATTTAAGGTGTATATAAGTAGCCACCCTTCATCTCAACAGCCAGACTTCTACAGCCAGACTTCTCAGGAGCTGCGTTGTGCCAGATCAGACTACGCTCAAACCTTCTGATAATAAAAACTCTATTTTGAACTACGCAGTTTTGTCCAAGTCTCTTTTTGTCTTACGTCTGGGAATAATTCACAATTTGGTGACCTCCGACGTGATTACAAAAAGCCCAAGACAAAGACCATTTTTATTTTTATTTTTTCAACCACCTTTTTGCTCCAGGAAAGCGCTTCATCTTCTCTGGCTTTGCAGAAGTCTCCATAAAAGATACAGCTCCACCACAAAGGTACAAGTAGATCTACTCACAAAAGGAAATTGCAGATGCCTTTTCTAAAATTCTGCTAAATTGGTCTTACATCAAAAAAGTTTCAATGTGGTTGGCTACTGGCTCTTTTATGTTCCTGTTTATATTGTAAATATATATGCGCATTTTTTTTATAAACCGATCACCGCCGTTTTCTAGGCTTTTTCGGCGTGAGAAAAATGTAAAAGGGCGATAGAAGCCGTTTTTCGAGGTTTTTTCGGCAGAAAAGAATTTAAAAAAAATTGTTAGTATGCGCTGTTTTCAGATTTTTTCAGCGTCAGAAGAAACAAAAAACGTGTTAATTCAAAGAACTGGTTATTTTTGATAAGTAGTCAAAGTAATTAGCGTAAGAAATTCAATAATTACATTTATATGTGTGTACATAAAAAGTGGTTAGAGTAGTAAGTTTAAGTGGTAAAAATGTTTGTATACTTATTCCTTTGTATAATATTTGTAAATTTTTTGAGTTCAGAACAATTATTGGTTGTTGAAACTATTCATTTAACATACAATAAAAAGGAGAATACAATTACTTGCCACTGTAAAGTGGATGAAGGCTTAATAACGCAAATAAACATAGCATTCCAACCATGCGATAAGGGTCAATTCATAAAAAGCATTCCTATCAATAAATACGAACATGGTCAAGAAACAAATCAAATAACAGCAAACTATGATTACGGCCATGGAATCCATTCAAAGATATGCAGAACTACAAGTCTAATTTCAGATCCAAAAACTAACAATAAAGACGTCCTATTTGAATGTGTATGGCAGGAACAGCCTCTACAATCAAATGTTTATTGTATCTGTATTTCATTCCCAAATGGTACGACGCAAACTAGTCTTACACACAATTGCGAAACAGGCATGCCCTTTAGTGTTCAATCTAGAGTTATTTCTGAAACTGAGAATAAATCCAAAATCTCGGATGCAATCTTTGAATTTGTAGAGACTGTTATTAACAATAATGACAAGATATTAGCAGAAGAAAAAATAGAAATATCTCCCTTTCAGTCTGAAAATCCTCCTATATTTTATTTACCAACACCTGCTAAACTAGAAGCCCCTAAATCCGTTCAAAACACAGTTAAGCCTGTAGACATAATAATTAACCCTACTGATGAGCCCTTTCAAATCCCAATAACAGAAGACGGTCAGGATGTTACATTAGAAAGCAGAATAGAATTGGCTAGTACAATGAACGCCTCTGTTTTTCAAACATTAACAGATTTACAGAAAGACTATGACAAGTTGAGAATAATACTTGAAAATAGCATAGGATCCTTCTCAGTAATGTTTTTATCTGTCTTCATGGCTTTCGGCAGCATGTTATTTCTGGTCATCCTGCTATATCTATTGATCCCGTGTGTTATCCAATTTTCTCAGAATAAAATTACAAAGATAATGTTGTTGCATACCAGTGTTCCTTCTAAGCCAAGCCAAGACATTTCACTAGAAGAAAATGAAGAAGAAGAACAATTTGAGCTATATGATTTCTAACCTTAAAAACAGCCAAAATTAGAATGCATTGATTATCTAAAGCGGTGTCTTCTGCCCTGTTTTCAGATAAAGCATGCAGCAGCGATAAAAGTTAACCATTAACCAAATAAGTGAAGTCCTGTGTGTTTTCATGTATCTTTGTTAGAATAGAAAAAATGTAATTGTTGAAAATAATACAACTTTGTTTGTCATGGAGGGTAATATATAGCAGAAAGCGTTTTATTTCTATTTAAATAATTGTGATTACAAGTGAAAGACTTGTCAGCATTTATAGAAATAGTCTTATAATGTATAATAAGTAGGTTTGCAGAGAGATAATATTATTGGCATAGCTTACCTGGTTATTTTTCTGGTATAGTGTTATTTTTATGCAAATAAATGTTTTAAAGATAAAATAAAGGCTAGTAAACTGAGTTGGCTAATCCAAATATATTGGCCGCATTCAATGATATATTAGTTTAAATAGCAAATAGAGATAAAAATAGATGTTTAATATTATAAGAAATATCACCTTTTTAACTTTCATGTTATAAAAATAATTATTGTTAGTATTTCAATATTCTAGTATGTTGTACAAATGTTAAACCATCACAACTATTAAAATATATACAAAATGTTTTACTTAATGATTTTAAAATGATTAAGGCTATGCATGTATATACTGTATACTAGACAATAAAATATTCTGAGGGAAAATTATATATATGTATTAGGATTGGCACCTAAACTTAAACTAAAAATAAAACTTTTGATTTTCAGTGTTTTATTTATGTAAAAAATTTGCATTACTGTCTATGATAAGAAGTGAATAGTTAACATTTGCAGCTAGTATACAGATATCATGCCAGCTCAATATTAAAATGATAAGGGTTATCTAATTGGTTGTTCGAATATCATTATTTTTTATGATTACTTTTAAAATATCAAATTTCGTTTTCTAAAACTCGATATATGTACAGTATAATAATTAGATGAATAAATAAAGCATATAAATGTTTAGTGATTAAAAAGTTTGATTGTGCAAGTTGATCTGTTGAACATTTTTCTTGTGTTTTAGAGAAATACTAGGAGCGCGTTGGGAGGTTCAGGACCAAAAAACTAGTGTCTCAACGCAGACGGGGAGAAAAATAGGAGAGATCTGATCGGGTCAATCGCATAGGCCGTAAAGGAGGAATCTGAAACAGCCATCTTCAAAACCACTACGAAACAGCCCATTTGATTTCACATCCAGTACATGCTAAGGTAAATCTTCAAATTTTTGCAAAACACAATTCAATATAGTCTTCATTTTTTACACTATTCAAATTTTTGCACTCATAATTAAGACACTGTGCTCTGGGAAATCTAATTGAATGCATGAGTAGTACGGGGTAGGGGTAACAGTCTCCCTCAACTACCCTAGGAAACTCATTTATGCGATTAGATTGCTGGAAGTGCATTTAGAAATAAATAAGAACATAAAGAATAGGCACATACCAATAATGTCCCAATTTATCACACTAAAACAAGTGGAGGAGTTCTGGAGCCACAAGGTTCGAGAAGATGAAGTCGAACCAAAATTAGCACAAGCTAATGTGTCCATCATACAAGAATTGCTTAAAAAATACATCTCGAAGCAAATAATTGATGGAGGCAAAGAGGCACTTGCACCCACAGAAGAACAATGGAAGAAGATTTTAGACTACCACAAAGGGAAGATTTTATATTATCAAAAACATCCTAATTTAGCTCCTCTTGGAAAGAAGAACAACAATGCTAAAATTCGAGAACATGAGAACAAAAATGCACTGGCTAAGAAAATGTGCCGATGGGCAAAGGAGATGAAAAAGTCAAGGAATCTTTCCTCAGAGTTGAGGGACCTGTCTTCAATTCTTGTGATTAAACCAAGTGACAGATAAGAAAGTGACATTTCCTGAGAGAATCCACAGAGACTCCACTGAGGGCGTTTATCCTGTGTTGAAGAACAAGGAAAAGCACAGGTATAACACACGGTCTCAGACTGAACACCATCGAGATGCCAGTGGCAGTGACTCTGAGGAAGGAGAAAAATCAAAGGAGAGGCCGTTGATCACACCCGAAGGAAGGAGAGAGCTGACCACTCACATGAGAAAAAGAAATAAATTGCAAAACCTTGAAGATGTTCCCCTTTTGCAGGGCACTTTGTATTATCCGTCATCCACTCAAGACTTAATCTCATTCAATGATGATTCACGTTTGACTAAAAACCCGCCTCCTTATCATCCTACACCCAGCACAGTTATCTCTTCTAAAGGAACAACCCAACGCAGATGACCCACAAGGTGATGGGAGGAGCACTATCCTTGACACCAGTTGGCCCACCCTCCAACACAGAGAGGAGGCTCCAGGATATTCAAAACCAGGTGACTGCTCTGACATCTATTGTAGAGACTTCAAGAGAGTTTGGAGGGACCGATTGTCTGAGAAGTCAAGGACCAACCACAGAAGAAAGGGGTGACGTAGCCAGAGAAACAAGAAGGCATATGCAAGTTAAAGAGCCTTTTAAGGTAACAGGATCTTTCACAGGAATCATTGATGCTGATGAATTCAATGAGGCTTACATAAATGGCACTGTTGACCCCATGTATGGAGAAGAACAAAAAATAAGTCATTCCGCATCTATCTATCCACTGAGGACAAATGAAAATCAACAGATGATTTATCAACCATTCTCTCTGAAAGACTGGAGTTCTCTGATGCTCACCCTACCGAAGCTGACGAAGGGTGGAGTGCCCTGGATGAGGGCCCTGATGAAACAGACTGCTGGTGATAAACTATGCTGGGGAGATATACATGCCGCCCTGACCAAAGCCGCAGATGAAACAGTCGCAGAAAGAATTGAAGCTGCAGTTGGAAGGAAGATCAGAATACCACTACGGAAGACTGCTGCCATTCAGATGTTCCGTGAAGCATTGGAGGAAGAACTGAAGACGAGATATCCATGCACTCTGACGGATGAACTCATGTCCCTGCAGATGAAAAATGATGAAGACTACTGCAGCTACAAACAACGAGCTAAAACTCTATATCATGATGCTACAGGTGAGCCAATTCAAACAGGCACCGGAATGACAGTCATGTTTTACTCAGCCTTGGTGAAAGGTATGCCTAAACCCATACAAGACACCCTCAGTGAAGTGATGGGATTGTACACTAAGACTGAAGAAGACTTTGATGCACATTGCAATCATCATGTGACCAAGTGGATTAATAACAAGAAGGAAACAGACTCCAAGAAGCAGGAACTTGAGCTGGCCACTATGAAGTTGCAACTACATAAACTCCAAGAAGAGGTCAAGGACAAGAAGAAGGAGAAAACCTCTCGACTGATGACTGTACAACAAGACTCTGCTGATGGGGATGCACCAGTGACCACCAATCAATTGCTGACCGCAATAAAGACGGTGATGCAACCACAGCAACAACCACCACAAACATTTTCGCCAACAGCAATATACGCTCGCAGTTTCTCTAAGTTCAGAGGAAGAGGAAGAGGCTATAATGGTCCAAGGCCAAGATTTATAAAGGATAAAGCATTCGGTGCATGTTTCACATGTGGAGGAAGAGGCCACTGGAGCAGAGATTGTGCAACACAGCCACAAGGACAACCACAAGGCTTTGACCCACAACAACGATTCATCCAATCAACAAACCAACCACCTATGATGCAACCCATGATGCACCCACAGACGGCTGCACCTAGACTCCCACCAAACGGCCCAAGAGTAATGAACATCGGATCCAACTACCATGATGGAAGAGATGTCCAATGTTTTGATGGGTATAATGAATGCTAGAGAGGCCCACAGTCAGACCAATCGCTAAAACCATGGAAAAGCGAGCCAATGGTGGTCTTGAAGATAAATGGACAGAAGATTAAGTTTCTTGTGGACTCAGGAGCAACAGTGTCCTGTATTCGTCAGAAATTTCCATTGACATCCAAAACTATGTCCATATCCGGCTGTGTGGGATCACCTGAAACAAAGATTTTTACTGAACCATTGGCAGTAACATTGAATAACCAGACAGTAAAACATGAATTTCTTTTCTTACCACAAAGCGACGTCTCTATATGTGGAAGAGAACTGATGTGCAAACTTTCACTGTCATTGATATTTTGCCCAGATGGCCATAAAGTTCTCAACAAACAAGAAACCATGATGATGCTGAGAAATATAAAGATGAAAGATTCTGTCCAGATCTTATATCTCTCTCCAGACATTGTGCAAGATTGTAAGATAAAGACAACGATATATTGGACAGAAATTCTCACAGATCCAGAGAAAGGAAACACAGCTTCGGCATTTTGGCAAAACTACAAATTATGGGCCAAATCATTATATCCACTCAGAGAGCCTCTTGACCCTCTACATGTAACTCTCCGATACATCACACTGGAAGACGACACTTATGACGAACTCTGGCAACAGGTGAATGGCCAAACATTCCAGGTGAAATACTCCTGTATATATCTTGGCCCTCAAGGAATGGCTATTGCAGCAATTCTACCAGAAGAACTACGACCTTACTATTTGGATGATGGAGAGAGTTCACCTCATGTAACACTGGCCATATCAAAGCACCACACGCAGAAGCAACTTGGCCCAATGATAAGATTTGCCTCTACTCTGCAATATGAACGCACTGAAAGAGATGGAGTTTTCTATAACTCACAAAATCAAATGTTCAAGATAATTCTACCCCAAGGCTCTGAAGACACAACAAGAACTTCAAAGCAGTCCAAACATCGAGTCTTTGATGATCATCCAGACACAGACAGACATCTGTCTCAAGTACCAAAAAACATATGGATGACTCACCCCAATGACGTGGGCCAGACAAAGCACACTATAAAGGTACAGCTCACTACAGCAAGACCTGTTTTTCGTTCACAATACCCACTCACAGAAGACCAAGACACTGGTATCCAAGAAACAATTCATGGATTGCTGGAATCAGGAGTGATTTGTGAAACAGTCTCAGACTACAACACGCCATTGTTCCCTGTGAAGAAGTCGGATCTACAGAACTGGAGAATGGTCCAAGACTTTCGACCTATCAATGACATCACAGCTGGTGAGTCATTCCCAGTCCCAGATCCATATATTGCCTTGAACAACTTGTCACCAAACTACAACTTCTATACAGTGATAGACTTGGCAAATGCTTTTTTCACGATAAACATTGAACCCAACTCTCAACAGTATTTTGCCTTCACTCACAACAACAAGCAATATACATATTCCAGAATGCCCCAGGGATGGAAGCACTCGCCCGGCTACTTCAACCATTTTCTGAGACAAGACCTGGCCAGTCTACAACTTCCTGAATCCTGCATTCTGATTCAGTATGTGGATGACTGCATGATAGCAGGGGCTACATCTAAAGATGTCTTGGAAGCAACGGTGATACTTCTCACACGTCTGTCCAGCAAAGGCTACAAGGTAAAGAGACAAAAGATACAAGTAGCCAGAAGATCTGTCTACTTCCTTGGGCGAGAAGTATCGAATGGAGCACAAGGAGTAACGGACAACAACAAAGATGCTATTTTGCAGACTCCAAAACCAATAACAGTACGTCAAATGCTCAGCTTTCTAGAACTCTGCAACTATTCTCGAGAATATGTTCCAGGATACACCGAGCTCACAACTCCACTGAGGGAACTCATCAAGCCACATGGAATGCACAATCCAACAGCTGAACTACTTTGGACCTCAAGTGCTGAAGAAGCATTCATCAAGACCAAACAGGCAATATGTGTTGCATGCTCATTATGTGCCCCTGATTACAGCATCCCTTTTCATCTGGATGTGACAGAAAAACAGTCCTTTGTTCAAGCTGTTCTTTATCAGAAACATCAAGGGACCAGAAGAGTGTTGAAACACTACTCCTGCAAACTAGATCCTCATGATCAGGCACAACCTGGATGTGCACGCTATCTTGCAGCTTTGACAAAGACAATTGAGAAAACTGCTCATATTGTACAGAACCATCCTCTGGTGGTACATACTCATCATGGAATATTGGATTATCTTAACTCTCGTCTGTTCATTACCACAGCCCAAAGATCCAACAACATCTCAAAAACTCTGAGACAAGAACATATTACATATGAAGGAGGTACCATCAACATGGCATCCAACATGGAGACTGAAGGAACTCCACACATGTGTGAGGAGAAAGTCAAGACTGAAATATATGTGAGAGCAGATCTACAAACGACGCCACTGGATAATCCAGATATGACTCTATTTTGTGATGGCTGTTCTTACAGAGCAAAAGATGGACATGTCATATCATCGTACGCTGTGGTTCAACAGCTGTCCAACGGACAACATCAAGTACTGGAAGCTCAACAATTGACATATGGATCAGCCCAGGTTGCTGAATTGACAGCTATGCTAAAGGCTTTGCAGCTTTCTGAAGGCCGTGCAGTCAATATCTACACTGATTCAGTCTATGCTTACAAAACGGTGACACTGTCCATTGCAGGTTGGATAAGAAATGGTTTCAAACTCATGGCTGGATCTCCAATCAAACATGAGTCATTGATCAAACAACTTATCAACGCTGTCCAGCTGCCATTACAACTAGCCATCATGAAGTGCAAAGCCCACACCAAAGGTGAAGACTCTGTGTCCCTAGGAAACCACGCAGCAGACCTGGCTGCTAAAGAAGCTGCCAATTACAACGAAAGGAACATGCTCATTCAAGCCAAAGAAACACCTGACAACTCATCTGACTCCAATGTTATCGATACTACCTAGTTAGAGAAATCCAAGAAGCTGCTGGAGCATATGAACATAGCGCATGGACAAGACGAGGTGCTGTTAAAGATGCTGAAGGAATCTGGAGGAATCATGAAGGAAAAGTTTTGGCTCCTGTTCCGCTGCTTCAAATGCTCTTTGATGAATATCACACTCCAACACATCGCAGTTACAATGCGCTTCTGAAGCACATCGACTTGTGGTGGCATCCACATATGAAACCCATTCTACAATACTGGATTGATGAGTGTCATGTCTGCCAGACTATGAATCCAAAGAAGACATGTAAACCACCTCCAGGTACCTACACACTTCCAAATAAACCCTTTGAAAGAATTGTCATTGACTTTACAGACATGGGTCCTGATATGCGTGTCCGTGGCTATCGCTACCTACTGGTCTTAGTCTGTGAGTATACCAAATGGGTTGAAGCTTTTCCATGTAAAACAGAGTCAGCCAAGGAAGTGATTCAACATCTCACCAACGACGTTTTTAGCCGTTTCGGAATTCCGTCTGTGATAAGAAGTGATAACGGAACTCACTTTACAGCCAAAGTGGTACGTGATATGTTAAAAGCCCTTAATATTTCACAGCGCTTTGGAACCATTTATCATCCAGCCAGCCAAGGAGTCTGTGAACGGATGAATGCAACAGTCAAAAGGAAACTGGCTAAAATCTGGCATACCACCAAGCTTGACTGGGTCACTGCTCTTCCTTTTGCTTTGATGGACATTAGAAACAGCATTAACCAAACCACATCATACTCTCCTCATCTTTTACTCACTGGTAGAGAGATGCACAAACCAGTAGGTCCATTCAATGAAGAAACACCATTTATTGACTGGGACAAACAGCACCATTCTTATGTTCAGATGCTACAGAAAATAGTCTCTCAAAGTCAGGACACACACTCACGGCGAGGCATCTTTCCAGCACTACGGCCCCCGTCTCTGGAACAGTCTGCCGGAGGAGCTCAGGGCCGCAGAGAACGTTCATATTTTTAAGAGTAGGCTCAAGACGCACCTTTTTAGAGCAGCTTTTGATTAGTATTTATTATCTATTATTGCTTTTTAGTACATCTATTTATGTTTTTAGACGGATTATATTTTTATTTATTTTTATTATTTACTATTTTTAATTATTTATTGTATCTACCCATTTACTATTGTTATTATATTAGGCAGCTGCCATTTTTCTTTTTATTTTCACATTCTATTGTTCTACTTTCTATTGTATTATTGTATTGTTTTAGTGTCCCCAGTGTTTCCTCTGGAGGAGCCCTCTGCACTGAGAGCTGGGGTCTGCTGTGGCTTCGGGGGACTGGCTCTTGGATCCGGTGGGGGTCTGGGGCCTCCTCTCTCCTCTGGGTCCTATGGGGTCTGAGTCCTGGGCCTGGTGGGGTCTGGGGCCCCTCTCTCCTCTGGGTCCTGTGTCGTTGCCTGTGGCTGCAGCCGGCTCTCTGCTCCTGGTGCAGATGGCTCCTTGGATGACGCTTCTTCAGCCGGTTACATCTGCTCCCAGCCCCATTTCTTTTTATTGTTTTACCTATTTTACCTGATATGACTTTATACTTGTGTATATGTGTGTGTGTGTGTGTGTGTGTGTGTGTGTGTGTGTGTGTGTGTGTGTGTGTGTGTGCGTGTGTGTGTGTGTGTGTGTGGGTGTGTGTATTGTATATATAATTATAAATGTGATTTTGGGGGGTCTGTGGGGAGGAGGGTTTAGGGCTGGGCATGTTGGATTGTTTTTAACTAAACTGTAAAGCACTTTGTGTTACACTTTTTGTATGAAAAGCGCTTTATAAATAAAATTTGATTGATTGATTGAACTACACCAATGTAGACAGAGAGTTCATGACTCACAAATCCATCCCGAGCCTGACACAGTAGTTACACCTGGCTCTTGGGTATTTGTTAAAGTACACAGACATAACAACTGGACTCAGCCCTACCAAACTGGACCATACTTAGTTATTCAATCAACTGGAAGATCTGTGCAGGTCCAACGAGGACAGTCCAAGGTGTGGTACCATCTTTCACACTGCTTCAAGTGCCCCGTGGACCCAACGGAGAGGACTCTGACGCAAGTTAAAGCAGACATTGCTGCAGCTGTTGGTCCAGATTCAACCCCTTACTCATCGGCTGATGGAGAAGATCTCTCTACGCAACCCAGCTCCGGGGCTCCGGAGGGGGAAAGAGAGGGAAATGGGGAAGTATAGGACATGCAGTTGCATCCCTTGCGACGTTCCAGAAATCTTATATTTCTTTGCAATCATTACTATTGTTTTTGTTTTAGTATGGTGGTACATTATATGTCCATCACCAAAAATTAATGTAAATATGCAACAAATCACTCCAACAACAAAAAATGAAAGTATTGTTAAATTATCTTATATTTTAGCAAGCAACCAAACACATAGACAAAAACGCCGAACCAATGTTGACCCCTGCATAGCTAAACATGGAGGACTAGAATTAAACTACAAACCAGGAGAGGACTGGACATATGTTTTTGACTTTTGCTCTGTTTTTACTTGTAGTGACGACCACTCCCAGTGGAGGGGAGGGGATGTCTACATTTGTGGTGAATACCAAATGCAAACACATTGTGCCCAGATGAGTAGACTCTGCCTATCAAAGAATCACTGGACCCATTCAGATCCTACACAATCTTCCAATTATTGTGGTCCTGCAAAAGCTGCAGATAAAATAACAGTAATAAAGAGCAAAAGCAAAAGTCATTATCCCATACAGGGTCCAAGAAGAAATCTTTTAGCCTTCACCATCAATAGATTGGACAAAAACCCCTTGTTAAATAATCTAAAACCCTTATACCTTACTTTTGGTATATCAGGACATTACACAAGGAAAGTAGTTGTAAAAATAGCCTTTGATACCTCTGCAACACCTGATAAAACTTTACCTTGGATAAAGATAATTGATAATAACAACAAAAATCCTAAAGTACAACTTGCTATTGAAACGGGCTATGTCGAAAGTAATGTTTGGTTAGAAAATGTTAGGCAACAAGCTGAACAAGCAAACCAAACAGACTGCATAATATGTCAAACAGCTAGACCAAAATTAATGTTAACTCATACAACTTTTGAGACAAACAAAAATGGCACAACAACTAAAGGTATAGATATAGGATGTATGATAGAAGTAATGTCTAAAGATAACACGGGTCTTAACTGTAGAGGGTGGGAAAAGATTTATCCAGTCACCAAAAAAGGAGTTTCACCATGTTTAGCACTCAAGTTACCAATTTAAATGTTACACACATATGTAGAAAAAGAGTTTCATGATTTAGGACATCTTGAAGTATGTAAAAGCACTATAGACTTCAACTGCTAGAAGGTTCTGCTCTATATGGAAGTTTACCACCAAAATGGACTGCACACCCTTGTATCTTTAATGAGTGCTGCTAGTTTTCCAGATGCGAAATTATGGGTTTATCATTGCCACAGAGCTAAAAGGTCCATGCTTTAATGACATGTCATCTGGGACCATTGGATTGACGCTATTGGACAAGTCAGAGGAATTCCAGATGAGTATAAATTAGTAGATGAAGTAGCAGCAGGTTTTGAATCATTTCCCATTTTTCAGATTTTTCCTGTAAGGTTCAAAATGTAAACAGAATTAATCTTATCCATTATTTCTCTAGCCAACTTTTTCCCCTATGAACAATTGTAACGGCCTTAACATAAATGATAAACAGAATTAATCTTATCCATTAATATGATACAACGCCTAGCATCTCACTGAATTGAAAGACATGTCTGGTGTCCAACTACACTCGAGATGGATTTGAGGCTACTCATATAATATCATCTGTATGTTGATAACTTGTGGCTGTTGTTGTATTCTTGCATTAGGGGACTGATCCAAAGAACAATTGATCGTGCGTTTGCAGAGCCCCCTTCATATTCTAAAGCCCTTCAGATGATGGTGCAGGAAGCAAGACAACATAGAGATTATTCTCTGATGAACCTGAGTCAGAAGAAGAAGAAACAGTCCAAATAACATTATCTACTACGTGCCATCCAAGCATCTGACTTGGACTTATTTACCTACTAAAAGATTAGATAATTATTAGAAACAAAACTATAACTGTAAACACCTCACTTATTAATTTGTTTTTTGTGTTGCTTGTTCATCTAACAATAAAAATAATAAAAGTTAATACTTTAAAAATAAATATAAAAAACTTGTTTTAAAAAATTATATTGTATTTTCAACAGTCATATAATCTGATGATTACAAACTAATATAATCAACCAGAGATGGTAGGCGACTTGCACCTCTACATTAAATATTGATTTGTGATCACATGTGGATGTGATCAAGAGAGGGATGTGAATATTTAATTACTATTTGCATGATATTAAAATATCATGTTAAAACAGTTCAATAGAGTTTCAAAGGCGTAGTCTGTACTTTAAAAATGCTTACAAAAGCATAAAAACAGATAAAAGTGTTTGATGTACAGAACATGAGATAATGCTATATCATGTACATTGGAGTTTGGTCCAATACGAAGACCATACTTTGATCATAGTTATGGACATCTTAGGCCATCTCAACTGAAATTGAAACCAATTACGCATTTCTTCGGCATAAGTCCATGCTACCAAGTATAGATTAACTAATCATTTAAGGTGTATATAAGTAGCCACCTTCATTCTCAACCAGATTCTACAGCCAGATTCTCAGGAGCTGCGTTGTGCCAGATCAGATCTTCGCTCATACCTTCCTGATAATAAAAACTCTATTTAGAAACTACGCAGTTTTGTCCAAGTCTTTTTGTTTATCGTCAGGAAATATTCACAGCGTAACTTTATTCCCATGTTTAAACTTGATGATATTTACAATTCTAGGTTTATACGAGCAAATTGTATGTCTGACATATGCCGCGTCAAGCTGCGCTCTTTGTAGGGATGGATTTCTATTTTTGGTGCGCGCCACCAACGCGACTCCATGAAATCCTCATGTAAAACAGGATGTTATCTAGCGGGTCTTGGCTACTAGATCACATCTGACACAATCACCACGGCACTTGTGGTCTAAACATCAGGCAGGAGGAGGAGCAGGTTTTACAGTGATTTCTGGACATCGTTTTTTTCTTCTTTCCTATCGTCTGGCGGTCTGGCTCAAACCCAGCGGACAGAGACCATGAAGGACAAACACCTGCATGAGATTTGTGTTGTCTACTCAGTCCTCTGGCCCGTAACTGTCACACCACCCTTATCAATTGCTGTGTGTCCTTACACTGATACATAGACTAATCAGGGAGAGCATCGGAAGACGCGGACATGGCGCACGGTCAGGTAGTTAATCCAAAAAAAGTTACGCGCAGTAACAAGGCGTAGCCGCTGTTTACGACTACTGTGTAAATTCACTGTTAAGTCTCATCAGAGGAACGATGTAAGCTGGCTATGTTAACCGGCTTGGAAATTCTTCTTTGATCCTTTTTTTCGGCTTTAGTTCACCTCTTCTCTTCCTCAACTGTTGTGTGGTTTTGGGCTGTTCTTGCTGTGTCTGCTGCTTACCGCACAGAGGTGTTTTTGCCTACTTATGATATACATGCTACTGTGTTTTAGCAGCGCTGTAGAGGCTTAGAGGACGCAGGCTCGTTCTGTGATATGGAGGAGAGCTGGGCGTCACGCTAACGTCTCACTGCATCAGCACTGTTTATCGGCCTGACTTCATACCAGACAGCTGAATCAATGAGCTTTAAATTAAATTTGCGGATACAATACAACAGTATGTTGTAATAAGCAACCACCTCCCACCTGTTAACGAATAAAAATACTGTAGCAATCCAGACCTTAGTACCAAATGAAATGTATACGATGGTATGATCAAGACAGATATTAGCTTTGGTAGTAAGTTTATTTTTTTATAATAACATTATTTCATAATACCCCTAACTGAAATTTTCAATAACATGAACCAAAACCCTATTTCACTCATAAATTCAAAGTGGATATTCTCCATTCCTGCATGTTTTCAACAAAAACATTTTAATACTTTTTAAAATTTCTGTATACAACTTCCAGCTTGTGTACTTTCCTAACACTATTGCTCAACAACCTGTGGAGTATTTATCAATCTTTCTATCCAGTATCAATTCGGGGCTTTGAAAAGGTTGGACTACGCGCTGGGGGGTTTTCAGGCCTAATCAGCTGCTCGTGGTGTGGTTATGGCCATTAGACCGCAGCCTAATGGGATCCTGCTTGGATAGAGGAAGTGGTGCTTGTTTCAATCAGGAGAACACCATTTCAACACCAAAAAAATACAATGCGTTTTAAATGAAAGGAAGATATGTTTGCTTATTGGCAAAGCTGGGCTACTGTCCAACTGAGTCCTGAACAAAATTTAATCAAGACCCTTTACTGATGTTTAAGCTGATCCCTGTGAGTATATATTTAATTTGGCCTTTGAGATGATTGGCTGAGTGAGGGCTTTTTTGTTTTGTTTTTTCTTCTTTAATTTTTTCACTTTTTCTTTTCCATTTATTTTTTTACCACCTTCTGGAAAAAGTTGCTCTTGAAAATGTGGAAACAGAAGCCAAAAAAAAAAACAAAAAACAAAAAAATACATTCAGCGAAAAGAGACATATAATTGTGAATTTATATTCAGGTTTTCCAGTGTACAGTTTCAGTGAAAGTTACAATGTAAGTGGAGGGATCTATACGAAATAAAAAGGGGGGGGGGAAAAAGGGGGGGGATTGATGGAGAGGACAAGGACACCCAACAAGGAGAAAGAAAATTCATTGTTTTTTATACGTTTAACCGGTTGTAAGTGTAGTGTGTGAATTTGTTTGAGTATTTATGGTGGTGTTAGTGTTTTTGAAGGTGTGTTGTGTGCCCCTGGGGTGTGGGTTGGGGGGGCCCCTGTATTAAGTGTGCCCAAACCCTGTTTGTGTGTGTGGAGTGCAAGGCGTTGCGTGCATGCGTGTTATTGCATGTGTGTGCGTGCACAGCTGGCGCTGCATTGAGGCAGGTCACACGCGCTGTGCGCGTGTGATGTGTTCAGCATAGAGCGAGGTGGGGCTGAATTCATGTCAAAGATTATAACCGGGAGAAAAACTTTCCTGAGATCTGGGCACTTTTTTGTTATGGGGAAAAATGGTGTCAAGGCAGGCCTTGCGTTTCAAGTTCGCACAGGGCCTCAGACACCCTTGCGAAGGGCCTGGCCAGGTGTGAATTTAAAATTCAGTATTTTTGCACTCAATCCAAAATCTATCTATAGACAAGGGGTGCCATAAGTGGTACGCAGGTACGCATGCACGTGGCAAATATCAGAAATGGTACTCTCACTCGAGTTTGGTAAGGGCCTTTGCTTATTCACTTAGAACCAGTCCTTCTCATTAACTATTACAACACAATTAAAATTTATTTTGTTAGCCCTAGGTCAAAAAGAAGCTCTTCTCAGAGGACTTGACAAAACCCATTGAAATCACCAAACACAGGTCAGGAGTTTTCAACAGTTATAAACATGAAAAAATATTAATGCACAACCAGAAGAAAATGTCCACATAAACCCCACCCCAGGCGTCTCCACTGGGGGGGCAGTGGTGCTATTAGCCAGAGTGACGGTGCGGTCCGTATTAGCTACGTGAAGAATTTAGTATTATACTAAAGGCTGACTAATTAATTCCGAATTTGTTTTAGACTAATTAAGTCCTTAAGTGGTGGACTGGTTTAGTGTTCGGCGGTCTTGAGTAAGATGGTTAAGGTATAGGGTTTAAGGTTGAGTCTGTGTAAGGTTAGTGTTACACACTGTATTTCTTTATTACAATTATTCACATTCTGTCTTTCTGTAGTAGAACAGTATTTTCTGTGCTTTATTAAAAACCGTAAATATTTATTGAAAAAATGAGCTTGTTGGTTCAGACTATGTAAACACAGTGTACAATTGTTTATTTTATATATTTTTATTACTTTTTTTGTTGCAGGTGGAAGGGGGAAGGGGGGAGGGGGAATGGACCCTTTTCACATTTGGACACTGCACACATGGTTCCTTCATGAGCACAGGTCTCGTAAGCTCTGGAGTCCTCTGCGTTTAAACCTAAGATCTTTCAGTTTATACATTCGGTCATTGAGTCTACCTTTTGTCTAGCAGATCCTCTAGATGGCGACCAGAGGGGTCAGGGTGAAACAGATAACAATGTATTGCATTACGCTGTCAAGTATTTTTTATCATCAATTATCTTAACGCAATTCATTCATACCATTGAAGCAGCCAGAAGGGTCCTTGGTATGTGACTTCGAGGATTCTGTCTTCAGAAAGTTCAGTTACATATTTCAGGCGTAGGTTCTCGGTCGACGGCATCATTTCATTATCTCCTGGAATTTGATCACCAGCTCTCCCATTTCTGCAAAAAAACTAAGGGGGTGTGTTCTGGACAAAGATCTCTCTAATCTCCTCCAGCTCCAAACAGTTCATTCCTCAATGCTCTTAATTACCTTTACTCAGGTAGCATCTCCTGGTCTTCCATTTGGGTCTTCAGATCATCAATTTGAAGGCCAGCATCTAGAAGACAAAAGTCATTACTTCAAAGTTGTTATGTGTTCTTCTTTCAAAGTTTTCGGAACTGTGTCCATACCGTTCAGGATGGAGTCCTATCACCGTTGCTCGTCATCTTCAGCCGCGCTTCTCAAACAGTACTCAGGAGTGTTTTTACTGGGTCTTGCAGTTCTGTGGACTAGGCTGCTTTTTTGTTTCTCCTCTTCAGAGTCTGCTTTACTGATCCATTTGTTCGGACAAACCCTTGTTCTCCTCACTTCTCGAAGGATCTTGGAGAAGTTGGAACCTATTTGTACACACAGTTACTTACTAAGAACAAAGCATATATTCCATGGAAGGTATCGACGGTTATCATAAATAAGAGTAACTCCGCTCATTGGAAGGGACACCAGTGTCTTATAAATGAAACCCTGGGAGCACTGACTCGAGGTTAGATATTTAGAAGAATGAAAACATTGAGGACCAGGTTCATACTAGATCAAAGGACTCTTGTGTAGGCACAAGATCCGTTATCTAGATGAAGGAGAGACCTCCATGATGAGGCCACGTCTATATAAGTTCATAAGGCTCATGGGTAGGACCAAGATATATATAATGAATCTCGAGAAACACTGCGAGGTACCTAGATTTATACTTAGAAAAGAACGCCTCATAGGAAGAGGATACCCTAGAGAGATCTATATATAATATATGATCCCAATGTGGTGGCTCAAGTACGTTCTATATTGAGAAAAGATAGACATCCATCGGAAGCGACACAGTTATTATAAGAGAACCATGGAGCGACACAGTATATATAAAAGAACCATGGAGGACATAGAACAGTGATATCACCTAATCAGTATCCAATGGCACGAGCACTAACAGTTAGTATTATTCAAAGAGACACTCAACTATTGAGGAACACTCAAGTTTATAATAACGATAACCGCGCATGGATGGGACCACCTGTTGTCATTACTGAATATCAGAATCCTATAGAGGAGTCAATCGACCCAAGTTTAATATCTACTAAAGCAATCCAATTGGGGACCTACCCATTCCTAATAGATTTTATTAAGTATTTAAAACCATGGTAGTGGAATCCAACTCTCTGTTGTTGTGTCACTAAGAAGATAACACTAGGTTATGAGCGACCAATCCCATGATCTACCTTTTTACTTAGATAGAAACACTGACGAGGCACAAGTTATGGTAATACTAATTGTACACATAATGGCGAGGAAGTCCAAGTTTGCTTAAAGTAACCGACACTCGGATGGAACTCAAGTATATTTTAAAGAACCACGGAGTGATATCACAGTTTTATTAATATGTATACCACACTCAGAGGACCACCTGTTAATTTATATAAAGATACCAATGGAGGACCACACACTCAGTTCTTTTTAATAGAGTGGTAAACCGCATGAGGCTACACTCGACATCAGTGTATATAGTATGATTAAGATACCTATGGTATGCGAGGGATTCCAGTTAATGTAATAGAAAAGAGATTAAGAAATACCATTGGTAGGTGACTCTCTCACTCAGATCTATTATACAATTATTAGAACACATATTGATGAGGACCACAGTCTGTCATACCAGAATGTTGAAGAAGACCAACATGGAGGACCCCGTCGCTCTAATATATAATGGAAAAAACTTCCACTGGAGGAAAATCCAGAGTATCATAATTTATAAGTAAGTCCGCATGGAGGACTATAGTGTATATATATATTCGAACCGCTTTCAGACGGAACAAAGTTCCTATGTCAAAAGAACCATGGGAGGCCACAGTTATATAAAAGAACCACAGAGGCCACCGTTATTAAGATAGAAAGTAACTCCATAAGCGAGGGATTCAACGAGTTTATATAAATAAAGACCATGAGGAGCGACTCTACGCGCAGATTATCATATAACCCAGAACGAGAACTCTATGGATAAGGACCAGTGCTATATATGAAGAATGAACTAGTAGAGGACCTACTCAAGATTATATGAAGAAACAGAAGCCATTGTGAGGACCAAGTTATTACTAAAAGACACTAAAGGGAGTTGGACTCCTCCAGTTAAGAAATATAAGAGCATGAGATAAGTGTTCTGGAACCACTAGTTATATGGAATACAAAGAAAATGCAATGCATGCTGGACCATCAAGACTTATCATAGAAAGAGAACCTTGGAGCGATACATCACAGTTTATTTTCTAAATGAAGAGTGTGTGTGGGAGTCCAGTTTTACTAATTAAAACGAGAAAAAACCATGCAGGACAGATATGTACTGAATAGAAGTGATGAACTCAATATGGTAGGACCAGTATTTACTAGCTAAGATACACTTCATTGGCGGCCATGTTCATATTAGAAAAAGTGAACCTTTAGAGGGACCCCACTCAGTTATATAAAAATGAACCATGGAGGACCAGTTATATAAAAGAACTTGGTAAGGACTCCCAGATTATATAAAAGCATTACCTCTGGTGGAAAGTTTGTTCTATCTACAAGAAACCAAATGTGCGAAGGTTACCAGTAATGATAAAAAAAAGATACCTCTGGGGTGGAGACCACGATTATAACTTCTCAAGCAAACCAAAGGCGGACCACGTTTAATATTAACTCAGAACCTAGGACGTACGACCAGAAAATAATATATAGAGATACCTCCATGGCGGACGCAGTTATCATTAACGATTAGAATCCAACTGTTGAAGGTATCGAGCTGTATATCCAAACGAACTACCATGGAGGCTATACTCACCCCCCGATTATATAAGTACGCAGGAATCCAACCCCTAGCGCGACACGAAGACGCGACTCTCACATACTCTCGCTAATACCAACTTGTACAGTTGGTGTCTTTATCACTTACGAGAGGCAATTCGCTGTCCCTCACAGTCACTAGAGATCGGTTCTCGCACTCCGCACCGAGAGAGACATCCAGATACTCGGCCTCAGACTAGCTTTTACTCTTAAGACAGAGTGAGCTCTGTTTCATAGCGGACCATAGGCTCCATCTCATAGATAGTCATCTAACCTCCAACCACCGACTACTCATCACACTGCACACATACTCACCTCTTTGAAGTTTCGTCTGTTGTGGTGCTATGTGTTTTTGTCATACTCTCTTCCACCAGACTCAATTGGATGAGTGATGTCTATAACCCTCCACATTATGAGCTTGAATGGAATAGAGATGACTCTCAGACATCTCACCCCCCCTAGAAGTGAGATGTCACGGTATATGACTACGATGGACTCGAAAGACGCCCCCACCTGATCTAATCCCCCAAGTGCACACTCACAATTTCGATTTTGGTCACCTTGCGTGTTGTCAGGACTTTCGCTCGTCTGCGGTGGATAACTAATCACTCACAATCTCTCTCTACTAACGCTGAACTCAAGTGAATATACATCGCACTGAAATCACTCGTTTTCACACGATAGCTCTCATACTATCACTACTAGATCACGCTGATGAGAATTGATAGTGAGAGATCTAAGTACAATGCCTAGATCGCGCTCCAACTGCGCAGTACGCGACTACTCTCTTTACAATCGCCTATGTCTTGTGGATTTTCGTCAATCTCTACTCCTATCGCTTCTCTCTACCCTCCTCTCAAAAGAGTGATTATGTAGACTTCGTCCGGTGTGCGAGATGAGTATGAGTGCCACTTAGTCTACGCCGACAGTGAGGTTATGTACCGAATTAATAGACAACTGGCGAGCGCGCTCGGCATCTATACTAGTCTCCCGGCAATCTCCCAGTCTGTCTGCTGCGTACCTAATGACAAATCTGGTGTTGCCCTCGAAGGAGAGATAGGGCAGCGATCACTGCTCATTGAGAAAGCGTCCTTCTACATATGCATAGATGTCGGAGCACTAGAAGGCCGGTCGCGTGCTCACACTAAAGCATCTGATATCACATTCGTCACCTGCTGCTACGCGTCGTGCCTCAGATACTAACTCACATAGAAGTTCGAGAGGAGCAAGAGATACGATAGAGCGTATAACTAACTCGGATTAGACTCTCAGAATTGTTTGAGGTTACCAAACTAGATGGATTCACAACAAGATCAAGGGCAGTGCTAGGTGTCTGACATGGACGATAGAGTAGCCTTCGCACAGGATGGCGCGTTGGTTGGCTGTCAATAAAGTAGAGAAGTTAAAGGTGACTTATAACTTGTTTGGATCATCTCACCACGCTAGTTGCGTATGATGAGTCCGTGTTCTCTTGACTATTTTTACATCGCTGCTGGCTATCTGGTATAAACATTAAGAAAATGTCACCTCTTTATTGTTGTTTTGTGAGTTGACTAACGGTAAGAAGTTGGTAGCGTCTGTACTCTTGTCTTGGTCTATTGTAGAGAGGTTGTCGCTCTCAGAACACGTACTCAGACGTTTGCATCTGTTAGACAGTATGTTAGTCTTGCTTATCGCTGCTAGAATTCTGAGTTTCTTGTAACGCACGCATAATCTGGTTGCCTCTCTATAGTTCAAATATATGAACTCAGCATGCTCAACCATTTATATATGTGTATACTATAGATTGATATTTGAAGTTTCCTGCCCAGCTTCATCGGCGCCATTGTCGCCCTCTGGCTAGGCCCAACTCACACAAGTCGAAGAATAGCACCTTCCGTGTAAGACTACTAGTGTATCCGTTGTTAGTCGGAACTGTTCTGAGATTACATATGACCTCTACGCTAGTGTTCAATATATTTAACACCGGCGGACTAAAACCCTATGGTACATTCACTGTAATATCGCGCATACGTATTCGTTGGCAACGTTCACACGCGTATAAGCCATGATTACAGTGTCTAGCTCTACTCGTTCCTCACATATATCCGATGTTTACATCGTGCGCACGTTTTATCCTGTATTCATCAGTCTTTAATTGGTACGCGCGTGCACAGTTTGTCAATAATGTTATATCATGAAAGCGTCTGTCACGAATTATTCACCTATAATCTCAAAATGGTTCGTGCAAACGCGATTCGCGCACGACTTTCCACTCATTTGATACCGCTATGCACGTTCACTAGGCATCCGATGTATCGTGCACGTACACTAATCCATATTGTTTTAGACAGTGCTACTGGGTCTAGACGCCGTCAGATCATCTCCTCTCATTGTGTTTCTCTTGTGCATCTGATCTGTCCAGAGATCGTGTTACATAATCCACACCGATTGTCGTAGCAGTCGCTCTAACATCGTTGATTCCATGCATCACTCTTATCCTTCTATTGAATTGCTTAGACGTGTACGCTTGTCGCAAACTATATCCCAGCATGGTCACTACGCTTGCGCGCACGTTATGCCCATGAATGTATTCTCATCGGTAACTCTGATTGCTACGTCTTTTCTCCTTGCTTATAGGGTCCTATGTTACTAAGAGGCACTAGATTCCGTTATCCTTGACTATGTCACGCGATTGAACGTTTGACGACGATGTCTCAACCTCTTAGTTCAGCATGTACGTTGCAGTTCATACTCCCTATAGTCGACTTGTTCTTCCTCATTAGTACCGTTCTGGGGCTTACGTTCTCCATATAATGTATATTACTTCGCTCAATGTATCCGCGTCTGCTTTTCGCTGTCATCATCATTAGGCGTTTATACCCAATAACTGTATTCGTATTTTTGCATCGCGCGTCTTCCACTTCCCTATCCTCAATGTTTTTCGGTGGCTATCTTGCCTTCACGATAGTTATTCTCCTCAATTAGATAACGTTTGCACGTTACTACGCACTTCAGCTCATTGGTACACCGCTAGAATCACGTTTACGATTCATATATATCATTCATGTACTGTGCTTACCACGTTATTTGCGCATACTTATAAATCCATGTGTCTATTGCCAGCGTTTTGTTTCACCTTATGATCAATTCTTTTGTCCGTGTCTCCCGTTCACTATGCTATTCCTACTGAGTGTACTGGGCTGTGAGCTTACGTGCTAACGTCTCGCTGCAGGTAAAGCCTTCGTTTGGGTCTTAATTGTTCTGGGTTGTATGAATCGAGCTTTTTATGCCCAAAAATTAGTTTTATCGTTGTTTTGCTTTTCCACTGTCGGTTCTATCATTTCACTCTGTTTTTGCACTGCTCATCTCTCAGCTTCTTTTCTCCAGTTATACTTGTTTATTGCTTGTTGTTGGTAACATAGTTAGATCGATTAGCTTTCTGCCGAACATAGTCATATGTTAATGATTCGTTGAATTCTTAGAATGTTTAAAGCTGTTCATTAATGGCCTAGAGCGTACAGCCGTGGACATGTATCTGTTAGTGTGAGCCAGCGTTTAGATTTGGCCATCGTTGTCTCTCCCTGCGCTCTCATAACTCAGCTAAGGAGGATTTCTCACTCCGTTCAACATTGGTCACCGACCTCTGGAATTCTGACATCGCTCCGACCACGCAATGAAGATATTTAGATTTCGCAGCGAGACGTCGCCGTGTCATTTCAAGACTCTCATAGATATGTTTATACTGTGTTGGTTAAGTACACAAAGATATTCACTCATCAAGAGGAGACTAACGCTGTGTTATGTATTGATGTGGAGCTTTCCATTCACATAATGGGAAGCCTGTTTGTGTTTAAACATTTCTTCGTTTTTATACTCAGTATTTTGTGTATAGTTATGGTTCATCTCCCAATGTATAACAGAAACGAGTTGTAGAATATAGTAGCGCTATACAGTTCCATTTCGTTTGCTCATAAAAATCGTTAAGTTTCTTATTACACTTTCCTTTTTACTTTTGTCATTCTACGCCAAATGTTTATAGATAAGATCCAATCTATGTTGTAAATTCTGTCTAATATGTACCTCGATACATATTGTACTTAGAAGTCTTTATAAATACAGTGCTCAGTACAGTTGTTCGCTTGAGAATTTCGCACATTTTTATATGTATAATTATCATACTTTTCTTCAACATTTTGATTCAAATAATGTCTAGTAGCTTGTTTTTACTAGCCTCTTTTCTATGCACATTAAGATTATTTAAAGAGCTCCCTCTCTCTGGTCTCTCTCTGCCCTCTCTCTGCCCTCTCTCTGGTCTCTCTCTGGTCTCTCTCTGGTCTCTCTCTGGTCTCTCTCTGGTCTCTTTCTTTGGCTGTGGTGTTAAGTAAAGTGACACATGTGGTTTCATAATGCACACTAGAACAGAGGCCTAAATAACATGTACCTGACCCAGCTGAAAAAAACGACATTTCATAAACACATACAGGATAAATGTCTGCTCCCTCCAAACCCGTTGCATCTTTTATAACCTGCGCTACATGAGTAAACAAAACGTGTTTTTCCATTGCATCCTCCAGCAACACCAAAAAGAAGCCGTGAGAAATAAATAAATATTCAAAAGAAAATCTAGGCTACATACAAAACCCGCTTTTCATCTTGTTATTCAAACTCAACGAGAACAGACAGGTGCAGGAGAGTCAGGAAGGAGCAGAGAAACAGACAGAAAAAAGCCGTCCGACACATGTTAATGGCTGAAACCAAATGTCAAATAAACACAAAGGGAATATTTATTCGGAAATGACAGTGAGAAATGGGCTCTTCTCACCTGAGGGATAACACTTGTAGAACGCCTTCAGCTCGTCCACAGAGATCACAGCAGACACCATGTTCAGCGTAAAGATCGCTCTCCCTCGAGACGGTAAACACTCCGTGATAATCCCCAGCGCTCGTCAATGTTGATGAAAATATGAATATAATTGAGTTCATTTAATATTTGACCAGGAGGAGTTGGTACATGGAAAAAGCACCTTGTTTCTCCGGCAATATTGGTGAAGTCTCTATGGAAAGTTTCAAAGTAGTAATATGTTAGATTTCCATGTCAAGTCATCATTAAAGGGCCCTAATCTGTCATCAATAAAGGGCCCTAATCTGTCATAATTAAAGGGCCCTAATCTGTCATCATTAAAAGTCCCTAATCTGTCATCATTAAAGGGCCCTAATCTGTCGTCATTAAAGGGCCTTAATCTGTTATCATTAAAGAGCCCTAATCTGTCGTCATTAAAGGGCCCTAATCTGTCGTCATTAAAGGGCCATAATCTGTCATCATTGAAGGGCCCTAATCTGTCATCATGAAAGGGCCCTAATCTGTCATCATGAAAGGGCCCTAATCTGTCATAATAGTAAACATGCTCTTTTCCAATACTTCTTTAACTGATAACAGTAGTTCAGAGATATTTGAATTTCTAAATTACTTTTACAGCCCCTAAATATTGTTATTGTTTTCATTTCGATGTCACGCCCTCCACCGTTTCACCAATCTGAAAATTCGTGTTCCGGCCGCCAGAACTCACCGCGTGGAGCCAATCTCACTGGTAAAAGTACCATGTGGCGCAGAACTAAAAAAAGGTCTCGTTATGATTCTCAAATCGTTAACGACAAAACAAGGAATAAAACCAGGATTTCTATCTTTGTGTGTTGGTTATAGATTTGTTGTTGACAAAACTCTTGTCTATTCATCTGTTACGGTCCCAGCTGGATTTGTCTGCATATCTGGCAACCTCAGTCAGGGAGAGTGGGAGAGACTGCAGTACCAATTTTGGCCAGATTTTTTTAATATACTGCTCCTCTAATAGAAAATAAAATATTTCTTATTATTGAAAAAGAAGTCATATTAATACTTTTCGATCTCTTCAGAGCAGTAAAGAAACAGATGAAACATATTCTATGCATTGTTTTAGATAATGATATACTCTAAACAAAAAACATTCAAATTAAGTTGATTGTTTGATTTGGTTTGGCCCTAGATGGGGACATTAAAGCAAGAAAATTCAATCCATATCCATGCAGTGCATTGGGATATACGTCCTTTTTAAGAAAAAGTAGCGCATATTTTTGCTGGCGTGTCACTTTATTTTAGATCGAGTTTTGGTGAAACGAGGAAGAGAATTTGTTTCGGGTCCTGATTGTGACCAATCATAGCGGACCACTGGCCCCCGCTTTCTTGAGAAAAGCCACAGGTCTCTTGTTTGCACAGACAGCTGAGGTAAACAAGCGTCGGAGGCTAACCTGAAGCTTCTCGTGTCTTTGTTACCGATTACTGCTTACTCAGCGAAACAGCAATCCAAAAGTCTCGTTCCTCCGCGCTTCCCGGTTCAATCATTCTATGGTCACGCCATCCACGTTCAAATGTGCGATCCATATTGTGAGACGTGAGCTCCACATACAGTTAGCTTCAGCAGAGGGTGAGGGAAGTGGGGGGCAAAAGCTCCGTGCGGGGAGGGCGAGCAGAGAGAGCGAGCTCATCGTTGTGATTCGAAAGTTTCTCAAAGTCACTTAGTGCAGCTTTAAGCCATTTCTGGGTCGGGGGGGTGTCAGTCAGAGCTCCACCCAGCACACAGAGCACCAGCCCCTCACTGGTCCTCCTGCAGGTGGTGAGTCCACTGGAGCTTTGATCTTTCAGCGGGGGCTTCAGGCAAAGTGGGGTTAACTGTCTTGCCCAAGGACACAACGACAGTAATCGTCAGTGGGAGTGGTGAAGTAGATCTTGTGGTGGGCTTGAACCCACGACCTTCACTCTGCATGAATTAAATATAATTTCAGGGACACTAAAGATAGTTTTGCTGACCGGATTTGGCCCTCGAGCCTGAGTTTTCCATTCTTGCTTCACACCTATATTCATCCATTGTTCCCCAGATGCAGATTGTGGAGTTTTATTTTTAAGATCTAAGGCCGTAGTGATCGTTGAGGTAAAGTAATTGTCTTCTTACAAACATTATATTTATGAATTTAAAACAGTGAAGTTTTAATACTTACTTTTAATACTTTAACACTTGCAATCACTGATCATGTAACAAGGAAGAATCTGATATGACTTTTACAGCTGCTTTTTGCTCAGCCGGTCCTTTTTAAATTACCACGCTGTCAGGTTATTGGACATCTCCATATTTTCATAAAGCTATAATGACATCAGCCCCTTATTTCAACATGATCCTGTAACACCCAATTCATATTTCCTTCCAGATGTTTTATACGGCCACATCTGTACGCGCCATACTGGTCCCGGGAGTGATAAATTATATTATTGGATCGAGCGTAAAATGACTTTCCGTGATGGTCCCTAATCATCAGCACCATCCATCAGGTGCTAAGCCATTCTCTCTTTTTGTTTTATTAACCCCCTCCCAGCACTTTGACAAATGTGCACAACAGAGAAATACATTTCATCTTCTCGTCGAGGCTGATCAGAGCTTTGCCGGGGGTTTTTTTCTCACCAATAAGTGGATTTAATGGGTATCTCTGGTGATGCCGCTGATTTATGCCATCGCGATTTTACATAAAACCTTGATTAGTGCAGCTGCAAAGAATCTAATGGCTTTAAAATGTTGTCAAGCCTAATTTCGTCACTTCATTGTTTCTTGCTTGGGAATTAGAAGCTGTGCTGAAACCAGTGAGGGCGGGTCCCAGCTCCAAAAGGTCCATGAGCACGTTACAGTCTCTCTCCCTAAAACCTTCAAACAAGGTCAGAAATCTAGGGGTAATACTGGACTCAGACTTAAATTTTAATAGCCACATCAAATCAGTAACATCAGCAGCTTTTTACCATCTAAAAAACATTGCCAGGATCAAAAACATAGTGTCTAAAGCAGACTTGGAGATTCTTGTCCATGCATTTGTCTCCAGTAGGTTAGACTACTGCAATGGCCTGCTCACAGGTCTGTCCAAACAGGCTGTAAAACAGCTGCAGTACATTCAAAATGCAGCAGCTCGAGTCCTGACTAGAACCAGGAAGTACGACCACATTAGTCCAGTCCTCAGGTCTCTGCATTGGCTTCCTGTGGCTCAGAGAATAGACTTTAAAACAGCTCTGCTTGTGTACAAGTCTCTCCATAGCCTCGCACCAAAATATATTAGTGACATGTTAGTCCCATATGAACCAGCCCGGACTCTGAGGAGCACAGGGACTGGACTCCTGTTAGTGCCCAGAGTCAGAACTAAACATGGGGAGGCTGCTTTTCAGATTCATGCTGCTAAAATCTGGAACAGTCTTCCTGAAGATGTGAGACAGGCCTCCTCTCTGACAATGTTTAAAACCAGGTTAAAGACAGTTCTGTTTAACTGTGCATACAACTGAGGGATTTTATATTTTTATCTTTCTTTTTAATGTTCTGTGATAATTTATGATTTTAATGCTTTCTTGTTTTGTTCAGCACTTTGAATTGCCTTGTGTATGAATTGTGCTATATAAATAAACTTGCCTTGCCTTGTCACAGAGGTTTGCAATCTCGCTGCTAGCAGGTGCGAGTGTACCCGGAAAGAGAATGACCCAATGCTTTTGTATGGCGTCTTTCCTCTCAAAAATGTCTTTACAGGATGGTCCTAAAGTGGCTCTTGGTCCAAAAGTGAGTCTTGGTCCAAAAGTGGCTCTTGGTCCAAAAGTGGGTCTTGGTCCAAAAGTGGGTCTTGGTCCAAAAGTGGCTCTTGGTCCAAAAATGGCTCTTGGTCCAAAAGTGGCTCTTGGTCCAAAAGTGGGTCTTAGTCCAAAAATTGCTCTTGGTTCAAACGTGGTTCTTGGTCCAAAAGTGGCTCTTGGTCCAAAAGTGGCTCTTGGTCCAAAAGTGGGTCTTGGTCCAAAAGTGGTTCTTGGTCCAAAAGTGGTTCTTGGTCTAAAAGTCGCTCTTGGTCCAAAGCTCCGTTCCAGATGCTGTCCATGCTGAGGGGAGTATATATTTTTGGACCAGTCTAGTTTAGCCGCTGTGGACTTTAGAATGCACTTGTTAAATGAATGGGGCTAGTGCAGCTAGCCCCATTTTTTTCACATTTTCCTGCCCTGCGGCCATTTTTAAAAAGCTACAGAAAGCAAAAAGTGGTGGCACATTAATTTGAACGGCGGAGAAAGGCGTCCCTACATCTATAAATATGTACAGTCTGTGGCATAAACACCCTCTTGGTGGAAAAAGTCTGTTTTGCCAGAGACAGAAAGGCACCTGTTATCCAGGCATCCAGTCGTTCATGCTTGCTCTTCCATTTCATTTCGCACCCGCCTCATGCCAACTCTTTCTTTGGATTCCTTTTAGTCATCCGTCTGTGACAAACGTACACTTCCATCCAACATCTTTAACTCACGGGGTCCTTTTTGACAGCCCCACATCGGCCATTTTCCTAATTTGTGCTTCTACCTGTTAATGTTCTAGGCTGTCACGTCTCCAGCCTTTTTTGCTTGTCACAACTCTCTCCCAGGCTTTTAGGAGCAGACACGGACACAGCATGTTATTCACTGTGTTTTTTGGTTAAATTTGAAATGTCTGTGCTTGTCAAAATGTCTTGTCAACCAGGTCTATTGTTATACATACCAATATAATCTGTTTAGTAGCATCAAGACGTTGCTATACACTACCGCCTACAGCAGTGGCAAGTGAATAGAGTTTTGTTTAGTTTTTGACATATTTCTGTTTTGTAAATGCAAACGCAAAAAAATAAGTTGCTGTAAAAACATTAACTGTTATAAATGAATCAACAGCCGGTAAATACATAATCATATTTGCATAAAAAAAATCCTCAGGCCTCATTTTGGCCTTTACATAACAAACAACATTAAACCATCAGGGCAAATGGCAATGAACAGACTACAGCTGAAGGCATAATTATAACAGATAAAGTAGGAAGAGGAAGTGCTCAGTCTACTCCAGGGCAGATGTGGCTGAAAAATGTGCACGCTGCATACGACCCATCCTGCAGGAGCCATGGTCACTTTAATACAGCGCCACTTGGACCCGTCTCCAGATGTCGAGGTTGGGCTTGGTCGGGACTTGGTTGGGGTTGGAAGATTTAACCCATGGTGCAGAGTTTTAGGGGGAAACCGGAGCAAATGCAGAAAAACCTATGCATCCACAGGGCGTAAATTATTTGCTAAAACCCTGAGTCCGTTCCGATTTGTTGATGTCGCATTTATACACATTAATCACTTTTGAATGTGTGGCAACAGCAGCGAGTCCTAAGTGTCTCTGAGATGTTTCTGCAGTACAGTGTTCATGGTGTTACACTGGTCCAGAGCAGAGCAGAGAGGATTCATGGTCTTAAACTGGTCCAGACCAGAGCAGAGATTTGTTCAGAGTTGCTTCAGAGAAAAACAATATTTCCCAAGATTGTTTTTACAATTGAGTTAAGAGTTTAATCTCTCGAGTTTCCTCCTACTTGGTTCTGTGCAACTTCTGCTCTGTAAGTAAGTAAGTAAGTAAGTAAATTTTATTTATAGAGCACCTTTCACAGATAAAAATCACAAAGTGCTGTACAGGGTAAAAGCAAATAAGTAAATACAATGGAAATAAGACAACAACAAAAACAAATAAAAAAAGAAATTAACTAAAAGCTGCCCTAAAAAGAAGTGTCTTTAGTCCCTTTTTAAAAGCATCGACAGAGTTGACCACACGAAGGGACAGAGGCAGAGCGTTCCACAGTCTGGGGGCAACGGACTGGAAGGACCGGTCCCCCCGGGTCTTATAGCGGGTCTTTGGGACCGCAAGTAAATTCTGGCCCGTGGACCTGAGAGTGCGGCCAGAATAGTGTGGGGTCAAGAGGTCCGAGATATAAACGGGAGCCTGACCATTTAAGGCTCTGAAAGTTAAAACCAAAATTTTAAAATCAATACGTAAATTGATTGGGAGCCAATGAAGTGAGGACAGGACTGGGGTGATGTGAGACCACCGGGGGCTTCCTGTTAAAAGTCTGGCAGCGGAGTTTTGCACAATTTGTAGTCTGTTAAGAGCACTCTTATTAAGACAAGTAAACAATGCATTGCAATAGTCAAGACGTGTGGAAACAAAGGCATGAAGGAGCATCTCCAAGTCCTTCTGTGACAATATTTTCCGGATTTTAGATATGTTTCTGAGATGATAAAAGCAGTTTCTGACGAGCTGTTTGCAGTGTGTGTCCAGATTTAGGGCCTGATCAAAAACAACCCCCAGGTTTCTGAGGGGGGATGTGACAGAGGAACCAAGTGAACCAAGGTGCTGTTTGATGTCTTGAATCTTATTGTCAGGAGCAAAAATCAGGGTTTCGGTCTTGTTAGAATTAAGCTGCAGATAATTTGTGGTTAACCAGCCTTTGATCTCGGACACACACTCTAAGAACTGGGAGATCTGGTGCTAATTAAGAAAGGACAAGATGTAACAGCGTGTGAAATACTGCACACTTGATTACTTATTATATTTAGCGTGTATCTTGGTAACTCACTCCCACATCCTGTGACATTCAGCTGAACTAAATCCATAATGATAGTTCTTTCTTGAAAATGTCCCTCACTTGGACAGGAGGAGTGTGGTCGGTGCCCAGTAGTGCTGGGACGGAGAGGGGGAAGTCTGGGGTCCTGGGTCTCGAGGTCCCAGTAGGAAAAAATAATCAAATTCCAACTATACTACTTTTTTTTTTACTTTCATTGTTGTTATTGTCTTTTATTTGAAACTAATGGTCGTAGGTTCGAGCCCACCACAACCCATGTCACCTGCTCCCACTGTCGTAGCGTCCCTGGGCAAGACACTTAACCCCACATTGCCTGAAGCCCCCGCTGACCCACCACCTGCAGAGGATCAGCGAGGGACTGGTGCAATGAGACTTGGGCGGTAGCTCTGATGGCCACCCCCCGACCCAGAAATGGAATAATAAAGGGGAAGACATTGACATGACATGACAATATCATTACTATTATTACTATTACTTTTATTACCCTCCCTTATCATTTATATTTTTTCTCCCTCCCTACATAGGACAAGATAATACATTTATCTTGCGGCAGTAGCTCAGTTGGTAGAGCGTTGGCCTTTGAGCCAGAAGGTCGTGGGTTCAAGCCCCGCTCAAGACCTTCACCATCGACTCCCACTGACTACTGTCGTTGTGTCCATGGCAAGACACTTAACCTCTGGGAACACCAGCCACAGTGGGGCGGCTGCGGCTGTAAAGTGCCAAACTGCCGTTGTGTCCTTAGGCAAGACACTTCACCCCCATTGCCTAGAATGAGTCTGGTGTGTGTATGAATGATTGGTGGTGGTCGGAGGGGCCGATGGCGCATACTGGTTGCCTCGCTTCTGTCAGTGTGCCCCAGGGCAGCTGTGGCTACATTAGTAGTTTATCACCACCGTGTATGGAGTGAATGAATAATGACACATGTGAAGCGTCTTTGAGTGTCCAAAAAAGCGCTATATAAAACCGATGCATTATTATTTGTCTACCTACAAATGTCTTGAGTCACATTCACTCTCACCCGCACACACCCACACCCGCACACACACACACTCACCCATACGCGTTTGCGTGACAAATGAGGACTTAGGTCTGCACTGTGACACATCAGGACGTGCCTTTTTGAAGGTCCCAGAGACCTGAGGATCACATAGGGGGTAGCAGGGTGTGTTCAGTAACACAGCTAGCTGTTGATATTTTGTTTACAAGAAACTTTTTTCCCGCATGATTTTATTGCCACAAATGAGGACCTTGACAGGTCTGAGTGACATATAAGGTCCTACAACACACACATCAGGTCTGAGTGACAAATAAGGACCTACAACACACACATCAGGTCTGAGTGAGATATTAGGACCTACAAGACACACATCAGGTCTGAGTGAGATATTAGGACCTACAACACACACATCAGGTCTGAGTGAGATATTAAGACCGACAACACACACATCAGGTCTGAGTGAGATAGCAGGACCTATAAAACACATATCAGGTCTGAGTGAGATATTAGGACCTACAGCATACACACATCAGGTCTGAGTGAGATATTAGGACCTACAACACACACACATCAGGTCTGAGTGAGATATTAGGACCTACAGTATAACATATGGGTGTCATTTTTGACACCTCACTTTTATATTCGTTTTTTATGTTTTAAATTCTAATTTAAACATGATTTTCCTAATGGAGTTAAGAACGTTTTTCAGGGAGAAAATCTACTGACACAAGGAGAATATGCAAGCTCCACTCCGAAAGGCCCCTTCTGGCTGGAAGTTTTTTTTTTTTATTTATTTATATATATTTTACAAACACTCACTTCTCAAGTATCTTTTTAAATTAGCTTGTGTCAATATTTTGGCTATTCTACCCACCTCTGGGGATCTATTTAAGTTTGTGACATAATAGGTGACATATGAGGACAAGTGTGTGTGCGTTAAAAGTGTGTTACGGTAGTTCCATGCAGGACCAGAGGGGCGCTTCAAATTATTTGGGACGGAGTGTTTCGGCCCCGACACACATTTTCACTATTTGTAGATATTTTGGGACATGATTGAATTTTGGTGTGGAGCTTCATCTGGGCCTCTGCAACACTGTAGTATGCATGGAAAAATGGGGACCTGAAAAAAAGTCCCCATATTTCCTCAGGTCCTTATAGTGATGGTGTGTTATCATACAAAAGTCCTCATATGTCCACAAAACAAACGCACACACACGCAAGCGCACGCACACACACACACGCAAGCACACGCACACACACTGTTATGGCGTTTGGCATTACGATATTGGTCGCGGTCTTTTTAGCTGACGGAAACTCAAAAGATTGAGCCAAAAGTAGTCTTCTTCTTTTTCTAAAAGTTTGATTGCGGCAAAATTCGCCAAAATGGCTATGAGGCGGAGTCAATATTTGTTGTAATTTTTTTCTCACCAAAAACATTTTTTTCCATGCCTCCACACTCTGACAACATTCTCTTCTCCTCCACACAATGGCGGCACGGTGGCTGAGTGGATAGCACTCTTGCCTCTCAGCAAGAAGGTCCTGGGTTCGAATCCCGGTTGGACCAGGGCCTTTCTGAGTGGAGTTTGCGTGTTCTCCCCGTGTCTGCGTAGGTTTCCTCCGGGTGCTCCGGTTTCCCCTACCACTAAAAATATGTACAATAGGTATGGCATGTGCCTCCTACACCCCCACCCAACAATTGTAAAACCGCTTTGAGACTCCGATGTGCAGTGAAAAGGCGGTATATAAATAAAAAGCTTACTAAGCTTACTTACTTACAATCTGGCAACATACGCTCCTCCTCCTCCACACACTCTGACCACAACCTCTACGCTCCTCCTCCTCCACACACTCTGACCACAACCTACAGTATACGCTCCTCCTCCTCCTCCTTCACACACTGACAACATACGCTCCTCCTCCTCTTCTCCACACACTCTGACCACAACAAGGGGTTTTATGCCCAAAATCCACTGCACTCACAGTGGACGCTAAAGCTGAGCATACAGTGTTTGCTAATGCTTTTATAATATGTTTCTGATGTGGATATTCGGACTCAACATTGACAATAACAGCGCTCACACACCTGTCTTGCTGCTCCTCTTCCTCCTCTGCTCACACACCTCTGTCTCCTCCTCCCTACACTGCGCTCATTCCCGTTACTTTCTTCGTTCCTCACTCAGACCCAGACACTTTTGGTGAAAATGTTACTTTACTTGTAATAATGTACTTTTGATCAAAAGAAATCACAGAGGTCCAGAAAAAGGGGTTTAGGGGTCCGAACTTGGAGCGCAGTCCGCCCTTCGGGGACCCTTGAACTAGTGTATTTATTAAAAAATAAAAAGGAAGGAAGATTGCGAGGCCCTGTGCGACGGCACAGGTCGCAAAGCCCCTCCGACGGGCCTGCACCCGGCATCTTCACGGGAAGATGTATCTTGTTTAATGTTACTGAATGAAAAAGTGTTTGGGTTGTATTCTTTTCCTCTACTATATCCTTAATATAAAAGGCCCCGCTGAGGTGATTTTCACATCTGGCCGCAGAGAAGTTAATGTGATGTGTGCAGAGAACTTGAGTTTACATCTACAAAGCTAGTTTTGTCTTTACCCAGTATGATTGCTACTTTACTCAAGCTCCAATAGAAACTTTAGAACACTAATGATCAACTTTGATCTGGCCCTCAATTTTATTCCAAAATTCTGAGGATCAAAAGAATAAATCAAAAAGATTTGTGTTTGGGATGGATATGTTTCTGCTTCTATATATCTATTTATCCATCCATCCTTCTATGGACTCGGACACTTCCTGAGGCTGCATAATCCAGCTCTGTGGTTTGACTTCGTACCAGTTATGTACAAAGTTACAAGACAAAACAACACGTACATCAATGGAAACAGCTGCACTTCATACAAAAATGAATGCATTTTATTTTCAGTATAGTCTTTGGATGACACACTTTAATATAATATCACCTTTAACGCAAAGCAAAACAATGTGTAATAAATATTTTGACTTTGCGTTGAAGATTTGAAGTTGGCCCATGACATACAATTTCTATCACCAAAAATAAAAAGACTTCTCCCCCTGAACATTGCTTATTCAGTGAAATACATCCATTTGTTTCAAAAGATGCATTTCATTATTTTCTATTAGACTTTTCTTGAACATGACATTGAATCACCATGGCAACAGAACATGGCGACGTCATTCTGTTTGTCGCAGCGGAACATTCTATCACCACAGCAACGAACACCATGTCATCGTAACCACGGCTCTGAAAAGTTCATGTGCGTGAAGAAAGACAAGACAAGTGACTTAAACAAACCCGAGGGAAATCGAGGATCAAAGCCCAGATTGACAAAGCAAAGCAATCGATACAACACTGACAAGATGTGGTGTTTTAGAAGAAGTAAAAAGGAGCTTTACAAAGCCATGGTGGACAATTTGGTACTTACGGAGGAATCAAACCAGGCTTTGTTGGCTGAGGTCAAGAAACTGAAGGAGGAGAAGATTGACCTGGTCAAGGCTCAAGAAGAGGAAACAAAGAGACTGAAAGAGGAGAAGAGTGACCTGGTCAACGCTCAATCAGAAGAAACATGCAGACTGAAGGAGCAGGTGACACAGCTGCAAACGGAGAAGTCTGCTCTAGAGAAGGACTTTTTGGAGTCCACCGCTTTCAACCAGCACCAACTTGACACCACCCTGCAGGAGAAAACCAGCCTTGAACTCTCGCTGCAACAAACCACCGCAGAGCTGCAGACCGTACAGCAGACGCTGAGGACTTTGGAGAAGCGTGCTGAAGAGGACAGGCGAAGGACGGACTCCATCATTAAAGGTATGGACACACATCTCTCAAAAGTTGGCGATGAAAACATGAAAACATTAGAAGTAATGACCTTCTGTCTTCTAGATGCTGAACATTATATTAAGAAGCTGGAGACCAAAATGCAGGACCAGGAGATGCACCTGAAGAAAGGTAATTATGAGCTGGAGGAAAAATTGCTCAGGCTTCTGAAAGAGATGGAGGAGTTTAGAGAGAACTTTGTCCTGAAAAACTCTGTTTTTGCAGAAATGGAGGAGGAGATGAGCAAATTGAAGGCTCAGAAGGCCGAAAAAGAAAAGCTGAAGGAGCAGGTGACACAGCTGCAAACACAGAAATCTGCTCTGGAGAAGGACTGCTTGGATTCCACCACTTACATCCAGCACCAACTCAAAACCACCGTCCAGGAGAAAACCAGCCTTCAACTTTCTCTGCAAAAAAACACCGCAGAGTTGCATACGACAAAGGGTGAGGTGCGGGACCTAAAAGAGGCTTATGCCAGGTGTGAGGACAGGAACAAGGAGGTCACCAACTTCTCCAAGATCCTGAAGGAGGAGAACAAGGGTTTGTCCGAAGCAATGGAGTCTGTAAAGCAGACTCTGAAGGAGGAGAAACAAGCCTTGTCCACAGAACTGCAGTCCGTAAAAACGACTCTGAGGACTGTGGAGAAGCGTGCTGAAGATGACGAGCAACGGAAGGACTCCATCCTGAACGGTATGGACACAGATCTCTAAAACGTTGAAGAAGAAAACATGAACACATTTGAAGTAATGACTTTTTGTCTTCTAGATGCTGGCCTTCATATTGATGAGCTGAAGACCAAAATGGAGGACCAGGAGATGCACCTGAGGAAAGGTAATTATGAGCTGGAGGAAAGAACTGTTGGAGCTGGAGGAGTTTAGAGAGAACTTTGTCCTGAACAACTTTGTTTTTGCAGAAATGGAAGAGCGGGTGAGCAAATTCCAGGAGATAATGAAAGAGGCCGTCGACGAGAACCTACGCCTGAAATATGAACTGAACTTTCTGAAGAAGAATCCGTCGAAGCAGCAGACCAAGGACCCTGGTCTGCTGCTTCATGGTATGAATGAATTGCGGTTTAGTTTTGATGATAAAAATACTTGACAGCGTTAATGCAATACATTTTATCTGTTTCACCCTGACCCCTCTGGCGCCATCTAGAGGATCTGCTAGACAAAAGGTAGACTCAATGACCGAATGTATAAACTGAAAGATCTTAGGTTTAAACGCAGAGGACTCCAGAGCTGACGACCTGTGCTCATGAAGGAACCAGTGTGTGCAGTGTCCAAATGTGAAAAGGGTCCATTCCCCCCTCCCCCCTTCCCTTCCCTCCCTGCAACAAAAAAAGTAATAAAAATATATATAAATAAACAATTGTACCTGTGTTACATAGCTGAACCAACAAGCTCATTTTTTCAATTAAATTACGGGTTTTAATAAAGCTCAGAAAATACTGTCTACTACAGAAAGACAGAATGTGAATAATTGTAATAAAGAAATACAGTGTGTACACTAACCTTACACAGACTCACCTTAACCCTAACCTTAACCATCTTACTCAGACGCCGAACACTAAACCAGTCACCACTTAGGGACTTATTAGTCTAAAACTAATTCGGAAGTATGAAGTCAGCCTTTAGTATAATACTATATTCGAGCACGTAGCTAGAGACGGACCGCTCCGTCACACTGGCATTGCACCACGCCCCCCCAGGGAGGAGCGCCTGTTTGTGGACATTTTCTTCTGTGTGTGCTTTATATTTTTCATGTGTTTTAACTGTTGATTCTCTGACCTGTGTTGGTGATTTCAATGGTTTTGTTAAGTCCTCTGAGATGACTTCTGTTGTGACCTAGGGCTATACAAGAATAAATTGTATTGTGTGTATTGTATTGAGAAGGACTGGTCTATGTGAAGTACGCAAAGGCGCTTACTAACTCGAGTGATAGTACGCATTTCTGATATTTGCCGTGCATGCGTACCTGCGTACCACTTATGTGCACCCCTGTCTATAGAGAGTTTTTGATTGAGTGCAAAAATACGGAATTTTAAATTCACACCTGGCCAGGCCCGTCGCAAGGGGGGTGCGAGGCCCTGTGCGAACTTGAAACGCAAGGCCCTGCCTTGACACCTTTTTCCCAGATCTCAGGAAAGTTTTCCCGGTTATAATCTTTGACATGATTTCAGCACCACCTCGCTCTATGCGTGAACAGATCAGCACGCGCACAGCCGTGTGTCCTCGCCTCAATGCAGCGCCAGGCGTGTGCACGCACACACATGCACACGCATGCACGCACGCCTTGCACACACACACACAAACAGGCGCACACACACACGCAAAAACACAAACACACACATAAATACACAAACACACACACACTTACACGTACGTACAATGATTTTTCTTTCTCCTTGTTGGTGTCCTTGTCCTCTCCATCATCCTTCTTTGTATAGATCCTCCACTTACATTGTAACTTTCACTGAAACTGTACACCTGGAAAACCTGTAATAAAAATTCAAATAAAATGTCTCATTCGCTGAATGTATTTTTGGCTTCTGTCACATTTTCAGATCAACTTTTTCAGAGAGAAAAGTGAAAAGAGTGAAAAAGAGAACACAGCCCTCACTCAGCCAATCATCTCACAGGCCAAAGTTAAATATATACTCACAGGGATCAGCTTAAAACAGCAGTATTGGGTCTGATTATAGTTTTTTCAGGACTCTGTTGGGACAGTAGCCCAGCTTTGCCAATAAGCAAACAATATCTTCCTTTCATTAAAACGCTTTGCTATAGTTTTGTGTTGTAATGGGTGTTCTCCTGATTGAAACAAGCACCACTTCCTCTATCCAAGCATGTCCCATTAGGCTGCGGTCTATGCCAGAACCACCCACGAGCAGCTGATTAGGCCTGACAACCCCCCAGCGCGGATGTCCAACCTTTTCAAAGCCCTGAATGTGATACTGGATAGAAAGATTGATAAATTCTCCACAGGTGTTGGAGCAGATAGTGTGAGGAAAGCACACAAGCTGGAAGTGGGTACAGAATGTAAAAAGTAGTTAAAATGTTTTGTTGAAACATGCAGGAAGGAGAATATCCACTTTGTATTTATGAGTGGAAATGGTTTGGTTCATGTATTGAATTTCAGTTAGGTTATATATGTAAGTAATGTTATTATAAAAAAATAAACTTACTACCATGCTAATAGTCTGGTCTTATCATACCATCGTATTCATTTCATTTGGTACTAAGGTCTGGATTGGCTCCAGTGATTTTCGTTAACAGGTGGGAGGGGGTGCTTATTACTACATACAAGTTGTATTGTATCCGCAATTTAATTGAAAAGCTCATTGATTCAGCTGTGTATGAAGTCAGGCCGTAAAAAGTGCTGAGTAGAGACTTAGCGTGACGCCAGCTCTCCTCCAATCACAGAACGAGGCTGTGTCCTCTAGACTCTACAGCGCTGCTAAACACAGTAGCATGTTAGCATAAGTGGCTATAACTCCTCTGGCTGTAACTGCAGACACAGCAAAACAACCCAAACCAAACAACAGTGAGGAAGAGAAGAGGGAACTAAAGCCAAAAAATGATCAAAGAAGAAATCAAGCCGGGTGAACATAGCCAGCTTACATCGTATCCTCTGGAGAGACTTACGAGGAATTTACACAGTAGGCGTAAACAGCGCGTACGCGTTTACTGCGCGTAACATTTTTTTGGAGTATCTACACTGACCGTGCGCGCAGGTCCGCGTCTTCCGATGCTCTCCCTGTGTAGTCTATGGAGCAGTGTAGAGGACAGTACGGGCCAGAGGACTGATGTAGAGCAACACAAATCACATGCATGTGTTTGTCTTCATGGTCTCTGTGCGTTGGTTTGGCCAGACGCGAGCCTTTATGAAAGAAAAAAAACGATGTCCAGAATCACTGTAAAACCTGCTGCTCCTCCTGCTGATGTTTAGACACAAGTGCCGTGTGTGTGTGCAGATGTGATCTAGAGCCAAGGACCGCTAGAAAAATCCTGTTTTACATGAGATTTCAATGGGAGACGCGTTGGTGCGCGCACAAAATTAGAAATCCATCCTAAAATAGAGCGCAGCTTCGCGTCATATGTCCGTCATACGCGCGTATAACGCTAGAAGTGTAAATATCATCATAGGTTAACATGGAAAAAAGTTACGCGTGTGAATTATTCCCAGACGTAAGACAAAAAGAGACTTGGACAAAACTGCGTAGTTCAAAATAGAGTTTTTATTATCAGAAGGTATGAGCGTAGTCTGATCTGGCACAACGCAGCTCCTGAGAAGTCTGGCTGTAGAAGTCTGGTTGTTGAGATGAAGGGTGGCTACTTATATACACCTTAAATGATTAGGTAAGCATAGACTTTGGTAGCATGACTATGCAGAAGAAAGCGTATGGTTTCAATGTTCAGTTGAGATGGCCTAATGATGTCATAACTATGATCTAAGTATGTCTTCGTAATGGACCAAACTCCAATGTACATGAGATAGTATTATCTCATGTTCTGTACATCAACACTTTATCTGTTTTATGCTTTTGTAAGCAGTTTAAAGTACAGGTGTACGCCTTTGAACTATATTGAACTGTTTAACATGATATTTTAGCAAGCAAATAGTAATTAAATATTCACAGTCCCTCTCTTGATCACATCCACATGTGATCACAAATCAATATTTAATGTAGAGGTGCAAGTCGCTACCTCTCTGTTGATTATATTAGTTTGTAATCATCAGATTATATGACTGTTGAAAAATACAATATAATTTTTTAAAACAAGTTTTTTATTTTATTTTTAAAGTCTTAACTTTTATTATTTTTATTGTTAGATGAACAAGCAACACAAAAGACAAATTAATAAGTGAGGTGTTTTACAGTTATAGTTTTGTTCTAATAAGTTATCTAATCTTTTTAGTAAATAAGGTCCAAGTCAGATGCTTGGATGGCACGTAGGATAATGTTATTTGGACTGGTTTCTTCTTCTTCTGACTCAGGTTCATCAGAGAATAAGTCTCTATGTTGTCTTGCTTCCTGCACCATCATCTGAAGGGCTTTAGAATATGAAGGGGGCTCTGCAAACGCACGATCAATTGTTCTTTGGATCAGTCCCCTAATGCAAGGAATACAACAACAGCCACAAGTTATCAACATACAGATTGATATTATAATTGAGGTTCCTACCATTGCAAAATATTTTCCCCATAATCCAAATGTTTTCTCCAGCCAGTCAATTAAGGGATTGTTGACACCAGACATGTCTTTCAATTCAGTGGAGAGTGCCCTAAGTTTATTAAGAGTTCTAGTCAATTTTCCATCAGGAGCAGTATTATTAACTATGGACGTACAGCAAAGACTTCCAAACATAGAACACACCCCCCCTTTCTCCGCTAGTATCATATCTAATGCCATTCTATTCTGTAAGGCCATTAGGGATGTTTGACTTAATTGTTCATGAGTAGCCTCAAAACCATCTCGAGTGTAGTTGGCTAGGCGTTGTACATTATAATGGATAAGATTAATTCTGTTTACATTTTTGTTAACCATTACAGGGAAAAATGCTGAGAAAATGGGAAATGATTCAAAACCTGCTGCTACTTCATCTACTAATTTATACTCATCTGGAATTCCTCTGACTTGTCCAATGGCGTCAATCCAATGTCCAGATGACATGTCATTTAAAGGGTTGATGGACCTTTTAGCTCTGTGGCGAATGATGACTTTGTCATCCCATTCCCATAATTTCGCATCTGGAAAACTTAAAGCAGCACTCATTAAAGATACAAGGGCACATGTGCCAGTCCATTTTGGTGGTAAACTTCCATATAGAGCAGAACCTCCACAATACCACCACACATCAGCTCTAGCAGTTGTAAATGGTATGTCAGTGTTGTTGCTTTTGAGTCTATAGGTGCTTTTACATACTTCAAGATGTCCTAAATCATGAAACTCTTTTAAATCTACATATGTGTGGCTAGGGTGTTCAATTGTGATGCATGTAACATTTAAATTGGTAACTTGAGTGCTAAACATAGGTGGTGAAACTCCTTTTTTGGTGACTGGATAAATCTTTTCCCACCCTCTACAGTTAAGACCCGTGTTATCTTTAGACATTACTTCTATCATACATCCTATATCTATACCTTTAGTTGTTGTGCCATTTTTGTTTGTCTCAAAAGTTGTATGAGTTAACATTAATTTTGGTCTAGCTGTTTGACATATTATGCAGTCTGTTTGGTTTGCTTGTTCAGCTTGTTGCCTAACATTTTCTAACCAAACATTACTTTCGACATAGCCCGTTTCAATAGCAAGTTGTACTTTAGGATTTTTGTTGTTATTATCAATTATCTTTATCCAAGGTAAAGTTTTATCAGGTGTTGCAGAGGTATCAAAGGCTATTTTTACAACTACTTTCCTTGTGTAATGTCCTGATATACCAAAAGTAAGGTATAAGGGTTTTAGATTATTTAACAAGGGGTTTTTGTCCAATCTATTGATGGTGAAGGCTAAAAGATTTCTTCTTGGACCCTGTATGGGATAATGACTTTTGCTTTTGCTCTTTATTACTGTTATTTTATCTGCAGCTTTTGCAGGACCACAATAATTGGAAGATTGTGTAGGATCTGAATGGGTCCAGTGATTCTTTGATAGGCAGAGTCTACTCATCTGGGCACAATGTGTTTGCATTTGGTATTCACCACAAATGTAGACATCCCCTCCCCTCCACTGGGAGTGGTCGTCACTACAAGTAAAAACAGAGCAAAAGTCAAAAACATATGTCCAGTCCTCTCCTGGTTTGTAGTTTAATTCTAGTCCTCCATGTTTAGCTATGCAGGGGTCAACATTGGTTCGGCGTTTTTGTCTATGTGTTTGGTTGCTTGCTAAAATATAAGATAATTTAACAATACTTTCATTTTTTGTTGTTGGAGTGATTTGTTGCATATTTACATTAATTTTTGGTGATGGACATATAATGTACCACCATACTAAAACAAAAACAATAGTAATGATTGCAAAGAAATATAAGATTTCTGGAACGTCGCAAGGGATGCAACTGCATGTCCTATACTTCCCCATTTCCCTCTCTTTCCCCCTCCGGAGCCCCGGAGCTGGGTTGCGTAGAGAGATCTTCTCCATCAGCCGATGAGTAAGGGGTTGAATCTGGACCAACAGCTGCAGCAATGTCTGCTTTAACTTGCGTCAGAGTCCTCTCCGTTGGGTCCACGGGGCACTTGAAGCAGTGTGAAAGATGGTACCACACCTTGGACTGTCCTCGTTGGACCTGCACAGATCTTCCAGTTGATTGAATAACTAAGTATGGTCCAGTTTGGTAGGGCTGAGTCCAGTTGTTATGTCTGTGTACTTTAACAAATACCCAAGAGCCAGGTGTAACTACTGTGTCAGGCTCGGGATGGATTTGTGAGTCATGAACTCTCTGTCTACATTGGTGTAGTTCAATCAATCAATCAAATTTTATTTATAAAGCGCTTTTCATACAAAAAGTGTAACACAAAGTGCTTTACAGTTTAGTTAAAAACAATCCAACATGCCCAGCCCTAAACCCCCTCCTCCCCACAGACCCCCCAAAATCACATTTATAATTATATATACAATACACACACCCACCCACACACAGACCCACCAGGCCCAGGACTCAGACCCCATAGGACCCAGAGGAGAGAGGAGGCCCCAGACCCCCACCGGATCCAAGAGCCAGTCCCCCGAAAGCCACAGCAGACCCCAGCTCTCAGTGCAGAGGGCTCCTCCAGAGGAAACACTGGGGACACTAAAACAATACAATAATACAATAGAAAGTAGAACAATAGAATGTGAAAATAAAAAGAAAAATGGCAGCTGCCTAATATAATAACAATAGTAAATGGGTAGATACAATAAATAATTAAAAATAGTAAATAATAAAAATAAATAAAAAATATAATCCGTCTAAAAACATAAATAGATGTACTAAAAAGCAATAATAGATAATAAATACTAATCAAAAGCTGCTCTAAAAAGGTGCGTCTTGAGCCTACTCTTAAAAATATGAACGTTCTCTGCGGCCCTGAGCTCCTCCGGCAGACTGTTCCAGAGACGGGGGCCGTAGTGCTGGAAAGATGCCTCGCCGTGAGTGTGTGTCACCTATTTCCTTTCCCATACACTATCACCTACCCAACATCCTTTTCATACAAAAAACACCTCCCCCCCCCCCACAACCCAAATCTCAAAACTCTCCACAACAAAAACCCCCCCCCCACCAACCTAAACATAATACACACTCTCCAAAACCCATCCACCCCCTCATTCCAACTAAAAAATACACCCCACCCTCACCAACCCAACCAAAAAACCCCTTCCCAACAACAACAACATCCATCCCCCCCCCCTCAACACACCCCCAATAACCAACTTACATATAACCCTTCAATCCCCACCCCCTCCACCCCTCACTAATCTAAAACCCCCTAACCACAAAATCAATCCACTCCCATTCCACACCCCCCACAATATACACACCAAAATCACACCATTCTCCAACTCCCTTCCATTCCCATCCATTCAAAACCCATTCATCCAAATTCCCATCTTCAAATCCACCTAAATCCTAAATAAATATTACAAATAACCAATTCTAAAATCCTTACCAACCCCTAACCAACAACCCAACCCTCCCCCAAACCCATCCAAATCATCACCACTCCAAACAAAAAATCCCACCCCCCACCAACAAAACCCCCCCACAAACCCCCCACCAAAACCCCAACCATAATCCAACAATACAATAACAACCCCAAATACCCAACCCCTAAATCCAATACCCCCATCCTCCCCAACCCAATACAACAAACCAATTTATCTCACACCCAAACAACACCCCCACCACCAAATCCCAACACCCCATACCCCAAACCCCACAAACCACTAAACACCCAAACCTCTCCCCCAACCCCAAAAACACTCCACAACAAACTCTAAAATAACCCACAACCCACCCATAACCCTACAAATTATTCCCTACCCCCAACACACCCCCCCCCCCAATAATCTACTCCCTTACAACCCTACCCCCACCCAACCCATCCCCTCCAACCAACACAAACCATAACCACACTCCATTCCACAATAACCCCCCCCCCCTCTCACACCCTCTCACTACCTCCACATATCTCATAAAAAACACCAACCCCCAACCCCCCCACCATTCCCAAAACCCAAACCCACCCTCCCCATCAAACCAACCATCCACTACCCACACCCCCCCCATCCCCAACAAACAAACCCTCCCCTCCCCCTATACTACCATCTTCCCCCTTCTCCTATTCTATCCTTATATCATCACAACCTCCCCTCCCCATCCTCCCCCCCCCCACAACATTACACACATATTTTCTTCCAAACCATTACCAATCAACCTCACCAACAATCCCCCCCCCCTTCCCACCCCCTCTCTTCTCCCTCAAAACTTTTAATTATATCCCATCCATTTCTTCCCACATCAAATATTCCAATAATATCTCTCCCCCCCATATTCCAAACCCCCACTACTTTCCCCCCTCATACAAACCAACCCAACCACTACTTAAATAATACAACACACCCCTATCCCACCTACAAATATTCAACAACACCTCCCACCCCCCCAACAATCACACCAAAATCACCCACAACATCCCCCCAAAATACATAATATATATACAACCTCCCCCCCTCCACAATCCTCTACACCCTACACAAAATCTTTCAAATTATAAATCATCTAACCCCTCCCATAACCCTCTCACCATTCCCCCATCCACACCCACCACCCCCACCACCTTAAAACACCCTATCTCCAAAAAATTCCCACCCCTCACCAACCCCACAAAAACCAAACATACCCCTTATTATTCAACCCACCACACACTACCCCTCATCCCCTTTTTGCACAGAACCAAGTAGGAGGAAACTCGAGAGATTAAACTCTTAACTCAATTGTAAAAAAACAATCTTGGGAAATATTGTTTTTTCTCTGAAGCAACTCTGAACAAATCTCTGCTCTGGTCTGGACCAGTTTAAGACCATGAATCCTCTCTGCTCTGCTCTGGGACCAGTGTAAACACCATGAACACTGTACTGCAGAAACATCTCAGAGACACTTAGGACTCGCTGCTGTTGCCACACATTCAAAAGTGATTAATGTGTATAAATGCGACATCAACAAATCGGAACGGACTCAGGGTTTTAGTCCAAATAATTTACGCCCTGTGGATGCATAGGTTTTTTCTGCATTTGCTCCGGTTTCCCCCTAAAACTCTGCACCATGGGTTAAAATCTTCCAACCCCAACCAAGTCCCGACCAAGCCCAACCTCGACATCTGGAGACGGGTCCAAGTGGCGCTGTATTAAAGTGACCATGGCTCCTGCAGGATGGGTCGTATGCAGCGTGCACATTTTTCAGCCACATCTGCCCTGGAGTAAGACTGAGCACTTCCTCTTCCTACTTTATCTGTTATAATTATGCCTTCAGCTGTAGTCTGTTCATTGCCATTTTGCCCTGATGGTTTAATGTTGTTTGTTATGTAAAGGCCAAAATGAGGCCTGAGGATTTTTTTTATGCAAATATGATTATGTATTTACCGGCTGTTGATTCATTTATAACAGTTAATGTTTTTTACAGCAACTTATTTTTTTGCGTTTGCATTTACAAAACAGAAATATGTCAAAAACTAAACAAAACTCTATTCACTTGCCACTGCTGTAGGCGGTAGTGTATAGCAACGTCTTGATGCTACTAAACAGATTATATTGGTATGTATAACAATAGACCTGGTTGACAAGACATTTTGACAAGCACAGACATTTCAAATTTAACCAAAAAACACAGTGAATAACATGCTGTGTCCGTGTCTGCTCCTAAAAGCCTGGGAGAGAGTTGTGACAAGCAAAAAAGGCTGGAGACGTGACAGCCTAGAACATTAACAGGTAGAAGCACAAATTAGGAAAATGGCCGATGTGGGGCTGTCAAAAAGGACCCCGTGAGTTAAAGATGTTGGATGGAAGTGTACGTTTGTCACAGACGGATGACTAAAAGGAATCCAAAGAAAGAGTTGGCATGAGGCGGGTGCGAAATGAAATGGAAGAGCAAGCATGAACGACTGGATGCCTGGATAACAGGTGCCTTTCTGTCTCTGGCAAAACAGACTTTTTCCACCAAGAGGGTGTTTATGCCACAGACTGTACATATTTATAGATGTAGGGACGCCTTTCTCCGCCGTTCAAATTAATGTGCCACCACTTTTTGCTTTCTGTAGCTTTTTTAAAAATGGCCGCAGGGCAGGAAAATGTGAAAAAAATGGGCTAGCTGCACTAGCCCCATTCATTTAACAAGTGCATTCTAAAGTCCACAGCGGCTAAACTAGACTGGTCCAAAAATATATACTCCCCTCAGCATGGACAGCATCTGGAACGGAGCTTTGGACCAAGAGCGACTTTTAGACCAAGAACCACTTTTGGACCAAGAACCACTTTTGGACCAAGACCCACTTTTGGACCAAGAGCCACTTTTGGACCAAGAGCCACTTTTGGACCAAGAACCACGTTTGAACCAAGAGCAATTTTTGGACTAAGACCCACTTTTGGACCAAGAGCCACTTTTGGACCAAGAGCCATTTTTGGACCAAGAGCCACTTTTGGACCAAGACCCACTTTTGGACCAAGACCCACTTTTGGACCAAGAGCCACTTTTGGACCAAGACTCACTTTTGGACCAAGAGCCACTTTAGGACCATCCTGTAAAGACATTTTTGAGAGGAAAGACGCCATACAAAAGCATTGGGTCATTCTCTTTCCGGGTACACTCGCACCTGCTAGCAGCGAGATTGCAAACCTCTGTGACAAGGCAAGGCAAGTTTATTTATATAGCACAATTCATACACAAGGCAATTCAAAGTGCTGAACAAAACAAGAAAGCATTAAAATCATAAATTATCACAGAACATTAAAAAGAAAGATAAAAATATAAAATCCCTCAGTTGTATGCACAGTTAAACAGAACTGTCTTTAACCTGGTTTTAAACATTGTCAGAGAGGAGGCCTGTCTCACATCTTCAGGAAGACTGTTCCAGATTTTAGCAGCATGAATCTGAAAAGCAGCCTCCCCATGTTTAGTTCTGACTCTGGGCACTAACAGGAGTCCAGTCCCTGTGCTCCTCAGAGTCCGGGCTGGTTCATATGGGACTAACATGTCACTAATATATTTTGGTGCGAGGCTATGGAGAGACTTGTACACAAGCAGAGCTGTTTTAAAGTCTATTCTCTGAGCCACAGGAAGCCAATGCAGAGACCTGAGGACTGGACTAATGTGGTCGTACTTCCTGGTTCTAGTCAGGACTCGAGCTGCTGCATTTTGAATGTACTGCAGCTGTTTTACAGCCTGTTTGGACAGACCTGTGAGCAGGCCATTGCAGTAGTCTAACCTACTGGAGACAAATGCATGGACAAGAATCTCCAAGTCTGCTTTAGACACTATGTTTTTGATCCTGGCAATGTTTTTTAGATGGTAAAAAGCTGCTGATGTTACTGATTTGATGTGGCTATTAAAATTTAAGTCTGAGTCCAGTATTACCCCTAGATTTCTGACCTTGTTTGAAGGTTTTAGGGAGAGAGACTGTAACGTGCTCATGGACCTTTTGGAGCTGGGACCCCCGCCCTCACTGGTTTCAGCACAGCTTCCCTAATTCCCAAGCAAGAAACAATGAAGTGACGAAATTAGGCTTGACAACATTTTAAAGCCATTAGATTCTTTGCAGCTGCACTAATCAAGGTTTTATGTAAAAATCGCGATGGCATAAATCAGCGGCACGGCATCACCAGAGATACCCATTTAAATCCACTTATTGGTGAGAAAAAAAAAACTAACCCCCGGCAAAGCCTTGATCAGCCTCGACGAGAAGTGAATGAAATGTATTTCTCTGTTGTGCACATTTGTCAAAGTGCTGGGTGGGGGTTAATAAAACAAAAAGAAGAGAATGGCATTAGCACCTGATGGATGGTGCTGATGATTAGGGACCATCACGGAAAGTCAATTTTACGCTCGATCCAATAATATAATTTATCACTCCCGGGACCAGTATGGCGCGTACAGATGTGGCCGTATAAAACATCTGGAAGGAAATATGAATTGGGTGTTACAGGATCATGTTGAAATAAGGGGCTGATGTCATTTTAGCTTTATGAAAATATGGAGATGTCCAATAACCTGACAGCGTGGTAATTTAAAAAGGACCGGCTGAGCAAAAAGCAGCTGTAAAAGTCATATCAGATTCTTCCTTGTTACATGATCAGTGATTGCAAGTGTTAAAGTATTAAAAGTAAGTATTAAAACTTCACTGTTTTTTAAATTTCAATTAAACTATAATTGTTTGTAAGTGTAAGGAAGACTATTACCTTGTACTCTCAACGATCACTACGGCCTTAGATCTTATAAATAAAACTTCCACCAATCTTGCATCTGGGGGAACAATTGGAATGAATATAGGTGTGTGAAGCATAGGAAGATGGAAAAAAACACTCAGGCTCGACGGGCCCAAATCCGTGTCCAGCAATAAACTATCTGTTAGTGTCCTGAACTTTATATTTATATTCAGTGCAGAGTGAAGGGTCCCGTGGGTTGCAAGCCCACCACAAGATCTACTTCCACCTACTCCCCACTGACGATTACTCGTCGTTGTGTCCCCTTGGGCCCAAGACAGTTTTAACCCCCACTTTGCCTGGCGAAGCCCCCGCTGACAAGATCAAAGCTCCAGTGGACTCACCACCTGCAGGAGGACCAGTGAGGTGCTGGTGCTCTGTGTGCTGGGTGGAGCTCTGACTGACACCCCCCCGACCCAGAAATGGCTTAAAGCTGCACTAAGTGACTTTGAGAAACTTTCGAATCACAACGATGAGCTCGCTCTCTCTGCTCGCCCTCCCCGCACGGAGCTTTTGCCCCCCACTTCCCTCACCCTCTGCTGAAGCTAACTGTATGTGGAGCTCACGTCTCACAATATGGATCGCACATTTGAACGTGGATGGCGTGACCATAGAATGATTGAACCGGGAAGCGCGGAGGAACGAGACTTTTGGATTGCTGTTTCGCTGAGTAAGCAGTAATCGGTAACAAAGACACGAGAAGCTTCAGGTTAGCCTCCGACGCTTGTTTACCTCAGCTGTCTGTGCAAACAAGAGACCTGTGGCTTTTCTCAAGAAAGCGGGGGCCAGTGGTCCGCTATGATTGGTCACAATCAGGACCCGAAACAAATTCTCTTCCTCGTTTCACCAAAACTCGATCTAAAATAAAGTGACACGCCAGCAAAAATATGCGCTACTTTTTCTTAAAAAGGACGTATATCCCAATGCACTGCATGGATATGGATTGAATTTTCTTGCTTTAATGTCCCCATCTAGGGCCAAACCAAATCAAACAATCAACTTAATTTGAATGTTTTTTGTTTAGAGTATATCATTATCTAAAACAATGCATAGAATATGTTTCATCTGTTTCTTTACTGCTCTGAAGAGATCGAAAAGTATTAATATGACTTCTTTTTCAATAATAAGAAATATTTTATTTTCTATTAGAGGAGCAGTATATTAAAAAAATCTGGCCAAAATTGGTACTGCAGTCTCTCCCACTCTCCCTGACTGAGGTTGCCAGATATGCAGACAAATCCAGCTGGGACCGTAACAGATGAATAGACAAGAGTTTTGTCAACAACAAATCTATAACCAACACACAAAGATAGAAATCCTGGTTTTATTCCTTGTTTTGTCGTTAATGATTTGAGAATCATAACGAGACCTTTTTTTAGTTCTGCGCCACATGGTACTTTTACCAGTGAGATTGGCTCCACGCGGTGAGTTCTGGCGGCCGGAACACGAATTTTCAGATTGGTGAAACGGTGGAGGGCGTGACATCGAAATGAAAACAATAACAATATTTAGGGGCTGTAAAAGTAATTTAGAAATTCAAATATCTCTGAACTACTGTTATCAGTTAAAGAAGTATTGGAAAAGAGCATGTTTACTATTATGACAGATTAGGGCCCTTTCATGATGACAGATTAGGGCCCTTTCATGATGACAGATTAGGGCCCTTCAATGATGACAGATTATGGCCCTTTAATGACGACAGATTAGGGCCCTTTAATGACGACAGATTAGGGCTCTTTAATGATAACAGATTAAGGCCCTTTAATGACGACAGATTAGGGCCCTTTAATGATGACAGATTAGGGACTTTTAATGATGACAGATTAGGGCCCCTTTAATTTATGACAGATTAGGGCCCTTTATTGATGACAGATTAGGGCCCTTTAATGATGACTTGACATGGAAATCTAACATATTACTACTTTGAAACTTTCCATAGAGACTTCACCAATATTGCCGGAGAAACAAGGTGCTTTTTCCATGTACCAACTCCTCCTGGTCAAATATTAAATGAAACTCAATTTATATTCATATTTTTCATCAACATTGACGAGCGCTGGGGATTATCACGGAGTGTTTACCGTCTCGAGGGAGAGCGATCTTTACGTGAACATGGTGTCTGCTGTGATCTCTGTGGACGAGCTGAAGGCGTTCTACAAGTGTGTTATCCCTCAGGTGAGAAGAGCCCATTTCTCACTGTCATTTCCGAATAAATATTCCCTTTGTGTTTATTTGACATTTGGTTTCAGCCATTAACATGTGTCGGACGGCTTTTTTCTGTCTGTTTCTCTGCTCCTTCCTGACTCTCCTGCACCTGTCTGTTCTCGTTGAGTTTGAATAACAAGATGAAAAGCGGGTTTTGTATGTAGCCTAGATTTTCTTTTGAATATTTATTTATTTCTCACGGCTTCTTTTTGGTGTTGCTGGAGGATGCAATGGAAAAACACGTTTTGTTTACTCATGTAGCGCAGGTTATAAAAGATGCAACGGGTTTGGAGGGAGCAGACATTTATCCTGTATGTGTTTATGAAATGTCGTTTTTTTCAGCTGGGTCAGGTACATGTTATTTAGGCCTCTGTTCTAGTGTGCATTATGAAACCACATGTGTCACTTTACTTAACACCACAGCCAAAGAAAGAGACCAGAGAGAGACCAGAGAGAGACCAGAGAGAGACCAGAGAGAGACCAGAGAGAGGGCAGAGAGAGGGCAGAGAGAGACCAGAGAGAGACCAGAGAGAGACCAAGGAGAGAGACCAGAGAGAGACTAGAAAGAGACCAGAGAGAGACCAGAGAGAGACTAGAGAGACACCAGTGAGGGAGACTAGAGAGAGACCTGAATCTTTATACCCAGATCCTCGCGCTGCTAACATGTACAGATGTGTACATACAACTATATTTTTATTATGCTAACACTAGAGATTCTATTTTATTTTATTTTATTTAGAATAGAGTTATCATTCGTTCATCTTGTGCTGTGTGCTCCTCATTCCTACTGTTCTGTAACCGGTGATGCAACACTGGAATTTCTACAATCTATGGGACGAATAAAGGAACTCTTAATCTTAAACTTAGAGATAGATTAGCAGACAGACATTTTTTCGTAAATGTGGAACTTGAACAAAAGATGATTTTTCTTTGGCCAATATTTCATTTGACATAAGGGCGGCATGGTGGCTGAGAGGTCCTGGGTTCAAGTCCCGGTTGGGTTACCCCTACACTAAAAACATGTAGTATACATCTGTGCGCTGAGAGACAAATGTCCACGATTGTAAAGTGCTTTGTGACATAAACATCTACAAAATCAAAACTATGTGACAAGTTTTAGTTTCTACCTAAAATGTCACATACACATCATGCTTGGCTGCTTTGAGTCCTCTGATAGAATGTATTCTTTGGGACTAAGTATTGGTTCTATAGCAGCAGAGGAACTGGGAGGATTAGCTGCCAACATTTAGAAACCAATCAGAGTCTGGCACTGACCGCGGCTCGGAGGCTGCGCTGGTGATTAGCATTCAGACTCTCAGGTTAGAGATTCCAAATGGTCTGGAGTCTAGATTTTCCCCCCACAGCATTTCTTTAGTTTTGAACGTTGAAGGATTTGTGATACAAGTGACGACATTAGCTTTATCAAAAAGAAGAGAGGATGGATTTGTAAATGAATGTCTTTGTCCCGACGTCGTGTGCAGGTGCAGGACATGAAACCCTCATGATGAGAAATGAGCTCTTGTTGTTCAAAGCACTAGAACAGTTACAGTACGACAAGGTCTTTGAATTCAGCATCACAATATCACACCATAATGGTTCATATCTAGACTGGTCTTATCATACCATCATATTAATTTCATTTACTAAGATCTGGATTTGCTCCATTGACTCCGTTAACAGGTGGGAGGGATTAACTCCTTTTGCAGATTAAAACGATTGGATCTGAGTTTACCGTGACGTATGTAATGAGCCCGAGTGAGTGAGGGATTTAGCATTTAGCCTAGCTTTAGCATTTAGCCTAGCTTTAGCCACCAGTGGAGCCCGTGGGGAGTAGAGCCACAACATCTTTGCTTCAATGACATTTACTAAACATTCCTCTTGCTCCGGCTTCAGTTTCTTGATATTTGGATTGAACCAGAACGGATTATTTTAGTATCACATTCTCCGACAAACTACAACCAGCAAATTCAGAACAAACTCCTGATGTCACAGACACCGACCTACAACACCCGCCTCCCCCGCTCACTGATTGGAGGGGATTTCCTCGAGGAAACTGCAGCCACTAGGATCAGACCCAGACGTACGTGTAGGAAATGATCATGGACCAGAGTTTAGGGTAGTTTATATCTGGACATACTGCAAATCATTTTCAATATTGTAAACTTCAACTTTGGGGTCAAATGGGGAAATTAAGCCTCAACCCGTTATGTTACCCGTTAGGGTTTCCCCTACCTCTAAAAACAAGTACAATAGGTCTCCTGTACTGGTGACCTCACTTCTGTCTCTGTGTGGAGTGAGAGTGCTCTGTGGCTCTGGTCTGTGAATGGTGCTATATAAGTAAAGATGACTTACTTCCTTACTTACACGCTCAGAACATTGAAAAAGGGTTCCAGTCATTGTGCTTCTATCAGAGCAATCAACTCTGAAGTAAGATAAGATAAACGTTGATCTCACAATGGACAAATGTACAGGCCCTAAAGATGGAAGGACTAAAAGTAATATACAAAACAAAAGACCGGGAGAGTGTGAATCTGTCTTTTTTAACTTACACAGAGAAACTTTTCTGAGTAGGTAAAAGAATGAGTCATTTCATCTTTTCCGCCGACTTCCGCCTACGGTTACATGATCAGTTCTGTTTTTAGCTGCAGCAGACATGTGTAATAATGACAGAGAAGTAAAGTCCCACTAGAGGAATCTGCTGACATCACCCCTCCCTCTTGGGAACGCAAACTAACAGACACACACTCACACACATACCCCCACACACACACAGAGACACACACACGCACACACACATTCACGTAGGTCACATCAGGTGTCAGATGTCAGGCAGCAGGACAATCGGTTTGACCAGTCAGGGCGGGTTCTGGCTTCAAAAGGTCTGTCTCACTTTACCGTGTAACATGAATTGTGAGCGAGAGAAGGTTGGGCATGTATTGAAACCATCATACTCCACATTGGATTTGTGAGCCGAAGTAAATTCCATAAATACAACAAATAAAAATTGTATAAACTAATTTTGCCCTTACTTACATCACAGACATGAACCTAATCATCTAAACTCCGAACTGCGCCTCGCTCTTTTCCTGTAAATCTGAGTGAGATTTCCTGTGAATATTTTATGGAATGTAATTGAACGGAGCGGTGGCAGCACATTAAAATTAATGTCATGTTTGTGTCGGCCGCATATTTTCACCCAAATGATTGTAATGGAAATGATCATGTGCCTGAGCCTGCATATAAAGAGGGAGCCGCTCCTGCTAAAGTGTCTGAGATGCTAATGGGAAGTTGTTTTATGGCCTTAGACACAAACTGCAGCCGGGTTTATAGGTGCAAGAGCTGAGGAGGACTGAGACCACAACACAACACAACACAACACAACAACAACACTACACAACACTACTACACTACACACAACAACACTACACAACACAACACACCATAACACAACACAACACAGCACTGCACACCACTATATATAGATACGACACACAGGTACACATAGACACAGACACACAGGTACATATAGACACAGGTACATATAGACACAGACACACAGGTACATATAGACACATAGACACAGGTACATATAGACACAGACACACAGGTACATATAGACACATAGACACAGGTACATATAGACACAGACACACAGGTACATATAGACACATAGACACAGGTACATATAGACACAGACACACAGGTACATATAGACACAGACACACAGGTACATACAGACACAGGTTTATAGGTGCAGGAGCCGTGGAGGACTGCGGCCACAACACACTAAAGCACAAAAGCTCAAATGGAATAGTGCTGCACATAATGGGGCGGCAGTAGCTCAGTTGGTAGAGCTTTGGCCTTTGAGCCAGAAGGTCGTGGGTTCAAGCCCCGCTCAAGACTTTCACCATCGACTCCCACTGACTACTGTCGTTGTGTCCTTGGCAAGACACTTAACCTCTGGGAACACCAGCCACAGTGGGGCGGCTGCGGCTGTAAAGTGCCAAACTGCCGTTGTGTCCTTAGGCAAGACACTTCACCCCCATTGCCTAGAATGAGTCTGGTGTGTGTGTGAATGGTTGGTGGTGGTCGGAGGGGCCGATGGCGCATACTGGTTGCCTCGCTTCTGTCAGTGTGCCCCAGGGCAGCTGTGGCTACAGCAGTAGTTTATCACCACCGTGTATGGAGTGAATGAATAATGACACATGTGAAGCGTCTTTGAGTGTCCAGAAAAGCGCTATATAAAACCGATGCATTATTATTATTATTATTATAAGGTAGAGAGGAAATTTCATGGTTGCAGCGCACATACAGGTTATTAGTTTGAGCACACAGGAAGCAAGCAAAATATACAAGATAAGAAAGTAACTGCTATGTTTTTTACCTAGCTGTAAATGCTGTAAATGTTGACAAATACTAAAGGCAGAAATAGCAAAGGAAGGTTTCTCACCCATCATCTGTACTTATTAGCAAGTTTTCCCGACGTTTCGTCCTCAATCCAAAGGACTTCTTCAGGGAATGAATTCTCCGACCGCACGTTGGAGATTGATATCCTATGGGTGTGGTTAGCCACACCCTAATCCTGATACTAACTCATAAACAATCGAATGTCTGTTTGATGTAGAAGTGAGCAGATCTAACGACCCTGCTGAGGCTAACGACCCTAACTCATTAGCATGTCACAGACCTATTGTCTGCTGGGATGCTCAAGTGGAGTGCAGGTCTCACCCCTCCTAACTCATTAGCATGTCACTGACCTTGTCTCAAGTTAGGGCGTTGTTTTTAGGATGTCGTCATAGATGCGAGGCAAAACAAATCTTAACCCTCCTCCTCTGTTAAGAGAAGGTTTTTGTTTCCTCACAAAAATGGCTTCTTTCACCCTTCTCTCAAACCAATTCTTCTCCCGAGCCAGAATTTTAACCTCTGTGTCATCCACCGTGTGGTTGGAGGCCTTGAGGTGGAGATGAACAGCCGACTGTGGCCCACTAGAGTTTTCTCTACGATGTTGGTAAAGTCGTTTCTGTAGAGTTTGTTTGGTTTCTCCAATAAAGTGGTCAGTGCACTCCTCTTCACTACATTTAATTGAATACACCACATTGCTCTGTTTGTGTCTGGGTGTTTTGTCTTTGGGATGCACTAATTTCTGTCTTAACGTGTTGAAAGGTTTGAAATACCCAGGGATTTGGTGTTGCCTAAAGATTCTTTGTAGTTTCTCTGAAACTCCCGCCACATACGGTAAGGACACCCCTCTCCTACTTTCTTCTGTCGGTTGGACTGTGTCTCTGGCCTTTCTCGTCCTTTGGGCTTTAGTAAAAGACCACTTGGGGTAGCCACATCTGGAAAATGCTCTCTGAACATGTTTGGTTTCTCTGTTCTTTCCCTCCGAGCTTGTGGGGACCTGGTGGGCTCGGTGTTGAAGCGTTCTAATGACCCCGAGTTTGTGTTGTAGCGGAGGATTTAAATCAAAGGCCAGGTACTGGTCAGTGTAAGTGGACTTTCTGAAGACCTCAGTCTCTAATTGTCCGTTCTCCAGTATGATGACCTTACAATCTAGGAAGGCGAGTTCACTCTCCTTAGCATCCTCGCGAGTGAAATTTATAAAAGGGTCCACCGAATTAATGCGTTCTGAAAATGGTTCCACTTCCTGTTTCTTTAACTTAACCCATGTATCGTCTACATATCGAAACCAATGGCTTGGCGCTTTTTTTATTTACAAATTCTTTTGTGTTTTCTATGTGATGGTGGGTGTTACCCACCAAAGGAGCCAGAATGGTTTTGAGATGTTTAGCCAGGTTGTAGGTGATAGAGTCTATGCTACAAAAGTGGAAAGTTTTGTTTGTGTATTTTTGGGAGTCCATAAATACTGGGGATGGTGTCTCCTGGGTAAAGTTTGTAATAAAGTGGTTTTTCAATAATGCCCTCTTTCAATAAGCTCTGAAGGAAGTCTATAATCTTTTTCCTAAACCCACTGGTAGGGTCCCTCTTCAATGGCTGGTACGTGTTGGTGTCCAAGAGTAACTGACTTTGCCCTCATAGTCTGAGCTGTTGAGGATAACTGTGCATCTGCCTTTGTCAGCTGGTAAAATAGTTATACTCTCATCCTTTTGTAATGCCGATAATGCTTTTTTCTCATCTAATGAGACATTGGATTGTGGGGGCTTCGCACTTTTGAGTGGTGTAGAGACTCTCAGTCTGAGGGCCCCCGCCTCACTCTCAGTTAGTTTGTTGTTTCTAATGGCTGCTTCTGCTGCTGTGATGTATTCAATTGTAGGAATATCTTTTGGGGTTATTGCAAAATTTAGGCCTTTAGTAAGAACATCTTTTTCCACTTGTGATAAATGCCGATCGGACAGATTTTTGACCCAATTCTCCCTGTCCACACCTTGTCCAATTTCACTTTTAAAATATTGAAAAGAATTATGGTTTTGGAGTTTTAGAAATTTGCCTATCTGACGTTCTTTGGCCTTCTTGTGATGGTTCAGTTGGGCAGTTTCCGTAAACGTCCAAATCCTCTGAAAAAACTCTGGTGAGACTGCCAATTCCAGTTTGTGCTTAAGGCACTCTATCTCGTCCTTTTATATTTAAAAGGACGATAATCTCGTCCTTTTATAATCTCTATGTTAAGTCGTTGAATTCTTAAATTGAGAACCTTCATACAGTAGTTTTGTTGTATTTTTCTTGCCTACTGGCCTTTTTCTAATGCTTTTTGCTTTAAAAATTGTGGGATAAGTTTACTCTAGCTACACCTAAAATTCAACCTAAGATGATTTCTGGCGTCTGCTAATTTTCTTTTGATTTTCTCCAACCCGCGTGCCAAGACCAGGGCGTCTCTCCCAAAGTTGGCAACGATAAGTTTGTGTAAGCCGTCAGTCGTACAGGGATTAGTCAAAGCAAAGGAAGGTTTCTCACCCATCATCTGTACTTCTTAGCAAGTTTTCCCGACGATCTCCAACGCGCGGTCTGAGAATTCATTCCCTGAAGAAGTTCTTTGGATTGAGGACGAAACGTCGGGAAAACTTGCTAAGAAGTACAGATGATGGGTGAGAAACCTTCCTTTGCTTTGACTAATCCCTGTACGACTGAGGGCTTACACAAACTTAAAGGCAGAAATGATTAGGATTTTATAATTATGGATGTAATCGTATGTATTATGTTTGAATCAGAATAATTTTAATTGCCGTGTGAGTAACAGGAAGTCACAGACACAGGTACATATAGACACAGAGACACAGGTACATATAGACACAGAGACACAGGTACATATAGACACAGAGACACAGGTATATATAGACACAGAGAGACACAGGTACATATAGACACAGAGACACAGGTACATATAGACACAGAGACACAGGTACATATAGACACAGAGACACAGGTACATATAGACACAGAGAGACACAGGTACATATAGACACAGAGGCACAGGTACATATAGACACAGAGACACAGGTACATATAGACACAGAGACACAGGTACATATAGACACAGAGACACAGGTACATATAGACACAGTGGATACAACACAATCAGATGTTGCTCAAAATGCTTTTAGAAAAACTTTGCACCTGCAACAAATGAACCAGAAAACTATGAATCGATTTTACTTTAGACTGAACTCAAAACCATGTCTGACTTTGGTGGAAAGAAACGTTTTAGAGGGAAGTTTTCTACAGTTGTTTCTGCAGTATTTAGTTTTTTTCATAATAATATTAATTATGTATGAGAGGTTTTTAATTATATTATTGCACTCAAAAAAATACTTAAAACCGTTGCTGTTGAGAGACTCCCTAACTACAATGTTAGTATGAAACAGACAGTTAGCCAGATCCAGTCAGACCTCTGAAGCTGTGCAGGGCAGGGCTTGGTTAGTGCTGTGATGGGAGACCTCTGGGAACAGCAGGTGCCACAGGTGCCGCAGGCTGCGGCTGTAATTGTGTCCTTAGGCAAGACACTTCCACCACATTAGAAAGAGTCTGGAGTGTGTGTGAATGGTTGGTGGTGGTGAAAGGTGATGATGGCACAGACTGGTTGCCTAGCTTCTGTCAGTGTCAGCTGTAGAATAATGACATGTGTAGCGTCTTTGAGAGTCCTGAAAAGCGCTGTATAAAACCATTACATTATTATTTACAAAAGCATAAACACATTGTACACAGTGTACCAATAGTGTCCAAGTCTGAAACGACTCAAGGACGACTCATTTGTGTTCATAAAGTCACTGCAAATCGTGTTCATAAAAGTTCTATTTGTAGTAGTAACAGTAATTTAATTGTAGAGCGCATCCGCCATGCTAATTGTCTCCCGTTCAAGACAATCAAAAAGTTTTGTTGAGAGTGGGGAGGCATGTTCAGCAATGACAACCATATGGAAACTATTACAGAATGCACATTCAGTAGCGGCTCATTAACACGGAGCAAACCAACTCCTTTATCACGGTGCTAACAGGGGTTGCCCTCCTGGTGCTTTTGTAGGGGAAAAAAACGCCACTGAAGGAGCGGGTTGGCATCGTGATCCATCAGGAGTGAACACAGCAGATGGAGAACGAAGCCACCGAACGTCAAAAGATTGAATTACAAGCAGCGGAAAAGCAAATGTGTCGGATGTTGCAATAAAGACGTATACTTAAGAGCTAGAAAAAGTGCAGAAATACAGAGCCTCATTAGCGCTATTTTAATATTTAATCGCTGTGTGAAGGAGAGGCTCTGCAGGTCTACAGTATGTATATAACTTTACACTATATATAGATTTAGAGATATATCAATGTATTGATATTGAAACATTTACAGCTAGCTAAGAAACATAGCATGTGTATATTTTGTGTGCTCCCTGTGTCTCTTACCACTGTCCCGACCTGTGTGCTGCAACTTTGAAACTCCCCCACTGTGGGACATTTAAAGGATCTCTAATCTTATCTTAATCGTTTGTATTGTACCATGATACTAAAGCAAATTCCTATAGTTCATCCACCATGTCAATGTAAATATTATGATTCTGAAATACGCAGTACCTGCTGTATTTTGGTCCATTCCTCGCTTTGGTTTATGTTGAAGTGAAAAAATACAGACCAAAAGTGAGATGCATGACATTCTTTATGGATAAGGTGATCCAACCTGTCAACTCTGAACAGTGTGGGGGGGTCCTGGCTCCAAAAGGTCCATGAGCACGTGCGCTGACATGCTGCAATCTCACTCCATGACTGTGGGGGTGTACCCGGATAGAGAATAACCCAATGCTTTTTATGGCATCTTCTTTCCTCTTGAAAACGTCTTTACAGGATGGTCCAAAAGTGGCTCTTGGTCCAAAAGTGGCTCTTGGTCCGAAAGTGGCTCTTGGTCCAAAAGTGGCTCTTGTTCCAAAAGTGGCTCTTGGTCCAAAGCTACGCTCCAGATGCTGTCGATGTTGAGGGGAGTATATTTGCTTTGGACCAGTCCAGTTTAGCCGCTGTGGACTTTGAATGCACTCATCAAATGAATGGGGCTTCTGCAGCTAACACATGCACAAATGGTTTTTTTCCCCACATTTTCCTGGTCGGGTCATTCGGGGTTGAGTTTGCATGTTCTCCCCGAGTCTGTGTAGGTTTCCTCCAAGTGCCCTGGTTTCCTCCGGGTGCTCAGGTTCCCCTAACCACTAAAAACATACATAATACGTCTGGATGTAATGAGTAAATGGATGGAGTTTGGAGGCTTTGATGGTCCAGTGTGTTCAGGTCTCGCTTCTGTCATCACCGTGTGGAGAGAATGGAACAATATCTTAACATTTGTAAAGCGCTTTGTGTGACCTTGGTCTGTAAAATGCGCTATAAAAAACACTCTTTTCTTGCTCTCACCTCACTCCAAAGTGCCCCTCCAAAACCACAAAAACTCGCAAATTTCATTTTACTTTTTAAAACAATATTGTACCACACACTCCCCCTTGCCGATCTGTGAATAATTTGATTGCTTCTATTTCTGAGAGACTGAAAGCGTGAGGTTGATTCTTCCCTGCAGCGAAGATATATCCTAATTATCTGCTCTTCAAAGATAATGAGAGATGCCACAGACAGAGAAGCGAAGGGGCCCGAGCATATTATTTCACTCTGTTGCACTTTGAACCCTTGAGCCAAACGCACTGGAGCGTCCGTGATGAGCGCCCCATTTCTACCTACACACCCAGCGCATGGTAATTGATAGTGCTTGTAGAATATTAGTGCATTAAAGTGAGAATAATTCAAAGTGCCTTGAGTTGATTTGATTAAAGCTTCCAATATATTCAGACATTTCCCTTCTGCAAATTAGTTTTTATAAATCGCAAAAAAAAAAAAATGGTTGTATTTCCGCGTGAGATCTGGTGGAAGGTTATCTATGAGATTGGTGACAGCGTGTAACAAAAGTTTTCTCACACACAAGGCCGCATACAAATATTTCATTTATACAGCGCCTTCAGAGATGCTAATTCAAGCAACCGAGCGGAAAAGGGTATAGAGATGGTTTCCCATGAGGCTGTGCGACCAATTATGCAATTTTTTAGATCAACTGTTTGCTATCACAGATGGGTAGCCTCCGTGTGCCGTCCCAGATGAGCACTCGTACAGGTTATTGCATATTCTGAGTTAGGCAAAGGGCACAGCGCACCGTGACCTTTAGGTTTTGTGCCAAGAGGCCTTTGCCTTCCTGCGGCTGTGGCAATTATGCAATTTTCTATTCAAGTCACAGAGATTATATATTACATTTTTTATTTTAATGTATTGTGATTATTGGCCCTGCCTATTAGAATACAGGGTCAAAGAGATTGCAGTTTATACAATTTTGGAGAAGGCTTTTCTTTGATGTTTGAAAAGAGGCAATATTGACTTTGAGATGATAAATGAGTAAGAAATGTTTATTTATATAACGCATTTTGACTGACCAAGTTCACCCAAAGCGCTTTAAAGACCTTATGCAGGGTTTGTCCAATAATTTGTGGCAATATACAAATTGCAAGACAGATAAACAATTAATGCCAATCTGAAATAGATTCCAGCAAAAATTATCCTTATCCTTTATTTTTTTAAATATGTTTTTAATACATTTGCGTTGTCTCAGCCTCACACCCGGAAGTGTGACATCACAGCGGGTACAGGCTCATTCAAAGTGGACAGTGATTCCGACAGCGAACAAAAAATGCGAAAAAACCTTGTCTATGAACCGAGTATCAACGGATGAAGAGCAAAGCCAGTTACAAGAAGAAGTCTTTTATTTTTTGCCACATGTTTGATGCTTCCCTGGATAAAGAGAAGAGACAAACACAGACCTAGAAAACGGCCTGATGAGGGCGTTTAGAAAGTGACTTGACGCAGATCGGCACAACGCCTCTTACAGGGAAATAAATATGGAAATAATTATTAACTATTTGTTAGACCCTGTGAGGGTGAAAAGTGCCATCCAAACGCCATTACATCAACCACAAAAAACGTCAACAACCACGGACTGACTACAGACACAACTTCACTTCAATTCTTGACAGCAGCACTCACATATAAACATAATACAGTGAGACCGTGAGGTAAAATGAGCTCTAAGGGCCTCCCCCAGATTTTTTTTTAATAACAACCTCTAAAAAGCAGTTCTCACATCTCCGAGACTCCGACGATGTTTTCACGTTAAACATAATTTATTGCACGTTCCCTAAACAGGGAGTAACAGGGATTTAGTCTGGTCTTACTAATATTCACAGTCTATGGTCTTACTAATATTCACAGTGGTCTTACTAATATTTAGAGTCTATGGTCTCACTAATATTTAGAGTCTATGGTCTCACTAATATTTAGAGTCTATGGTCTCACTAATATTTAGAGTCTATGGTCTCACTAATATTTAGAGTCTATGGTCTTACCACATCGTACTCATTATATTACGTAGGGAAATCTGAATTGACCACAGTTTACGGATGGCTAAGGCTAACAGGCTAACAGGGATTTCCTCATGTCACTTTTGCCAAAAAGTTACGATCAAACGCTGTATTCAAACTCAAATATTTGTATAATATAAATGTGATAACGTTTAGAAATGACTCGTTTCATTTTAATGATCGATCTACAACATAAAAAAGTTGTAATAGTGACTCTTGCGTATTTCACAGTCTCCTGATAGAGCCGCGGTCTATGTCCCAGCGCCGCTCGCTGCAGCGGTTCCACTGAAGGTAAAGTCTCCGTGAGAGGAACATGGTTGTGAATAAAACAGGGTCCCGTAGTTCTGCAACTCTTTGAAGTCCGTTTGCCGTTCTCACCGAGGCTGCGATCAAGTCCATCCTCCTCCTCTCAAACGCATGTAGCTTAGCCTTCTTCCTCTTCTTCATTTTCCGTCCAAAGCCTCCTCTTCTCCTTTGGTCTGAAGCCTATTGTGCGTCTGTGAGCAGTGCATTTCAACACATATACTTGTCATCTCAAATATCCACCGATTTAGTGCAAAAAATAGACAAACAAAATATAAACAAGCGTGATAGTATGGAGGACTATGTACGTCTGGATCACACCGGTCCCCGCCGTGACGTCACTGAGAGAGAAGCGCGATTTTTTTCATTTCTAAGGACGTTACTATGGTCTTTTCTCGATTTGGGAGGATCAGACCAAAAAAACAAAACAATTGACTTTGAAACCCCTAGTAGTAGTATGAAATGGTATTAAAACTGTATTTCTAAATGACACAAACCCTGCATAAGATCTTTAAAAAACGTACAAATAGAGTGATTCGAACCCACGACTTTCTTGCTCAGAGGCGAGAGTCTGTCTGCTCCGGAGAGTAGCTTCAGTGACAGACTTATTCACCCTCGCTGTGTGAGGGAGAGGTTTCGTAGGTCTTTCCTCCCTGCTGCTGTCAAACCATACAACGAGAACTGCTGAGTCTGTATGTCATTGATAATAATTAACTCGTCACTAAACCCGTTATTATTATTACTGCATTTCTACAAATCCATCAAAGTGACATTATAGCTCCAGAGTTTATTTTATTCTATTTCACAATCTTATTACTTATTATTTTATTTTAGTATTTCCCTCTGTTTGATGCAATCTGAGTCTTTTTTTCTGCCGTATTGTGCAACACTGCATACATTTGATCATATCTTACTTTTATTTTAGAAATCCCTCTTATCTTATCTAGTTCTTTAATATTATTCTGTCAGTGTATCATTAAACAGATTTAAGCCAAACATTTATAGCAACGAAAAAACTCCAGGATCTTTTATTGGACTGACACTGATTTGAGAATTAGACTCAATCGTCCATTTTGTGAAAGTCAAAGAGGTCATGAAAGAAAGATTCTGAAGAGGAAGTGGTTGAATTAAATAATGGATGAGATGAAGTGAAAGCCACATGTGAGACTGCTGACCTTTAGAAGTGGTCACAGTCTCTCACTCTGCAGAAACCACGCTGTGAAAAGCCCTCGCTCTCCTAATGATCAGGCTAATCAGGTTCTGAAATGTTTTTAAATAAGCCCTTTAATTTATTCAGATATTCCAGGCACATTCTTCATTTAATTTGAAATAATGAGAGTCAAGGAGAGAGGAGCCGGTGAGCAGGACTTACAGAGGCAGAGAGCGGCTGTCGGAAGAATCACACACGACAAAATGTAATTTGTCAATTCACACAGAAATGAGAATTAACATAGAACGTGCAGAGAACAGCTCTTTAATGTCAGGGATGTCCTGACATTTTCATGAAAAAATCAAAGTCAGGATGTGCCTTGACTATAATAATACCTATGCTGTAATGTATGCAATCCACTGGTATCAAAACAAAATAAAATAAAAATTACATCAAACCCCAAATAAACAAACCACAGCATTGACCTTGAATAGAGAAATGTAGTTATTTGATATTATCATTACTATTATTTTTATGTAATATTTTCTTTGCATTATAACTGTTGCCTTGTCATGTCTTTTGAATTATGACGTTTTATTTAAATTCTAAAGGCAAAAACTCAAAGTATAAAAACACTTTAAAAAAGAAGGGTCTCTGGGAGCGACAGTTCCACTGATGTCTACTGTTGTTGTGCCCCTGGGCAAGACACTTAACCCCACTTTGCCTGAAGTCCCCCTGAAAGACCAAGGCAGCTCTGATTGCCACCCCCTGACCCAGAAATGGATAATAAAAGGATGAAAATGAATGAATGGGTCTCTGTAGCTTGTCCGACCACCATTACCCAAAGAACATCTCCATATGATCCACAAACTCCAAGTGCATGTGTCACCCATTCCCTTTATTAAGCAGTTGCTGAAACAAAACTGACATTGTCCCAAAATACACCAGAGTAGAGAAGTTGCTACATAAATACAGAAGGGATTTACACGGTTTTTAATGGGAGCGTTTACTTCTGTTGTGACATTTATGTACAGACCAAGAGCAAAAACTATGAAAACAATCAAGAGCTGTGAATTTAGTCATTAAAGAATAAGTAAGTACTTTATTCATATAGTTACAGTTATAATTTTTTTTAGTGGTAGGGGAAACTGGAGAACCTGGAGGAAACCTACACAGATACGGGGAGAATTTGCAAAGCCCTGTTCCGACCAGGAAAAAGCCCTGGACACAACAACAAAGCGCTCAGAAGCCGTCTGCTCTGAAGCCGTCTGCCCTTAAGCCGTCTGCCCTGAAGCCGTCTGCCCTGAAGCCGTCTGCCCTGAAGCCGTCTGCCCTTAATCCGTCTGCTCTGAAGCCGTCTGCTCTGAAGCCGTCTGCTCTGAAGCCGTCTGCTCTGAAGCCGTCTGCTCTGAAGCCGTCTGCCCTTAAGCCGTCTGCCCTGAAGCCGTCTGCTCTGAATGAGGAAACGACAAGGCTTTAAAAAGACAAGAGTAAACAAACACATAATAAACAAATTAAGTCATTAATGATACGTGTGGCTCAAGGCTTCTCTTCATCCTTTCTAATTCTCATAAATTCAACAATCTGTTTTGACCCGGAGCATGCTGTAAAATACTGAAATAGAAATGAAAAACAATACAATGACTACAATGATTACAAAGTGCACTGCATGTGTGTGTAGATAATATTTTCATTACTAGCATATCTGAACGCTCTCATGTGAGAAAGAGTAGAAAAATAAATGAAAGCAAAATCACTTGAGGACAACGAGATGGAGAACAAACACAGAGGCTGTCAAACTGCAGTAAGTGGCTCGAGGAGAACCATAGTTGAGGAGACATTGACTCCACAATGTCCTTCAGACTCGTTGAAAGCCATAAATATTTTATCATTGGCCCAAAATATAAATGTACTGAAGATGATGACAAAGTCTGGGATCGCGTCTTTAATTCAGACAGAAGACATGTTTTATTGTCGATGGTAGAGACAGCACGAACAAAGCACACGAGCACAGATACAACAGAATGCAAGTGTATTATACAGAGCGGAGGCATGGAGACCTCCAATCAGCAGCTGCCACAGTGCCATGTAGCTTGGCCTTCAGATAGACAAAACAAGGGAAAAGTACTGGCTTCTGCACATTGATAGAATGATGAGTTTAACGTTAACAAAAGTTGCTTCAAAGTGTTATGAAATCTCACATTCCCCCCTCTGGTCACACATTCCCGTGTGACCATCAGGATCGAGCAACATAACATCATAACTCAATACTTAAACTCGGTACTTCACTCGGTACTTCAAAAAACTCAGAACTCGGAATACTTCAAAAACTCAGAAAACTCAGAAAACATCGATCTTTCATAAAACTTGTCAACAATCTTCAGTAAAATACCAAACTTCATCAGTCGATGGTGGTTCTCAGATATTGCTTTGAAAACAGTCTCTCCCACTTCTCCGTGTTGATTTCTTCAGGCTGCATTTGTTGTGTCGAGCCATGAATTCTTCTGTGACGTGTCTTTCAATCACACGTTTCAGCTTCAGTGTCCAGATTCAGAAATCCAATTCAGTCCAAATTATGTCCAAATTCAGAAATCCAATTGTTCCAAATGATGTCCATGCAAAAGAGGACGATGGTATTGTCCATGTCTCAGCAGCTCACAGCCTGAGTGGAGTCAGGGGCTGTGCAGATTGTCCAAGTGTGCTGATCCAGATGTATGGTTTCTCTTGAGGTTTCTCAGTTTTGGCTTAAAAAAAAAGTCTTCTTCTGTTCTCTAGATGTTACAGACAAGGCCCGCATCCTTCCACCACCTGAAGAAGATGACAAAGTCTGGGATCGCGTCTTTAATTCAGACAGAAGACATGTTTTATTGTCAATGGTAGAGACAGCACGAACAACAGATACAACAGAATGCAAGTGTATTATACAGAGCGGAGGCATGGAGACCTCCAATCAGCAGCTGCCACAGTGCCATGTAGCTTGGCCTTCAGATAGACAAAACAAGGGAAAAGTACTGGCTTCTGCACATTGATAGAATGATGAGTTTAACTTTAACAAAAGTTGCTTAAAAGTGTTATGAAATCTCACAGTACCTCTGATTTATAATTGCTTCTACGCTAAAGGGTTGTGCATAGAGAGAGTGTAATATAGCACTTATTTTTATTTACGTAAACTAAAAAAGGTCTCGTTATGATTCTCAAATTTCGATGATTGTAGATTTGTTGTTGACAAAACTCTTGTCTATTCAGCTGTTATGATCCCAGCTGGATTCGTCTGCATATCTGGCAACCTGAGTCAAGGAGAATGGGAGAGGCTGCAGTACCACTTTGGGCCAGATTTTCACACATTTCTCCTTTAATCACCAAACAGACCTCTGATATAACAATAGCCCCCTCTATTTCCGCCTCAAATCTTATGACAATTACCTTATGCCACTTTTTACCTTTCATCATGTCCCTATCTCTGCTCCGTGATCCAAGGGACGCACACCTACAACGACCTTACTCCACAAATCACCAGAATGATTGACAATTAGGAGGACCAATAAGCTAGATGATCCACCTGGAAGAACAGAATCCTCGTATAACACTCAAAAAACACAATCTGCAGTACATTATGGCCCTCAACAACAGTTATGAATTAAGCTTATCCAAAAAGATGAGTAAAAAACATCCCATTGCTGCCGGTATTTTTGACATTTTGCAAATAAACACACTGTCTCGGCAAAGGCACGTCGATCCCACATGGAGTTCATAGGATCAGAGAGAAAATGTCATTAGTATTTTAATTAGCGCTTCACTCTTAGTCCGGACCACTGTGTTCAGGTCGACTGGTCGTTTGTAGCTTCCATAAACGGCTACTTTCAGAACATCCTCTGAAAGCCCATGACACAGTACGGTCTCAGTGAGCAGTGATTTTCTCATCTGGGGACATGCTGTAGCTGTTAAATTAACTTCTCTTTGGTCGTATGTAAACACCAGAGCGATTAGCTGTAATACTCCTGGTTAAAGCTATGTTGTGTAATTAAAATATCAATTTGTATGTTGTGTTTTAGACTTATTATGTCCAACAGGGCTTGGCTAAAAGAATAAAATGCACTGATAGAATATTTAGAAATTTATAATACTAAAAGTGTATTGCAGCCGAAGCAAAATTTTTCTTTTGCATTTTAACCATCGACCACTTTATTTCTTGTTCTGGGTTTTTACTCTTGAGTCCTGACTGTTATTTTGTACATGTGATTTGTATGAATATTTTTTGTATGGATGCCAAGTCAATCCTTTTTTTACTGCAAAAAGAATCTTCCCACAGGTACAGATGAAATCACCTGGTTGCCAGAACTCACCGCGTGGAGCTAATCTCCCTGGTAAAGTACCATGTAGCACAGAACTAAAATGGGTCTTGCTATAATTCTCTAATCATTAACAACAAAAAAAGGAATGAAACGTTGTGAAAAAGGTGTTGGTTATAGATTTGTTGTTGAATAAACTCTTGTCTATTCAGCTGTTATGGTCCCAGCTGGATTCGTCTGCATATCTGGCAACCTGAGTCAGAGACAGTGGGAGAGGCCACATTTTTACATATTTCTCCTTTAAATTATACATTTCTTTCACCAAATCACATCCGCTGAAAACATGGGACCAATTTCTTGTGAACCCATTTATCTTCATGGACTTTATGGTTTTCTCCAAAGCATAAAAAATACACAGCACTGTTAATGAGGTGATGGCAAAGCAGTGTGTTTTGTCTGGATATAATGAGGAAATGACTGGAACAATGGGAAGGAGCCTATACATCCAGGAGTACTGTTTTTCCCCCTTCAAACTCAACAAAAAACATTCTCATTGGGAATAATAGGTCTATTGTGCGCTACACTCACTTCACCAATGTGTCTTTCTTCAGTCTACATAAGAGTCAGCGCGAGAACATTGCAGAGGACTATCCAATTATAGGCGGCTAATGGAAAACACTTAAAAATAATGAACTGCCTATGAGACCTTTGTAAACACCAGTTCAGGATGATTTAATGAGTTCATGTGGAATTAATGAATTGTTCATTATCTGTCATATCTTTCTTTATCACGACCGTCCATCTTAATTATATTAGCACACAATTAAGATTTCAGCTAGGTTCATTTTGAAAAGTATTTAAAAATGCAAAGGACCCCAAATTATAAGTTTGATTAAAATTTGGAATCAGTCAGGTGTTGCCGTTTATCTAACAAACTTGGATTAAAAGAAAGTATAGTGTTATGGGTGAATGGACAGCGGGCTGATGAGACATGATCCCAGTAAGAAGAGAACTAAAGGAAGCTCTAAAGAAAGAGGATGGAAGTGCAGAAAACAATCAACGTGTAATTATTTGGCACAATGCAGTCATTTATAGTTAATGCACAAATGCAACTGATGCAACTTATAGAGAGTTTATGAAAAATGCTAAATCTTCGGCAAAAAAAATCTGTCCCATAGTATCCCGGTCTTACCGTACCACTGTACTCATTTTATTTGGTACTAAGGTCTGGATTTGCTCCATTACCTCCTTTTGCAGATTAAAACTATTGGATCTCCGTGACGTATGTAATGAGCCCGAGTGAGTGAGGCATTTAGCATTTAGCCTAGCTTTAGCCTTTAGCCTAACTTTAGCCATCTCATTTGCCGCTAACGGAGCCCGTGGGGAGTAGAGCCACAACATCTTTGCTTCAATGACATTCACTAAACATTCCTCTTGCTCCGGCTTCAGTTTCTTGATATTTGGATTGAACCAGAACAGATTATTTTACTATCACATTCTCCGACAAACTGCAACCAGCAAATTCAGCACAAACTCTTGACGTCAACGACACCGACCTACAATACCCGCCTCCCCCGCTCTCTGATTGGTCGGAGGGGAATCAACCGAGGAAACTGCAGCCACTAGGATCAGACCCAGACGTACATGAAGGAAATGATCATGGACTAGAGTTTACGGAAGGGTTAGGGTTAGTCCATGCTAGTCCCACAGAACATACACAACCTAATATATTTCGTAAATAACATTGTTTCATCATACGCTCTTCTTCTTAGTAGAAAACATGTTTTCTTTTGCATACTTGTAAGAAAGTCTTTTTGACTGAAAACACTGATTGATGGTGGTCTCTTCTCCCTTTGCTGCTCTAAAAATAAATGCATGTGAAAAAAAGGTTTGTACTCAAACACATATTTTCAAGTATCCCGGTGTCTGTTGATGAACTGATTGATTGAAATCAGAGGATTTGATTTGGAAAGACCTGAATGTGTCTTATACATTGCTAAAGTCACTGAATCAAGAAGGGCATTTTAAGAAAGAAGATTTTTTTTTTAAAAGAAAATATTTCTACCTCTGACATCTACTTGCAATAAAGAATACTGGTGAAACAGTGGGATAGAGGTGTAGATAAGAGGCCTATAGGACACCATTTTTACAGGTGTCAAGCAACAGGACGGGGCTATAACGGATGTCAAGACAACTCTCAACCTTTGTTTGAGAGTAAAAAACACAAGCCAATCCGTCCCTGCATCTAAACATTTTGGTAATGTAAGCTGTTTCGACTGTATATGCTATTTACTTCCCAAATGGTTTGATTTCAGACTTAATAATGTGCACTTTTGGAACGGATCCCCGTGATATAATTTCGTTATTCGCAGGTTTATTTTGGCCCATCGTTTCCCCTCCTAGGGCCAAAAAGGAGGTTTGCATAGTGGGCAGAACAATGTGATGACAGGGCTGTCCTTTGGGAACATCTAATTAGTTCCACTAGGGGAGCAAAACACCGGCGCACCGTGCCCTGATATTTGGCTTGTGCACTCAGCGGAAACATAGCCACAGGGCCTGCTTTAATTGCAAAAAAGTGCCACCAGAATGCGAGTGTGCAGCTTCACCTGTCCCTGATCCAAGGTCCACCAAAGAAGACCCTTTTACCGCGGTCATTAGAACATTCATGTCTTGGTGAGTTTTAATATTCCACCTGTTTCCACCGTCTTCCTCACCGCTAATCACTGTTTGTCTATTGATGTGCGCAGTCCCCGGCTGAACTTGGAATAGCAATTTGGCTGTTGGAACGTGTTATAAATAGTCTGTTAATTGGGTTGAAACTTGTGCAAAACAGCTCCACTGCTAAGGATGTGTCTACATATAAAAAGGCATTTGGCCACTTCAAATGTATTAGTTTCCGTATGTATTTGCTGCTTTGCGTTTGCTGGAGAGACAAAAACGTGTGTAATGTCAATATAACAAAATATGAAAACATGGATTTACAAAATATAAATATGAAACCTGTGCAGAAGGGACTACTTTTCATCTTTCGTGAGATCAAGGAATATATTTCTCAACATTAAATGCAAATGTACACTCTGCTTGAAGGGAAGACCCACAATCTGCTTTGGCTGCTCAAGATGACAGCGGCGGTAATGACATAAGTTTGTTACAGTGCTATGTTCTCTGGTTTTGTCTGTTTGAATTGTGCTTTGTGAGTTGAAATGTGGGCGTGTGATATCAGGAGAGCATGAATAAAAGATGGCACCAAAGTCTTTGGAGCGGTGAATTATTGAAGAGGCCGTAACGGGGCAGATGTGCAGGGCAGGTGTGGTTTGCACTTAACTGTAGTGTTATGTGTGTGTTCAGGCAAATCAAAAGGACTGCAGAGTCAAATTAGCCACAGCATTAATGACCAACAACGCTAGCTTCATTACAGATGCCTAAGATTCATCTCAGACTCATCTTTTTAGAAAATATATATGATCACGACATTCAACTTGGACTGAAACAATACTGAACGTCTTCTAGAAATATGACACTACTAGCCAGGCCTCTATAGCAACGATCTTTCGCTCCCACAAGTCAATGGGGCATTTTCTCTCACGTTAATTTTTTGTTTTCTGCAGATAAACTGTAAATATGAACAAATGTAGTTACATCTATCTCCGCTGTTAAAACTAATATTTCCCCACTTTTTCCTTCTGTGGCTTTCTCAAAATGTCCGCGTGGCAGGAAAATGTGAAAAAATGCATTTGTGTATGCGTTAGCTGCACTAGCCTCATTCATTAAACAAGTGCATTCAAAAGTCCACGGCGGCTAAACTAAACTGGTCCAAAACACAAACTCCCCTCATCTGGAGCCAAGAGCCACTTTTTTACCATCCTGTAAAGCCCTTTTCAAGAGGAAAGAAGACGTCATACAAAAGCATTGGGTAATTCTCTTTCCGGGTACACCCCCACCAGCAAGGAGTGAGATTGCAGCGTGTCAGTGCACATGCTCATGGACCTTCTGGAGCCGGGACCCGCCCACACCGGTTCTGCCTCTGGTGTAAAGTTTTGGGTGAGAGCAGAGGCCGTTCAATCAAGCAACTTCAATCAATAAATAAATATAGAAACACATAACTGGACTGACATGTGCACCACGTATTTATCAAACCTGGTTAGTCACATCACAACTCAGACTTTTATTTAGTACGAAAGTGTTCTTCCAATGTCCTACGCCGAATGGTCAGAGTGTTCCCACAAGTGTTGATTCTTTCCTTCTTCTTTTTCTCCGCCACTGGTTTTGATTTGATTCCACAGTGTTCTATTGGGCCCTAATAGAAACATGCCACTGGGCCATCCAAGAAGAATTTGCTCCTGATTCATTTTTAGAAAGTGTTGGCCGGGTTACACGCTGGTCTCTGCATGTTCTGCTCCTACACGCAGGCCCACTCGATTTGTGCTTTAATGGAAAAACAAAGGGAAGGGAAATTAGGTTCTAAAACTGAACCGATCTCTCTTGTTCAGCTAAAGTGACACTTAGATGCTGAAAGGAAAGCAGGGACAAGGATGCAAATAATCAAGAGCACTATGGTGTTTGTGGTGTGAGTCAGCCACCCCCCACCATCGAGATTTCAGTTTTCTTCTATAAAATGTGTCAACAAGAAAACATAAAAAGCTGTCAAATGTATTCGTATGTTAGTGGGGGATAGATAGAGTTGTATAATAAATGTGTATTTTTCAGACACACACTTAGCCTGGTCTTACCATGTGTAAACTCTGGTCCATGATCATTTCCTACATGTGCGTCTGGGTCTGATCCTAGTGGCTGCAGTTTCCTCGGTTGAATCTCCTCCGACCAATCAGAGAGCGGGGGAGGCGGGTGTTGTAGGTCGGTGTCGGTGATAAATTTAGACATTAGTAGGAAGTTAAATTAGTACGACGGCATGGTAAGACCAGGCTACATTAGACTGCATGTGTATATTTCTTGTTTAGCAGGATTTAACTGGTTCCAATGAATGGAATATATTCTGAATTGAACATGAAATGATAATATTTCATTCCTTACATTCTCCTCCACAAATCTCTACATTTGGCTCATGAAAACAGGCCCACTTCAATATTTGTGTTTGCCAACTCAGCTCCTCCAAACTGCACACATCATCAATATTACTTTTTCTCTTTTCACGCAATCCTCAAAAAACTCTCTTTGATCCGTGGAACTACTGTGTTATTGTATGTGCCTGTTTGAAACCATCGGTGCTGTGTTATTCCAACTGAAGCTGGAAAACCGCCAAGTTACGCAATCATGAAATGTCAAATATTTGAGAATTAGACCTGAGCTGTGAAAAACTACCTGTTTAACCGATCCATGAGGATATTTGATGGATGTGTTTATTTTGGTGCTGAGATATCGTATCACCATTGATTTTAATGTAATTTCACAATGTTCTACTGTCATTACTAGTCTAGAGGGAAGAGGGAAGTGACTTTTACCAAATTTCTGGAAGCCAAAAACAAAACATGATCCAACTTTCTTCACTTATGGACAGTTATCAACACTCAATGAAATTGGTCTCCCCCTATGGACCAACACCATGTGTTCTATGTTATTTCTCTGATTCTCTGATCTGAGTTGATGATTTCAGCGGTTTTGTTTAGTCCTTTGAAAAAACTACTGTTGTGATTTAGGGTGATACAAGACTACATTGAATTGAATTGAAAACAAAGGTAAGGCAAGTTTATCTGTATAGCACAATTCCTACACAAGGCAACGCAAAGTGCTGAACAAAACAAAATAGCATTAAAATCATAGCTAATCACAGTACATTAAAAATTAATATATAATATAAAATCCCTCAGTTGTATGCACAGCTAAACAGAACTGTCTTCAACCTGGTTTTAAACATTGTCAGAGAGGAGGCCTGTCTCACATCTTCAGGAAAATTGTTCCAGATTTTAGCAGCATGAATCTGAAATGCAGCCTCCCAATAATTAGTCCTTACTCTTGGGCACCTGTCATTGGAATAAGTTATAATTTTAATAAGTAATATGTGTTAAAATATATATTGTCTGTATTGTAATTCACTTTAGCTCCAGGAAGACTCCAGGAAGTCTGGGAACTTGTATGTTAAAAATCAGGAAGAAGCATATGGGGTGTCTTTTGTTGTGTTGGTACTTCCTTCCCTATATGCATATGAAGATGTATCTTCTCGTCTGAAAGGAGTTAAAGACTCTCTGAGCTTCAGATCTGTTCTTGAGAGAGACCGAGCAGATGGGTAACAAGTAAAAGATTAACTATGTCTGTTTGTTCTGTGAGATTTTGTCAGGTTCAACTGTGCTTAACTCATTGACTGCCATTGACGTATTTATCTGAGTCTGGTGATTTCTGTCAAACTTCCCTCAATTCCACTGAGGATTATTTAAGAGCAAAACTAATTAGAAGCGAACTTATTTTTGCTGATGAAAGTAGACAATCCAGTCTTTCAGAATCTGGTTTTATGTCATAGCACAAATTATTCTGTGGTTTTGAAAGTCAGTGAAATCATCAAAAACAGCTGGCATTAACACACACCAAACTGTTGTATTTTTTTCTCGTATGAAAAACTTTAACTGAGGTTTGAGACTCCAACATTTTTTTCCAGAGCCTCTAACTTCAGCGTGGCGCAGATTCTGGACCTTGGCACCTAGATGTTGGAATGAGATGTGACCTGTTTTACCGATCCATGAGGATATTTAATGAATGTGTTCGTTTTGGTGAGATATCATAGATAGCAGCAGCAGAATCTTCATTCATTATCAACCTTCTACCGGTCATTATTTCTTGATATCAGACTCTGAAACCAACAATGGCCGCTGATATTGATAACGCAATCTGTGCTGGTGATTCACGTGAGTAGTTCCAGTCCACCTGCTTCTGTCTCTGCAAAGAATCTGGGGAATCCCTCCTGAGGTTAAGGAAAGTCTGACACCACCTCCTTATCTCCAACTGCACCTTCAACAGAAACGTCCAAGTTAAGAAGAAGAAGAAGGTCCTTTATTCGTCCCACAATGGGGAAATTTCAGTTGGATCCATACACATATACACATCAAGGCAAGTGGCGAACATCACTTCCGCGCTCCTTGTAGGCAAAGTGGGATAAGTGTCTTGCCCAAGGACACAACGACAGCAGACAGCAGTGGGAGTCGGTGGAGAAGGTCTCGTGGTGGACTCGAACCCACAACCTTCGAGCTCACAGGCCAATGCTCTACCAACTGAGCCACTGTTAATAAACAAAAGTAGCTAACTTAGCAGTTACTCACCTAGCCACGCTATAGTGTGGGTACTATTTTATTTTCAGTTAATAAATAAAGCTTTAGGCATTCAAAAAAGTGGACTAAAGTTTATTTTGTGTGTTTAGTTGACCGTTAGCCATATGATAAGCGGGTAATAACAACACCCAGGGCGGAAACAGATTGGATCACCCCGTCAGTACTTATTTTCCGATAATGACCTGCGTTGTATACATTATCCCGTACTGATCTTGTGTAAATACTCCAGTTGTATTGAGACTAGCTCGAGCAGATGCATCCATCCACGTAAACAGGGAAAGGCCACATGTACTTATACATGTTTGGACGTTTATAGGCTTAGGCAACAATGACAAATACAGTTCTTCACCACATGTGTTTCATTGATTTGTTTATGAGTTTATGTGAAGCAAAAGCTAAACTTCACAGAAAGCATGTTTAATTATGCTGCACAAATGCAGTGGCTTGTGCACACACGCAATTGAACAGATCAGAAAATCAAATGCTCTAAGTAAAGTAAATGTTGTGTGATTTTCCAAACCCGTGCTTATATTGTGTGTATGATGGATTACAGCATCTTGAGTATTTGAGTAAGTACGTTTGAGTAGTATTATAGTAATAATAAGAAGCAAGATTAGGAAAAGTCTTTGAAACCCCTCTTTGCTCGACTGGAACCAGGGTGATTGATAGGGGAAAAAAACAAACTGAATTTTCTTACCATAGAAACATTGTGATGGTTATAGAAGGATTTCAGATGACATTTTATTGCATTTTTAAAAATATAAACTGTCTTCTAATCTCCAAGTAGAAATCTACAACTCGATTAGTCTTGAGGGAAGAGGAAAGTGACTTTTTCCGAATTTCCTGGAAGCCAAAAACAAAACAAGCTGTCATATTTTTTCCTTGTACAAAAAACTTATAGGAGCAGTATCTACAACTGTGGCCAAAAGTGGTACTGCAGCCTCTCCCACTCTCCCTGACTCAGGTTGCCAGATATGCAGACGAATCCAGCTGGGACCATAACAGCTGAATAGACAAGAGTTTTGTCAACAACAAATCCATAACCAACACCTTTTTCACAAAGATAGATTATTCCTTTTTTATTTATTTTGTCGTTAATGATTTTAGAATCATAACGAGACCTTTTTTGTTCTGTGGCCACATGGTACTTTAGCATGGGTTTTTTTGGCACCAGCTTATTACATTTAAAAAAATTGTAAGTCATTACATTTCCAGCTATGTCTTTATCTGAAAATGAAAGATCCATGCTTTTAGGCTCCCCCTTCACGATCAGAGAGTATCTCACCGTTTTGAATCCGACAAACCTCCCGCCCCTCACTCCAACAATTCTTTGCGTCGGCTGCTTTTTGGTTCACCACCTGGCAGGTTGCATCAGTTATCCGGAGCACCTGGCCGCGTGCCAAGGCCAAGAACATTAAAGTCGTGGAAGTTTGATGTGTTAATGCGAGTCTCTGCCAACATCAAGTGCAGTGCAGTACAATGTTTGGATGTTCGGGATCGAGAGCGGCTTGGCAGAGAATGGCAGAGCCAGGCAGCTGGTGGTGAGCAGAGCAGGGAGCCAGGGGGGGACATGTGTGAGCAGAGACGGAGTTGAAAGGATTACAAACAAGGTGAGAGAATCCAGGACAGAACTGTGGGCAATACAAATCACACGGAAGACGAGGGTTGTATTTGCTTTGATGGTTGAGCTCAGATTGTTAAAGAATGGCTCATTTGGAACAGTGGGGGAGGGTCCCAGCTCAAAAGTGGCCAAAATGACGTGCGCTGACATGCTTGCAATACCAACCCGGCCGATGGGGGTGGACCCAGAAGAAGAATTAGCCAATGCTAACATATAGCATTGGCAGACCTCTCAAAAACGTCTTTACAGTATGGACCAAAAGTTGGCTCTCGGCCCAAAGCTCCGTTCCAGATGTGTGTCAATGCTGAGGGGGGTGGATTTTTTTGGTCCACTCTAGTTTACTTGCTGTGAATTTTTGAAGTCTCTCGTTCAAATGAATGGAGTTGCGCCGGCTGACGCATGCGTAGATGCGTTTTTTCACAATTTTCTTGTGGCCGGGACCACTCGCGGCCATTTTGGATTGCTCCAGTAGAGCACATTTTTTGGCCCATTAGTTAGAACGGCGGAGATAGGCGTGACTCTGTCCATTAATATATACAGTCTATGATTTGGACACATTAACTCACACAAAAATATTGTTTTCAAAAATAGGTGGCATAAGGAATAGAAGTGAAGTCCTGGATCTGTGGACCAGGTCCTTTTGCCACCACTATCACCTCCTTCCATGGTGTTCTCATCCCATTGTGGTGGACTAACTAGACTCTGGAGCATAGAATGTAAATATGAACAACATAGTCACCCCTATATCTGCCGTTGACACTAATGTGATACCACTTTTGCCTTCTGTGGCTTTTGCAAATGCAGGAAAAGGTGAAAAACCATGTGTAAACTGCACCAGCCTCATTCATTTATTCAAAAGTTCACTGCAGCTTAACTACTGGTCCAAAAAGATACTCCCCTCGGAAGCATCTGGAATCAATGGGCCAAGAGTTTTGGACCATCCTGTAAAGACGTTTTTGAGAAGACATGCACAAGTATTGGGTAATTCTCTTTCCGGGTACACCCCCACCGGCAAGGAGTGAGATTTTATACGTCAGCGCACAGGCTCATGGACCTTTTGGAGCTGGGACCCGCCCCTCTGGTCTGGACACATCTATAGCCTGTCTCTGCTTGAGACGATCTCCCTCTTTCACTAAGTTCTGTTTTCTCCAACAAGATTTAAAAAAAATTCTTGCTGGGCATAACCAATCGACTGTTTAAAAAAAAAAAAATCTTTGTGTCTGGAGTTGTAATTTCCGGATGTGCAAAAGAACAAACCCACAATATTACAAAGGGTGCACATATATATCTGTTTAAATGAATCCATGATGTCCTTATTGAGAATTTTGAGAATGGTTCCCCTTTTTCCAATGAAATGTTTTGTGTTCACTGCAGATTTGCCACAAGCACAGTCAGCGTTGAATCAAGACCTTTACCCCACACCCACGCTCGTGTTGATTAATTCTAATTTTAAGACAATGATAAGGCTGCCACCAAATCAATGTGGCAGTGTTAATTGGAGTTTCTTGGCTTTCGTGTTAATTTGCCCCCTCAGGCTCTAATTGGGTGCTGACAGCCGATGCGTCTCTCTCGGCTCCACAGACACCCTCCGCTTGTTGTCTTCTTGTAAGCTGTAAGTCTCATGTGAAGAACCCAAGGGTGACAGTGATGCTAAAGGCGGATGCTGGTGCAAGAAGTTTTACATGTGTTTATTGCCAACTAGAATAATGCAAAACAGAGGGGTCGAGTCAGCTGCTCGGTCTCTCTCTGGTTTCTCTCTCTGGTCTCTCTCTGGTCTCTCTTGTCTCTCTCTGGTCACTCTCTAGTCTCTCTCAAGTCTCTCTCTCTGGTCTCTCTCTGGTCTCTCTCTCTGGTCTCTCTCTCTGGTCTCTCTTGTCTCTCGCTGGTCTCCCTCTGGTCTATCTCTGTTCTCTCTCTGGCCTATCTCTGGTCTCTCTCTGGTCTCTCTCTGTTCTCTCTCCCAGACTTTTAAACCAAGCTCTTAGAATAATCAATGACTCTTCTGGCCCCTGGAAAAGCCATATTCCAGCTTCTTCCCTCTGGCAGAAGATATGGTTTGCTGAGATGCAGGATATCTCGCCTTGCTAACATCTTCTTTCCACAAACTGTATCTGTATCGTATGGAGGGAAATTGTAGGGAATCTTTACAGGCCTTTTTCACATTGAGACTAAGTTATGAATCCATTTTGATGGTCAGGCTTCTTCCTGTTGAGTCTGTGCTGTCCCGATGTAGGGCAGTGATGATGTGACGATTTTAAAATAGAAAGTGCCAAGTCCAGGTGGAATTTTGAGTGTCTGTCTTTGTCCTGACAACTGTTCTCTGTCACCGAAGCTATAACAATTGCGTCGCAGCAGAGGTGAAAAAGTATCCGATGTCTGTATGTAAAAATAGACAACCACTGCTTGAAAATTCCCAACGTACTGTCAGCACCTTTAGGCCGGAGGAGGGAGTGACGCAGACGCAATAACCAAACACATTTCAGCCGAGCCCAGAGAAGTTTGAGTCAGGCAGGTCACGAACACGAGAACCTGAATTTTGCAGCAACTGGACTGATGTAAAGAAGACATAATTTATGTTTACATGACTCTTTGAGATTTTGAGATGTCACAAAATTCAAATTCAGAGATTCAAATTTATTTTATTTGCCATTTGCAGTAAAACCACATTAGAATAGATTTGTTCCCAGTGTGCACAAGACAAGAGGAGACAGATCTTTCTCTGTTATAGGGCCAAAGTTGTGGAACTTTTTACCTTTGCACATCAGAACTGCACAATCACTCGAGCACTTTAAATCCCTGCTTAAAACGCATCTTTTTTCTTTGGCTTTTACTACCAAGTAGACAGACAAATTTTTCGATTTCTTTTTGTATATACATTTCTGTATTTTATGTGTTTTTATTTTATAATTTTTCCTCGCTGTCTGTTCAGCACTTTGGTAAGCCTAGGCTGTTTTAAATGTGCTCTACAAATATAGATTTGAAGTATGGAAATAAAACACATACAAGTGCAAGATCATTAAAGTGGAAAGAAGCTGTTAGCAAGGTGAGATGTCCTGCATCTCAACGAATGAACTCTTCTACCAGAGGGAAGAAGCTGGAACATGGCTTTTCCAGGGGCCAGAAGTGTCATGGATTGTTCTAAGAGCTCGGTTTAAAAGTCTGGATTCATAAAGAAACCTCCAGAACAGACAGATCACAGACCTCTTTCAGAGCGGAGCACTTTTTTGTGGTCTCTCTCTGGTCTCTCTCTCTCTGGTCTCTCTCTGGTCTCTTTTTCTGGTCTATCTCTGGTCTCTCTCTGGTCTCTCTCTCTGGTCTCCCTTCCTGGTCTCCCTCTCTGGTTTCTCTCTCTAGTCTCTCTCTGGTCTCTCTCTGGTCTCTCTCTGGTTTCTCTCTCTGGTCTCTCTCTCTGGTCTCTCTCCCAGACTTTTAAACCAAGCTCTTAGAATAATCAATGACTCTTCTGGCCCCTGGAAAAGCCATGTTCCAGCTTCTTCCCTCTGGCAGAAGATATAGTTCGCTGAGATGCAGGACATCACGTTTTGCTAACATCTTATTTCCACAAACTGTATCAGTTTAAACACAGCACTTTAACGATCTTCACTTGTATAAAAACTGTTTATGTTGATCCATTTCATTGTATTTGTTTCATTCCTGTACTTGTCTTGTCTCACACTGGGGACTCTTGCAGATGTACTCCAATGTAGTTTTACTGCAAATGGCAAATAAAAATTAATCTGAATTAGACTAAAGCTACAATACTCCACTTGGACCTTTGTCTCTAACTCAAACTTTCAGTGTTCATTCTCTGAGGATTGTCCAATAAGAAAACAGATCAAATGTACGTGTCGACGGTCGAACAAACGGGGGCAGGGTCACAGCAGAAGCAGCCACCTTTGGGGGGGGGGGGGTCCCTGATAACCAAGTGATTAGGTTAATCAAAATATCACCCTTCATCTTCCAAAGAGCAGTGTGCAACAAACGTGGCCATATCACAGTGACCTTTGTCAGAGCTTGTGTGATTATGTAGAAAAATTCAATTCTGGCTCTTGAGTGGACCATTACAGCGGTAATAAAAGGGGCTTGTTCCGAGATGCAGGCAGAAATATTTAAATTTGACATTTGGATGTTGTACATTTTTCTGAGTGTCCTTTGGCGATAATGTAAGGAATATTAACGAGATGGTTCACAGAAAACATCGTCTTGTTTCACTATAAAACGCAACACACATGTTTAATCATATTGTTGTGGAAATCTGCAGTCCCAAAAACACCCTTTTTACTGTTATTACACTTATGTTTACATTCACATCCGGGGCGACAGCAGTTGGTAGAGTACTGGTCTTTGGACCTAATGGTCGTGGGTTCTGTCATGGAATTATCTACTCCAGTAAAGGAAAAGGCTCAAAAGGTATTTGTCTTAATCAGGAGCGTAAGTTTATTGTAACACACGTGCGGAGAGCTCACATACACAAAAGCAGCGTACATCAGCTCTGGCGCGGCCAGACACTGGTTCCTGTTTACATAGACAACACATGAAAGACAGTCACGCCCACAAAAGATGGGAGGGGGTCACAGTTTGAGACGGGCATCCGGAGGCGAGGCGCCATGCCTGGGGAGAGACAATCAGACTGTGCCATGGGGATGCAAACAGAGAGACAATAGGCATGCAGGATGTAAAAGGTCGATAGAGATGCAAGATGCAAAAGGGACAAGGGTGAGATAGTAATTTGCGTCATTGTCTGTCGGTGCGGGGGGGAGCCCGGCTCCTTCCTGCAGGTTATTTGAATAGAGCAGCGGGGGGGTGAGTTGGCGTCCTTGAGGCTAAGCAGCTTGCCATAACACTCCTCTCCCGTGATAATGTAGAAACCCCAGTTTTACAGAGATCACATTCAGGTGGGTGAGTATTGACCTTGGTCCCTGAGCAAAACAAGAGTTGTTGATGGACAGGCTAGGCTGCCGTCACCCAAGCCTCTTGTATTACGAGGGTGTGGTCAAAGCTCTTCACTGTGATACCCTCCCCCTAAATTGTAGGCGAAACAAGTGGAAAAATAAAAACAAGGTAAACAAGAAAGAAAAACGTTAGACAAAGTCATCGTCCGAATCGCTGATATAATCAGGATCGGAGTTCAGTGGGACAGCGGCCAGGTCCGCCTCGGGGTCTTTGTATTGAATGGACACAAAGTGAGTGGATATCATTTTACCAACGGCCCGAAACACCATAGGTAATACACATGAAAATAAAATCATAACAGTCAATAGGGCTAAACCAAGATTAATGAGCACACTCCGCCAGGAGGACAGGAGCCAGTCCAGACCGTGAGGAGTGTCCGTGACATTGTCCGCTTGCATGGCGTCCCGGAGTCTAGTCAGATTGGCTATGCCCTGTTGGATAAGACCTCCGTCCTCATCATTAGCCGGAATATATGTACAGCAGGACGACCCAATGATCGTGCATACGCCTCCCACAGACGCGGTCAGGTGGTCCAGGACCAACCGGTCCTGAAGAACAACGGCACGTAGGTCGTGAAGTTCAACTCTCTGTGATTCAAGTATGGCCACTGTGGTATTGACAAAACCTGAGAACCTATAGCTCAGGGTCTCCGTCCTTAGCATTAGTTTACCTACACCCAGGCTGGGGAATAATGCTAACATTATTTTCTGGCCTGTGGTCCATAATTTGTGGTCATCGGGTACATTAGTGCCCCACAGGGGGTCGTCTCGGGATTCGGAGGCAGGGGAGTTGGGCAAAGGGGGGTCGCCTCGGGAACGCTGGGATTCTCTGGGTGTTGTTGTTGGCCTGCTTCAGCGACGGTGGTCGCACGCCGGCCGACCTCTTCAGCGTAGGGATGGGTCTGGTCCGTCCCCACCCTCGGTGTCCTCGTCTATGGCCCTCAGTGGCAGCACCGCACGACAGTGGTAACGGCAGTGTCCGTCACCAGGAGGACGAGGAATGGGCCCAGCCAGCGCTTGGACCACCAATGTTGTCGTCTCGTTTCCTTCACCAGGACCCAGTCGCCTGGCTTGATCTTGTGCGGAGCCGCCTGCGCAGCCTGTGGCAGGGCGCTCCTGACCTGGGCAGAAGTAGAGGGCAAAAGTGCATTAATTTCCTTACAATAGGACAGCATGTCGTCATCACACAAAGAGGTGCTTGGCAGATCTCTGTTCGGGGGTCCCGCGCCCAAGTTGGGCGGTCTGGCAAAGAGGATTTCGAATGGGCTTAGGTTTGACCTTGACCTGACTCTCATCCGCATGTACATGAGGGCTAGCGGCAGAGCTTTGATCCAAGACAGGTCTGTCTGTTCGCAGATTTTAACAAGTTTGTTTTTCAGAGTGCCATTCTCTCGCTCGCACGCGCCTCCGCTCCAGGGGGCGTAACTGCAGTGTTTACGTATATCAATGCCCAGAAATTCACCTACTTCCTTAATGACTTTTGCTACAAAGTGACTGCCATTGTCACTAGAGATTTTTTTTTCGGGACACCCCATCGTGGCACAATTTCTGTGAGCAGAGCTTTCACCACCGCATTGCTCGTGGCGTGTTTGCATGCAAATACTTCAGTCCATTTGGACCAGAGATCCACCAGAACCAGACAGTATTTCTTACCTTGGCATGGTGTGAGTTCAACAAAGTCCCTTTGGACATGTTGAAATGGGCGCAGGGGCGGAGGATGGGCAGCCTGTTGGATAATTTGGGACTTACCTGGGTTGTGCGCGAGGCAGATAGCGCATGTTTGGCAGAATCTCTGTGCAAATGCCGTAAACCCCTTTGTATACCAATTTTGTGTAATTAAATTACACATCCCTCCTTTTGAGGCATGGTCTCGACCATGTGCTAAAATCGCAAAATGTCTGAAGAAATGCCGTGGTAGGCACGGTTTGAGGTCTGGTCCCAGCCACACACCATGCCGTCGTTGAGCCCCATTTCCTTCCCACAGCACCGTCTCTGCTGGAGTAGCCAGTGCCTGCATTGCTGACAGAGAGGAGAAAATATCAACGTCTTGAGTGAGGTAGTGTGTGTGTGTGGGTAGAGGTGAGTATGCCGCTGCCTTCGCTGCCTTGTCCGCGCGCCGATTCCCTGCAGAGATGGGGTCAGTGGCATTAGTGTGGGCCTGGCATTTGCATACAGCGATCTCTAAGGGCAACATTACAGCTTTCAGCAGATGTTCAACCTGTGTGGAATTAAGAATTGGTTTACCATCAGATTTCATGAAATTGCGGTGTTTCCACAGTGCCCCCCAGTCGTGCACCACAGAGAAACCATAACGCGTATCACAGAATATGTTAACAGTTTTGCCCGCTGCCAGCTCACAAGCCCTGGTGAGCGCGACCAGTTCAGCGGTTTGTGCTGAATGGTGGTGGGGCAAACTACCTAGTCTATAGTATCAAAATCAGAGCACACAGCATAGCCGACTCGGTTCTTCCCAGTGTTGTCACGTGACGCGGATCCAACTGTATAGAAAATCAAGTCAGGATTAGTCAGAGGCACCTCTTTCAGGTCTGGCCTGGGAGTGCATATCTGTTCTATTGTGGCGATACAGCAGTGTGCCTCCCCTTCCTCTGGCGTGGGCAGCAGTGAAGAGGGGTTCAGCTGTGTGCATCTTTTCACCGTGACATTGGGGAGTTCAAGGAGCACCGTGTTGTATTTCAGCCAACGAGCCGCAGAAAGGTGAGAGGTTTTCTGCTCTAGCAGGATCAGGGAAACAGCATGGGGCACAAGCAAAGTTAGTTCAGTGTATCCCACAAGGTCACGTGATGCTAGGGCCGCTTTCTCAGCGGCAGCCACAGCCCGCAGGCAGCGAGGCAACCCTGCTGCCACGGGATCGAGTTTTGCTGAGAAGTAAGCAGTGGGTCTCAGTGGCCCTCCGTGAGGCTGCAAAAGTACCGACACCATGCACCCACACCGCTCATCCACAGTCTGAGTGAATGGCCGGGTTGGGTCAGGGAGACCTAGTGTGTGTGTGTAGATTTGCTGTTCCGTTCATCTCCAGTTGCTTTTCTCCCGGATCGTCCTCAATTCATATTGTGGGCTTTGGTGCCAAAGTAGAGGCTCATTTCCTCATGATCCATACTACTGTCATCCCTGAAGCAGGGGTAGTTTATCTCTCATCTGAAACAGAAATATTAGAACACAAAAAATGCCCACTTTCCCTGGCATTGTGCAGCCTGTCAATCTTTTTTCCAATTGGGCAAAACATAACTGCATTGACAGACGGTGTGTGACATCAGGGCAGAGGCTGTAGCCAAATACAGACTTAACAAAATGTATGTTTCTAATTTTATACTCCCCTAAATGTGAGTTACAAACCAAAGTTGTCCTTCAACCAACAACAGCTCACTGCGGTTGGACCGAATCACTGTCAGGACAAACAGCAGAGGGAGGGACTCCCAGTACCCTCAGCAAGGTATTTCATCTCAGAGTACTTTCCGCAGAGTACTTTTCTCAGAGTACTCATCCCAGAGTACTCTCACTTTTACACCTGTTCAATAAAGCTTGTTATCTTTGAATCTCTAGTACTTACACCGTATGCTGTTGACAAAAAAATAATTATCCCATGATCACATTAAAACATTACAGAAAACTTTTGTTATTCCATGATTCCGTTCAGCACTCCTCGTTCACTCCACAACACACTCACAACACCCCACGTTAGTATATTGGTCCAGTTTGTTAAGGTCAACGTAGTGTACTTGACATGACGCACAAACATATAACGTACACAAACATATAACATACACAAACATATAACACACACAAACATATAGACAACACAGGAGGCCTGTAATTTTAACTTTGTTATATTTTCCCATGTCCAATTACAATTGTCTCATGAGCTATTTCTATTGTTGCAACTTTCAGAGCCTGCAGAACATGCAGAGCTTTAAGAGATTTTTCCTAAAAGGATCCATTTCCAACTTTAGTGTTTACCACGTGGTCTGTACTCGGGCTTATCACAGATTGTGTCCCCTATATCTTTAATGAGCTCTTGTTACTTTAAAATGTTTTTTTCCTTCTTTTTTCTTTTTCAGTATTAAAGACATAACTGTCCTAATTGTTTCTAATTTAGCATTTTCAGAGAACCACGTGTCCTCATCTTGGACCTGTGTCCAGTCCCCAGCATTGCTACACTTATCAATAAGGACAGAGGCCTCACTCCACGCTGCAGTCGTGGGTTTGGACAAAGCTATGTGCAAAGCGGGGCATAGTGGGTCGATAAAATGTTCTTGTTGCTCATTAAGTAACACAGATACCATAGAGTAGTGCCTATCCCAATAAACATACTCCGTTTGTAGCCTATCCTCGCTACACTGAAGCCATGAGTTTTGTGAAGCGACCACTCATTTGAGAACGGACCAAAATCTGTCACCTTATGTTTTGTTTTTAACACAGGATTTGTTGTCCCTGAATCATCCAGAATTTTAACTTTTACACCACAGATTGTTAGCGTATATTACGGGAATTCAGCATGAATTATCTCTAAAAAGTGCCAATTGCAATTTGTTCTTGTTCAAACTTACATGAGCGGTCGCTTTGGTGACGAATGTGAACCCGGGTTTGATCAGTCGCTCGTGTTTCCTCCACGCCCGCCTCTGCCGTCCTCTGGCCCCGTGTGAGCTTGAGCGGTCCTCTGCCTTTAACGCCTCCTCCGGTGACAGTCCTTCGACACATGTCGAGCACACAGTCTTTCCGCCGGGCTGTGGAAGTTTCTCAAAGTCCGCAGGAGGCCCAGGTAGCCCAAAGCGTTCAAATAATGTTAGCCTGTGGTCCATGAGGGTTGGTTAATAACCAAACGTGCCGGTCCCAATGGCTTCTTCTGTTTGCGGTGCGGGGGCAACTTTCAACGGGGTTTCAGCGGGTGCGTTTGGTGTTTCACGCTGCCGCCTCCGTGGGGCAACAGTCACGGGATTTGGAGCAGTTTGTCTCTGGCCTCCAAAGCAGTTGTCGGTGTCTCACATAATGTGTCCACGGAGTGAGTCGTGAGCTTCGGTTTCCTGAGCGTGTATCTGCTTCCGCCGCTTCTTCTTCTGCGGTTTCCTGAGCGTGTATCTGCTTCCGCCGCTTCTTCTTCTGCTCCCGGGTTTGGGCCCACTTCTCGCGGGGTCTCAGCTGGTGCGAGCGCCGCCGTGGTTGGGGCGTGGGGCTGGTGCTGGGGCTTTGAGGCGGAGGGCAGAGCGCGGAGGAAAGCGCCGACAGACCTGGACAGGGAGAGGAAAAGGGGACAACAGTAGTCTGCTCATTTTTTAAAAACCCAACGCCTTGTTTGGGTGCGCACTTATTGTTAGTAGGGGAGTTTGGGGAATATTTCTCGGGGCTGATCGCCTTACGCGTTCGCCTGTGTGTTCTCCGCTTCGGTGAAAAGCGGAGGAGCTATTGTTTTTACATATTTCTTTCTCTAACGTCTTTTGCCGTGATATTCTTAAAACCAAGTAATATTTCCCTTTCTTCTTCTAAATTTTCACGCAAGATGCGTAATTGATTCAGAGACATAGAGCCTCCATCGGAAAAGCCAAATGAACTGCACCATATAGGCAAGCACTCCATAGCTTTAGATCCGAACCGTTTTTCCATTGCCATTGTAACGGGGGACGTTAACATTCCCCTCGGTGTGGCATCTCTAGATTGATTTTTCCCCATTTTCTCGTACAGAACAATGGGCCTAGCCTCGTTTAGTCTCTCCCTGCTCTTACTCACTTAGGAGCGATCCGTTCCCCCCCCGTTGGTTCTATATACCCAACGAGCGCGCGTTCTTGAAACGGACCGGGCCTGGCTGAAGGCACTAGAGATATCTTCAGGGTCGCTTACTGAGCGATACTAACACGCAGCCGCTAGCTTCAATCTAGAACAAAATACCCCCAAAAAAATCCCGCACACAGTCTATGCTGTGGCAATGAATGAAATACCCCAAAAATACGTAAATAAATCAAATCCCCGTGTACACTTAAGTGCTGCCCTGGGCTTGTTACGCAAATGAAAAGACAAAACTCACCAAATCAGGTTCTTTTTGGTCTTGTGTGGCCAAAGATTCTTTTCATGCGCCGGACGAGCGCGCCCTCCCTTTGTCTCCAAATAGAGCAAAGGCTGGCTTTGTTCCAGGTCGGCCAAACGCAGCCGCTCGTCCCCGCCGAAAAAAAACCAGGCCAAGACATGCCAGCAACGCCAAATTGTCATGGAATTATCTACTCCAATAAAGGAAAAGGCTCAAAAGGTATTTGTCTTAATCACGAGCGTAAGTTTATTGTAACACACGTGCGGAGAGCTCACATACACAAAAGCAGCGTACATCAGCTCTGGCGCGGCCAGACACTGGTTCCTGTTTACATAGACAACACATGAAAGACAGTCACGCCCACAAAAGATGGGAGGGGGTCACAGTTTGAGACGGGCATCCGGAGGCGAGGCGCCATGCCTGGGGAGAGACAATCAGACTGTGCCATGGGGATGCAAACAGAGAGACAATAGGCATGCAGGATGTAAAAGGTCGATAGAGATGCAGACATACGGACCGATACAGATGCAAGATGCAAAAGGGACAAGGGTGAGATAGTAATTTGCGTCATTGTCTGTCGGTGCGGGGGGGAGCCCGGCTCCTTCCTGCAGGTTATTTGAATAGAGCAGCGGGGGGGTGAGTTGGCGTCCTTGAGGCTAAGCAGCTTGCCATAACAGTTCGATCCCACCACGACCCATGTCACCTGCTCCCACTGATCCTTGGGCAAGACACTTAACCCCACTTTGCCTGAAGCCCCCGCTGAAAGATCAAGGCCAATATCTTCAATGATGGAGAAGCCATCATCCTGTGGACCCACCACTTGCAGAGGATCAGCGAGGGACTGGTGCAATGAGACTTGGGTGCAGCTCTGATTACCACCCCCCTGACCCAGCAATGGAATAATAAAGGGGCAGACGATGACATTCACATTCACTTACAGTATTATTGTGACAGCCTCAGTGCACAAGATTCAACAATAAAATGTAAGGAATGATTAAAACTATGACCAGAGCTCAAGCTTCCCCTTGTTTTAGAAACATTTTCTCCAATATTTCATTTGCATTTCTTAGTGACATTGTAAAGTCAAAACAAAAAGTATTATATAAGTATTTTTTGCCAGTGGTGAGAGACGTTGAGAGAGATGTTAAATGTTTTCTCTGGGCGTCGTGAAATGTGAGTAGACAAGAAAAAGGCAAGGCAAGGCAAGTTTATTTATATAGCACAATTCATACACAAGTCAACTCAAAGTGCTGAACAAAATAAGAAAGCATTAAAATCATAAATAATCACAGAACATTAAAAAGAAATATACAATTCTACCAAGGTTTCCTCCTGAAAGATCCTCTGTGTGTAACAAGTGTCATCATCCTTCATTTTGCTCTTGCTTCTGGTCCAGAGGATTAGGCTTCCTTAGTTTTAAGGCCGCAGAGTCTGATTCCCGGTCAGGACCAAACCAAACCATTCAAGATTAAAGTAAGGAGGAGCCAAGACTAAATGATAAAATAATGACAAAATTTGATGTGATAAATGCTTGAATCAAGTGTTTTTTATATTAAAATGAGCACATTCTGACTGTGTTCAAACAAGATTTGCCAATGGGACAAAGCCAAATTTCAAGAACCATAGCTTTATTTTCTCATTTCAAGAGATATATTTCTTCAATTTTTTGATTAGAGAAGATTACAAGATAATTATGCTTTGTCCGATTGGCAAATCTTGTCAAAATGTGCTCAGATTAAGATATTTTTTGCCAAATTTCAGCCATTCTCTTAATTATTTTTCATCCCTTTTTGCAGTGTAAGACTTATATAAAAGGCAGACGGCGAAAACCCATCTCCAGATGCAAAGTACAGCTTCAGAGTCAAGCATTATTTACACAATCTACACTTTTAATAGTATTTGTTTCCCCTCTCTCCTGTGTTACCCATCCTTTGCGTTTGACTTTTTGTCTCTTGGCTTTTGGATGATGGCTCTGTATTCTCGCCCGACGGTCCCAGGAGACGCTGGATCTGCCCTTTGAAAACATGCACCGGGTTTTTCTCCGTCTAAACTCCGTAAACAGCTCATTTCTAAAAGGATTTCCCATGAAGCCGCACTGTAGCTGTTAGCGCCACACCACATAATCACCATCTCACGCCAAATTATACCCCCACTAATATAAGGCTGTAATTATGAGAAGGTGCATTGTGTAAGCCTTTGTTAGCATAAGAACAGCGTGTGTCAGGAGAAAGTTAATGGATGTTTGTGTCGTTCTGGACTGATTCCAGACTCTGACCCTAAATTTAAATAGTCACGCTCACAAAAGCAATCAGAGGAGAGTCTAATTGTAATCACTGCCGCTCCAGCATTGAGCCGTAATTATGTTGACGAGAAACAGCACATTTCAGCCCCTACATGAAAATAACTCATCATGGAGTTCGATAATTTAGTAAAAGATTTTTTTTTTAAGTTTATCTTTTTAAGGCAGTTTCCGTGTAGCTACACAGTCTACACTGCAAAAAATGAAAAGCAATGAGGTAATAATTGCTTGAATTTGAGTACATTCTGACTGTCTTAAAACAAGATTTGCCAACGGGACAAAGCTATTTCAAGAAGTGTTGCTTTATTTTCTTTTTTTCAGGGCTGCTTAAAGGAGTAGCTCTCTGCCTTTATCGTCCCGGGAAAGTAGCTCTCTGGGTGAAAAAGGTTTGAGACACCTGTTCTAGTGCATGCAACCTGTAGTTTTATCTTGGTACTAACACAAAAAGATAGTTGGTGTTATTTGAATGTTGAATCACAAAATCTATTTTCTATTACACAAAGCCACAGAGAAGATGGCCGCAACATCCACGTCCTGGACTGCGTGGCCTGGGGCCTCGTTCTACAGTCTGAGTCCTGGATCTACAGCCTCCGTCCTCGTTCTACAGTCTGAGTCCTGGATCTACATCCTCCGTCCTCGTTCTACAGTCTGAATCCTGGCTCTATATCCTCCGTCCTCGTTCTACAGTCTGAGTCCTGGATCTACAGCCTGTCTGTTTGTGGGAGTGGATCCCTCCCTCAATTTGGACCTCCCCAAGGTTTTCACTTTTCTCCCACTGGGTTTTTAGAGTTGAGGGTCCACGGACAGTGATGTCCAGGACACTAGTCTCTCCTCCTGATGTGTTCTATGTGTTTTTGATCATTGTTTTAACGGTTTGATTCTCTGATCTGTGTTGGCGAAATCATCAATTTGTGAAGTCCTCCAAGATAACTACTGTTGTGATTTCCACAAAATTGGACTGGATTGAATCTTGGCAGTGCTCCTTTATTACCCGCGTATGTTGCAGCGATTGGATTTTCATTTTGAAATGGACAAAACTAAAATTGGAAAATAGTTTCCTGCTTTTCAATTTTGAAACGAAAAATAGGAATGTGTCTTTGTTTTCTGTATCTTACTTCTCACAAATGTAGGATTCAATTATAATCATTATTACTGTACTTTATACTTGCTTTTTATAACCAACACCTTTTTCACAAAGATAGAAATCCTTGTTTTATTCCTTGTTTTGTCGTTAATGATTTGAGAATCATAACGAGACCTTTTTTAGTTCTGCGCCACATGGTACTTTACCAGTGAGATTAGCTCCATGCGGTGAGTTCTGGCGCCCGGAAAACGGACTTTCTGATTGGTGAAACGGTGGAGGGGGGGACATCAAAATGAAAATAATAACAAGATTTAGGGGCTGGAAAAGTAATTTAGAAATTCAAATATCTCTGAACTACTGTTATCAGTTAAAGAAGTATTGGAAAAGAGCAGTTTATTATTATGACATATTAGGGCCCTTTGATGATGACAGATTAAAGCCCTTTAATGATGTCAGAGGGCCCTTCGATTGTGACAGATTACGGCCCTTTAATTATGACAGATTAGGGGCCTTTAATTATGACAGATTAATGGCCTTTAATGATGACGGATTAGGGCCCTTTAATGACGACAGATTAGGGCCCTTTAATGATGTCAGATTAGGGCTCTTTAATGATGACAGATTAGGGTCCTTTAATGATAACATATTAGGGCCCTTTAATGATGACAGATTAGGGCCCTTTAATGACGTCAGATTAGGGCCCTTTAATGATGACAGATTAGGGCCCTTTAATGACAACAGATTAGGGCGCTTTAATGATGTCAGATTAGGGCCCTTTGATGATGACTGGACATGAAAATGGTACATATTTCTGCTTTGACAGTGTTCTGCCGGGGCCTGGCTGCGGTGGGAGTGCTCAGAATAGAACTGCAGATTGCTGTAAGCCCAAAGTGAAGTGTACACAAACTCCACTTGTCTATATGTTGTTAGGAAGTGCACTGGAGCAAAAAAGGCCTTATCAAAGTAGTCCCTGAACCGAGGTCGGGGCTCAGCGCTCCAAACGGGGAAATGACTTCAAGCACCTGGACACTTCGTCAATATGAGGAAAGCAAACATAAACCCGCTGTATGGACCCGGCTGAGAACCCTTTTGGGACGAGCTCTGGTCAGCAGCAACATCCGGGACTTATACGTAAATCTCACCATTATATTGTCCTATACTGAATTCATCATCTTTTTGAGCTGATTTATTTACTAAAAATAACATAAATGCTTAATTTTTAAAGGTTTTTGTTGCTTGAATAAAGTTTGTCATAAGATTATTTTACTAGTTTGAAGATAATAATTCTTCATAATCTTATTAGAGAAAAAAGTCTGAGCAGTGAGTTTTTAAGATTGTTTTCAGTATTTTTTCTTATTTCCAGACTTTTCTTGTTCAGATAAAATAAGTTTGTGATGCTGTATTTAAAAAAAAAAAAATCCAAAATGTTTAAGAAATAAGTAAATAATACTTGAAATTAGGAGTGTGACAATATATCATTATGATGATGTATCGTGATACTTTCTCACGCAATCAATTATTGATATGCTTTTGCTAAGTATCGATTTAAAAAAACTAAAATAACTTTTTGTTTTCTTTTTTTAAGCTTTATTTGAATTAAAATAATTATCGATACTTAATATATTACATTACGCATTCTACAATTTCTGTAGAATGTTCATATTGATTTTATTGGATGTAAGAGGGATTTTTACGAAAATGTGCAGGTTAAAAGGCATTTTTGCCTGTTCACTTCAATGTTACACAAGACACTTTATCCATTTATCTTGAAATAAAGTGTAATTTTTCACTTAATTTATGCCATAAATATAGAAAAAAATATGGTATATTTTTGACCAATATATTGAAAATCGCTGCATCGTCATTTCAAGAGGTACCTTGAGGTTCCCACCCCTACTTGAAGTGTATGTTTTTAAACTAGAATCAAGTCGTTTGGGGCTAGTTTTATTTTATTATTTTCAGAAAGCTTAAGCCATACTGTATTTCTTCTTCTACTTCGGATCATTTTTATTATTTTAATCAGGATTTTACTTATTTTCTTTAGCTCCTGTAAGTCTCCAGGGTTAGACTAAAACACTGATGTGACCGTACTTTCTCTGCACTGCAAAAAGTGAAGAAAAACAAGTCAAGAAGTGCTCAAATTTGGAAAAATGTAGCTTAATTTTACTTTTGAATCCGCTGGAAACGTCTGGAAGTCCTAAGTAGCTCTTTTTATTTTGAATTTTAATGTTTCTTGCTTTTTTCTGCCTGAGATGTTGCTGCAGTACAGTGTTCATGGTTTTACACTGGTCCAGACCAGAGCAGAGAGGATTCATGGTTTTACACTGGTCCAGACCAGAGCAGAGAGGATTCATGGTTTTACACTGGGCCAGACCAGAGCAGAGAGGATTCATGGTCTGAACCGAGTGGATGGTGTTTAGTATTTTACTTTGGACTAGAGCAGAGAAAATGGTCTGAACCAAGCGGCTACTCCACCTTGTGACTCGGCCTGCTCCACCCAGAGGCTTCTCCACCTCTGCTGCTGTAACCTGAAGTAGCTGATTATTACTATTTGTAACTTTTTAGAATGATCAACTTTATTGTTTTATTTTTGCTTCTACTGGTCACCTGAATTTCACCTAAGGGGGTCAATAAAGTATCTATCTATCTATCTATCTATTAATTTAAGCACATTCTGACTGAGCCTTAAAACAAGATTTACCAATGGGAAAAAAGCAAAACGGTCTTGTTTTAAACAGATACAAGACATGTCTCCCTTGGAATGAGAAGAAAGTGTTTGAAAAACGACTAATTTTCTTATTTGTTGGCAATTTTTGTTTTAACACAGTCAGAATGTGCTCTCAAATTAAGATAAAAAAAACACTTGATTCCAGCCTTTATCTACCTCATATATTGCAGCTCCCAAACCTTGGAACAGAAAATTCTGCTTAAAATAATAAAAATGATCTGTCAATAGAAGCAGAAAATATGTCTTGACAAGAATTGTATGAATATTGTAAATATTTTTTGCTTGATGGAAATCTTCCTAAAACATATAAAGTTGAAGGTATCATGGACACTCTTGGCTTGATATAAATCTATTTTTAATTAGTTTTACAACGGCTGCTCATTTGTCATGCAAGTAATAAAAACAGTTTGGATAAGCATCTAAGGTTCAGCAGGAACGTGGCTCGCTGATGATGAGACTGAAACTAAATTAATCTAATGTTTTTACTAAGTCCTGATCTACATTCTAATGAGGCCAACACGACCCGAAAGGACTCAACAAAACTGTTCAAGATGGATTACTGCATTTTTCAGATTATAAATTGTAGTTTATGTTATAGTTTGGTCAGGAGTGTGAATTATGTGTGAAATTACTACATTTTATATTTTATTTAACGTAAAATGTCAAATAATAGCCTGGGATATCAAGCAATTTAGTGGCTGAGTTTGTAGAGCGTTGGCCTCTCTCTTTTGAATGTTTTTATTTTTGCTGCTACTGGACACCTGCATTTCTCCAACGGGAATTAATAAAGTATCTATCTAACTGAGCCTGAAGGTCATGGGTTTGAACTTTTTCCACTGACTCCCACTGATGTCTGCTGTCGTTGTGTCCTTGGGCAAGACACTTAACCCCACTTTGCCAGAGGCCCCCGCTGAAAGACCAAGGCTGTGTTGTCTCCTGTGGACTCATGGAGGGTCCTGACCCAGAAATGGACCAAGGGGAAGAAGATGGATGGATTGAGCTGTTAAAAATGAAACTTATGTGTTTTTTTTTTTCTTCTTGCATTTTTGGCCAGTGCGACTTATAATACGAAAAATACAGCGCATAACATTTAAACCACAACAAATTAAACAAGAAAATAAAATTGCAAGAAAGTTCCAAGCTCAAAACAGAGGTTCTATCGCCAGTATTCACATGAATGTATTCTTGGCGCCCGTCACATCTAAAGATAATATTTTTCAAACAGGAAAGAGATGACCACCTTCTTTCTTATTAGAATGCTAAAGATAATAGTATGACGGTATTTTTGACCACTTTTCATGATCTTGCAAATATATTCAAACTGTTTTAGTTTCCTGCTCTGTTTGTTTTGTTCTTGTACTTTTAACCCTGTTTTATTTATGTACTTGTCTTGCGCACACTGGGGACTCACGCAAATGTATTCCAATGTGGTTTTACTGCAAATGACAAACAAAAATGAATATTAACATGTTGTGGCTTCCTTGTGCACACCCATTACTCGTTTATGGAAATATTTAGGTACCTCAGCTTTAACCACAACTGCCGTATGGAGAATGAAGCCAGAATGAATCAACAGACAATTTGTTCCGTCTGAATGTGACCCTGTAATCCTTTGTTCTGTACATGTGTAGGCAGAAAATGTCCGGAGTCCAAATTCCCACATCTCCTTAATGCTGCTGATCTGGTGCCTGGTCCGAGATGGGCACGTCTAATGCACAAAGTCTTGTTGGGTATTGATTTTGAGCAACAGTGAAGGAGTGTGGGCGTTTACTCATCTGATTGGCTGGCAGATAGTGACCCCCTCACTCCAGCTGCCAACGAGATAAAGAGACAGAGTGAAGGCATTCGGAGGCGAGGAAGTCAAGTGCTGAGCTGGAGGAAGCAGCGGATCTGTGCCAATGCATCCAGTCCAGGATCGTTCAAAAAGTAAACAGCCGGAATCATTGGAATTCAGAAAAACCTCGGTTGATAAAAAATTAATCATTTTGATGAATTATTCCAGTGGTTTCCAACCTCTTTAGGACTGTGTTCTCCAGCGCCAGCATAGACAGGGGTCTTGTACATCAGAGGTCAGACCAGTGAGGGGGTGGGTCCAGGCTCAAAAAGGTCCATGAGCACATTACATGCTGCAATCTCAGTCCTAACCGGGGGGGGGGGTACCTGGAAAGAGAATTAGCCAATGCATTTGTATGGCGCCTTCTTTCCTCTCAAAAAAAACGTCTTTACAAGATGGTCCAAAAGTCACACATAGCCCAACGCTATGTTTTATTTTAATCAAATGATTAGTAAAATTAGTACAAACTTGCACTGAGTATTTTTAATCTCCTCCGGCTTTTAATACTGTGCTCCTGTGTATTTAGACCCTGTGCCTTTGTGTATTTAGACCCTGTGCCTCTGTGTATTTAGACCCTGTGCTCCTGTGTATTTAGACCCTGTGCCTCTGTGTATTTAGACCCTGTGCTCCTGTGTATTTAGACCCTGTGCCTCTGTGTATTTAGACCCTGTGCCTCTGTGTATTTAGACCCTGTGCTCCTGTGTATTTAGACCCTGTGCCTCTGTGTATTTAGACCCTGTGCCTTTGTGTATTCAGACCCTGTGCTCCTGTGTATTCAGACCCTGTGCTCCTGTGTATTTAGACCCTGTGCTCTTGTGTATTCAGACCCTGTGCTCCTGTGTATTAGACCCTGTGCTTATTATTTGTAATCTCAATGGTAATTTGGGTTAGCACACAGGGCCACATAACTGGAGCCTGAGTTTGGACATGCCTGGGTTACGGTATGTGACCGGCTCAAATATGTCTCTGAATGGAAACGGTTTTTCTAACCACTAACCACTGCTTTTAAAATGGGTACAAATCCTGCATGGACGGAAGGTAAAATGTACCTTACAAGTAACTGCTCGACCCTCTTTGCTGCAGTCTGTCCACAGCAGCTTCAAACAGTAAACAGCAGCGGAATGACTTGACCATAATAGGCAATTTTGTTATTTCAAGCTTGGCTAGGCTGTAAATTCAAGTTTGTTTTTTCTAACTTTCTGTTGAAGTCGAAAATGACAAGCAATTTCCTAGTATACGAAGCAATTAGGGAGCTGTTTGTCAGATTGGAAGAATTGTTTACACAGTTTCAGAAAAATCAGTGATAATCTCCTGTCTACTGCGAATCCTCCACTTCTCTCTGCTGCTCGTTGGAGAGAGGGGCAGTTCTAGGCAAAACCAAGATGTCATTCTTTATAACGTATGTACTATATTTTCCACATCTGCCGAGTCTTTAAAGCCCAGCAATAACCACAGTTCCCCAGGTCCTGGCCATCACATCATCAGAGCTACTCGTCTCAGACACATTGTGCATCTCCTCGTGACCCGGCAGCATGTTGTTGTCCCTGTGGCCCTCGTGTACGGCTCCTACATCACCGCGGAGAGATGCACGGCTCCGTAGAAGCTCGGACGACTCTGCAATCTGCTGCTCTGCACACAATTTGAGATGACAGGTTAAGTGCCTTACCAACCCTCTGGGCCTGCTAATACAAGGGACTGGGACCTGAAGACACAGACAGAGACTGGGCTGAGCTGGGCTGGGCTGGGCTGGGCTGGGCTGGGCTGGGCTGGGCTGGGCTGGGCCAAAAGCACAGAGGGCAACTATGAAGCCGTAGGGAAAGAACATGGTGATAATGACAGTGTAAGGAGTTTTCCAAAAAAATAGTTTATCTTTAGGGATGCAAATTTCAATATTGGTCTCAGAGGAATAAGGAATAATAGGAATAAGTTAAAACTGTGGTACCTATTGTCAAATACAAGTAATGGAACTACCTCTATGCAATAAAATCCAAATCAGATTCACTCTTGCACTGCAAAAAAATGACAAAATATTACAAAATATAAGGTTTTTATCTTAATTTTAGTACATTCCGACTGTCTTAAAACATGATTTGCCAATGGATCAAGCTGTTTAGTCTTATTTCAAGTCCGGTTGCAATTTTATTTATCATTCCAAGAAAAATATTTCTTGAATGTTCTTTTTTAAACAAGACATTTTTGCTTGTCCCATTGACAAATCTTGTTTTTAGACAGTCAAAATGTGCTAAAAAAACTAAACAAAAAAACACTTGATTCAAGCATTTATTACCCTATTTTAGCAGTGCATTAGTTTGGTTCTGTCTAGTTTTGACTTTACATTTGTTTGGCTCTTGTCACATCTTTGTAAAACCTTTTTACAGACAGAAACATGAACAAGAGAAAACCAGTCTCACTCAGCTCTGAGCCCAAAGCATCAAAGAGTGACGCACGAGGTTTTCTCATTAGATGAAGACGGATTATTGTGGTCAGATTTGTTCCCAACATTTATTCTTTCTATTGTTGGAAAAACATGCATTATTTATGTAAAGAAAGTGCTTATACTCTGTGTCTGTCAATGCTCAGTAAAATGTGTTTTATTCACTCACATTGGTCTTTAGTTCATCCCAGGGAGTGACAATAGCTCAGATGTTAGTGCCATATGAACCAACTCTGAGGAGCACAGGGACTGGCCTCCTGCTGGGACTCTGAGGAGCACAGGGACCTGCCTCCTGCTGGGACTATGAGGAGCACAGAGACTGGCCTCCTGCTGGTCCCAGAGACAGGACTAAACATCGGGAGAAAGAATTTCAGATTTATTATTTCTTTATTTGAATGGGACAGTGCATGTCAATGAACAGACACATTAAAAACATGAATGTAAACATGTTTTTAGATTATAGCCAAAGGCTAATTTCCATCTGTATTCCCATAGGGTCAGGGTCACACGGGTCAATGCTTGCTAAAATCTGGAACAATCTTCCTGAAAATATGAGACCGGCCTCTTCTCTGACAGTTTTCAAATCCAGGTTGAAAACAGTTTAGCAACTGTGGAATTTTATATTTTCTCTTTTTGTTGCACTGAGGATATCTCTTGTTTTAATCCTGTGTGATATTTTATTCTCTATGTTTTTAATATTTAGGATTTTCTTGATATTTTATGGGTGTGAGCCAGTTTGTGTTGCCTTGTGAAAAAAGGCGCTATACAAATATCCCATGAATACCCAAATGTGTCTGTAAACTGTGACTGTAAATATTTACAAACGTAGTCACGCCTTTCTCCGCCGTTGAAACTAATGTGCCACTACTTTTGCCTTGCGTGGCTTTTTCAAAATGGCCACAGGGCACAAAAATGCGAAAAACCAATTTGTGCATGTCTTAGCTGCACTAGCCCCATTCATTTAACGAGTGCGTTCAAAGGTCCACAGCGGCTAAACTAGACCGGTCCAAACCAATATTCCCCTCAACATCGACAGCATCTGGAGCGTAGCGTTGGACCAAGAGGGACTTTTGGACCATCCTGTAAAGACGTTTTTGAGAGGAAAGAAGACGCCATACAAGAGCATTGGGTAATCCTGTTTCCGGGTACACCTCCACCAGAAAGGAGTGAGATTGCAGCATGTCCGCCCATGTGCTCATGGACCTTTTGGAGCCGGGACCTGCGCACACAGGTCCGTATGATGATGTAGGAATATATTTGTGAATGAAAAGTTTGTCGTTCTTTGTTGTAAAGTGGCGAGACAAAAATAGACGTGTAAGCCAGCGATCAGTTTAATGATCTAAAGTAGAGCGTGACCGGTACAGTACACGTTTCTCCTACGGCGTCGGGGCCGTAGGAGCCGAGCGACCCAGGCCTGGAGTAAAACAAACACTGGGATGAAGCATTTGTCTGCGGCCCCTCCTGGGCGGGGTGACAGGCAGCGGCCCCACACTGATTCCATCACTCTGACAGGCCGATTCGAGCAGGAGAAGAGTTAATTGCTGTGGGACCGCTGCAGCCTTCAACATCCATCAACAAATCTCCTTCTGGCTCTGTGAGGTTGGAGGTTGGGTGCAGCGCTGAGAGCATGGGGATACAGCGGGGCTTTAGAGGGCAAAGATGTGTGGGAAACATCTGATTTCCTTTGACACCAAGGCCAAATAACCTTCACAACAAAACAGGGCTGTAAGATGGGAGGCCTTTACAGGAGAATGCATTTCCAGTGTTCTATTACAAGATCAGGGAATTCTGAGCATCGCAGAAGAATGTGAGGAAGACTGCAGCAGGTAGCAATCTTTAGACTCATGCATTGATTCTTATTTCAGATTGGCCACTGCATACAACCAATATGTGTTTGCATTGGTCCGTCCTTTTCCCACATTTGCGAATAAATAATTGACTTTAAATAAATATTGTATCCAGTATTTATTTATTTAGTTGAATTTAGGACAGTACATACTAATCAATGTGTTGGCAAACAGCGTCAACAAAAAAAAGCTGGAATTAGCACAACAGCTAAATTGCCTCCATTGCCCTAAGACAGAAACATACAAACACACAAGTAGAAACATACGAACACACAGGTAGAAACATATAAACACAGTACAGACAATCAACATAAAGAATTTAAAAGAGAAGAGAAAGAGAAAGTCCAAGGAAAAGCAGTACTTAGATCTACTCAGTCTGCTCCATTGCTCCGACCACCAAGATCTGGTTTGGAGCAGGTCGAACGATCCTACTAAATCTAACGTCCCTGTACCTCCTCAGCATGTCACTATTGTCCTGCTGCGATTGCTCAGACAGTTGAGATCTAACAATTACACCTCATTAGCATGCCACTATCGTCCTGCTAAGACTGAATCAGAATCAGAATCAATTTATTTGCCATTTGCAGAAAAAAACTACATTGGGGGCACCAACACAACAATGCACACACACAAACAGAATAAAAATAGCGAGACACAGTGAGGCACATATAAAACTCTTAAAAGCATTATGAAGACGCTACGATGGAGCTCCAAGAGAAGCAGATCTCAGGACGCTCTGTTCAGTCTTATAATCGCCTGAGGGAAGAAGCTATTTGCATGGCGGGTGGTCTTGCACCGCACGGACCGGAATCTCCTCCCTGAGGGAAGAGGCTGGAACAAGGCCGCTCCAGGATGACCAGAGGAGTCATTTACGATCCTCAAGGCACGGTTTAAGAGTCTGCTCTCATACAGAGCCTCCAGAACGGGCATCTCACGGTTCACAGTCCTCCGAGCAGATCTAACCACTTTGTTCAGAGCTCTCTTTTCTTTGGCAGTGATGCTGATCGCACCAGCAAGTAGGCTTTCTATGGTGCAGCGGTAGAAGTTCAGCAAAATCTTAGATTTTTTAATCTTATTTGTAAATTCTCTAAGTTTCCACAGAAAGTATAGACGTTGGCGAGCTTTCTTAACAATATGGTTGGTGTTTTTGTCCCATCTCAAATTGTTAGACAAAGTTAGACCAAGAAATCCTCAACAATCTCCACCTGAGAGTTTTCAATGACCACAGGTGAGTGGGAGAGAGAGTGACCACGGCTGAAGTCGAACACCAGCTCACATGTTTTGAACGTGTTCAAGAGGAGGTCGTTGTCTTTACTCCAGTTGACAACATTCTCAACCTCTGCTCTGTATGAAGATTCGTCCTTCTCACTGATAAGACCAATAAGGGTGGTGTCGTCTGCGTATTTAATGATCAGATTTGAGTCAGAAGAAGCAACACAGTCATGGGTGTACAATGTGAAAAGCAGAGGACTCAGAATACACCCCTGAGGAGATCCAGTGCTCACAAACGCTTTATCTGAAAGACGGCCACCTATTCTAACTCTGCCGGTGAGAAAGCTGTAAATCCATTTACACATGGCTTCGCACAGCCCGAGGGATCTGAGTTTTTCAACCAGTTTACCTGGGACTAGACTGTTACAAGCAGAGCTGTAATCAATGAACAGCATTCTGGCCAGAGATTTAGCATTGTCCAGATGACTGTACACTTCAACGCTCCTGTTTTCTTTGTACGCAAACTGGAGCGGGTCGGTGCCGGAGGGGATCTGGCTCTTAACAAAGTCCAATACAAGCCGCTCAAAGGTCTTCATTAGAACAGATGTGAGAGCAACCGGACGATAGTCATTAAGGCCTGTCACTGGAGTTTTCTTTGGAACCGGGACAATGGGGGACTTTTTAAAGCAGGCCGGCACCGTGCAGTCCCTCAGTGACAAATTGAACATGTCTGTTAGCACAGGGGCGAGTTGTTCTGCACACAGCTTCATAACGCGAGGGGGGTGTATCGTCTGGGCCTGCGGCTTTTCGGGTTGGGGTTCTGGACAGGACCCGCTGCACTTCCTCCTGCGTCACTGTAAAGGCTGCTTGGTCTATACCAGGGGTTGGCAACTCAAAAGGTTCAAAGTGCCATATTTGACAAAAAAACTAAAAACAACATCTGTCTGGAGCCACAAAAAAATAACAGCCTTGTATAAGGCTTATATGAAGGTAACACAGGCTGCAAGATGTATTAGCTATAGTAGCCTAATATCTAAATGACAAAGTAAAGGCTACAAATACATAATAATCATTCATGATTATCATATCATGTGTATTTTCACTGCAGCGTGTCGCACCACGCGTGTCGAGAATGACGCACCACGTGACGACTCTGCCTTAGTTTAACTTCCATTTTTTTGTCTTCATGCAATTGTAGAAATAAGTAATAAGTAAAGCAGTAAAGCAGTAAATAAATCTGCTTTGGGTTCAGAGTTCACATACCTGCATCACTGTCTGCTCATATTGATCACGTCACAGGCTGAAGTTTGCTGGAGCTGAATTAATATCCTTAATGGCCTTTTCTTTCACCGTCTTTGCGAAGGTTTTGAAGTCTGAAAATAGGTGCTCTGATTTTTTGATGAATGAATCCTTCACGTAATCCCGGTGAACTGTGTTTTGCGCGTCCTTGTTCCTCGTGTTGCAACAAAACTTCTCCTTACAAACATGAAGTAGTCCTTCTTCATCGACTGAAAGCAAATGTTCATTCTTAGTCCAGTCTTATTACCAACTCTTTCTCGTTTTAGCTTTGGGATCCCTGTGCACTTACAGTCTATGATGCACACACACCGGTTTGTTTACAGCAGCGGAAGAAAGAGTTGAAATTAAATATTACTTATGCACATTTTACATGTTTAAATGTTTTTCCACTTTCAGAAACCACATTCAAATTAGAAATAAAATATAGCCCTCACACTCCATTCTCAGACTTTTCTTGAAAAGGCTCCAGGAGCCACTCCAGGAGCACTAAAGAGCCGCGGGTTGCCGACCCCTGGTCTATACAGTCAAGGAAGACGACAGGTGAATCAGCGGCTTCAAAGCGACAGTAAAAGTTATTGAGCTCGTTGGGCAGAGCTGTGTCAGCGATGACAGTTCTGCCTGCGCTCGGCTTCCAGGATGTGATGGTCTGAATACCCTTCCACATTTGCCTGAAATCATTCTCTATGAAGTGTCCTTCTAGCCGCTCTCCATAGGACCGCTTAGCGGGTTTAATAGAGCATTCTAAAGCATATCTGGATAGCTTGTAAGCTACTGCATTGCCAGATTGAAAAGCTAACGCACCCTCACGGATTCTACTTTTTACTGCCAAAGTCATCCATAGGTTTTGACCGCAATGCTCTTTTATTATTTTTTGTGGGACACAGCAATCAACACAAAAGTCAATGTATCCCGTAACAGCATCACAGTATTCATCCACATTTTCCGAGTGGAAAACAGACCAGTCCGTGGCGTCAAAACAGCCCTGCAGCTTTAAGTTTGCGTCGTCTGACCAACACTGAACAGAACGAAAGGTTGGTTTCTGTAGCTTGCTCTTCTGTATATATGACGGCAGAAGCAGCACAGAAGAGTGGTCAGACCTCCCGAACACTGGTCTGAGGTAAGACCTAAAGGCCCCTTTAAGATTACTATAGCAGTAATCCAGAATGCGAGCGCCCCTTGTAGGCATGTGTCTACATGCTGGTGAAAGTTAGGGAGGACAGACTTTAAGTTACATTTGTTTAAGTCACCCGCTGCAATTATGGCTGCTTTGGGATAAGCACTCTCGCATTTATGCAAAATGTCACTCAAGTCATTTAACGCGTCAGCGGAGTGCGCTCGGGGGTGAATGTAAACAGCGCACAGAAACACTGCAGTCAGTTCCCGGGGGAGAAATAAAGGGCTGCACTTTAGCACAATACACTCCAGGTTAGCTGAACAAAATCTGTTAACCACGACATTGTCCGTGCTTCAGCGCTGGTTGAGCAGGATACATACCCCACCTCTACTGTTTTTTCCCGTGGACTCCTTATTCCTGTCCATACGGATAACGGAGAAGCCAGGTGGCAGAAACGCAGAGTCCTGAACACCACTGTGGAGCCACGTCTCCGTCAGACAGAACGCAGCTTATTCTACGGCCTCTCTCTGGACCCGGATTCGGCTCGCGAGGTCATCTGCTGTGTTCAGAAGGGACTGCATGTTCGCTGCTTGGGTGGAGTGAGGGTCTAACGATTCCACCTCATTAGCATGTCACTATAGCCCTGCTGAGATTGCTTGGGCAGTCAATGTCTAACGATTCTACCTCATTCACACGTCACTATTGTCCTGCTGCGATTGCTCAGATAGTTGAGGTCTAACGAATTCCACTCATTAGCATGTCACTATTGTCCAGCTGCGATTGCTTGGGCAGTTGAGGTCTAACGATCCAACATAATTAGCATGTCACTATTGTCCTGATGGCATTGCTCGAGTTGAGTGCAGGTCTTACGATCCTACCCTGTTAGCATGTCATTTCTGGCCTGCTGAGATTACCCGGGTGGAGTGCAGGTCTAACGATCCTAACTCATTAGCATATCACTAACTTTATCTTTTCTAACTGAAGCACAGATGATGGGTGACTAACCTTTCTTTGTTTTGAACCCTGTACAACTAAGAACTTCCACAAACTATCATGTCACGTAAAAGAATGCACCTAATGAACCAATCACTGCATATGGATCTTTTCATCACGAACCGATCTGTCTGAAATTAAGAGTAATACAAGCATCAAGTGTCACTTAGAGTCCTGATTACATTGAAAATCTCTATATAGCACCTGCCCCTTTCTCATTTTGCTCCTGCCACGACTCTCACCAGCTGCCCTAAGGAGGTCTAAAAATAAATCAATTTTAATCACTTTTTGTTGCCGGAGCTGGAATATTTTTGACACCTCTGCGGGGGTTTCATTTGGAACAATTGCCAAAGACAAGAGCAGTAAAGCCGGTGGGCAGCTGTAAAGGGGCCACTTCGTCTAATTGAATCACCAGACGGCGGCAAATACTTCAAACTACAGCTAATTTGATTTTTTTTTTTTCATATTATCAAGGCAATAAAATAATTGTATTCTTAAAGTTTTCCATGAACTTTCTTGAAACTGTTTACATTTTTTTAATTATTTTTTTCAACACAATGTATTGAGCATTTTTAATATTTAACATTTGACAGTCATTCATGGACAGGTGGAGGACAAACATGACCTGCCTACATCCCCTCCACCCTCCAGAATTGAGTGCAAATAATAAAAAATATATGTATAAAAGAAAATAAATAAGTAAATAAGAAAAAACAAAAAATACCCAGACCAAATGGGCTTATAAGACAGAAAAAAAAACAGCACCTAAAAAATCTAAATGGCTCATACTTGAACAGAAACTTAAACCTTTCCTTTTCAGACAGTTCAAACAAAAGTTCAGCAACAACTCTCAGCAAGAAGGTCCTGGGTTCGAATCCCGGTCGGAAAAGGGTCTTTCTGAGTGAAGTTTGCATGTTCACCCGTGCCTGCGTTGGTTTCCTCCAGGTATTCCGGTTTCCCCTACCACTAAAAACATGCTCACTAGGTTAAATCCTCCAGCTCTGGTCCTGACCAAGCCGAACATCAACATCTGGAGATGGGTTCCCGGGCGCTGTTACTACGGCGACCACTGCTCCTGACATAAGCCTAAGCAGCATCAGGATGGGTCAAATGCAGACCATTGTTTGGGTATTTCATGACACTTTGAAGCAACTATGGTTAAAGTTCTAACTCATCATTCTTACATATGCAAGTACTTTTCCACTTGATGTTTTGGTTATTTCGTGGTTGAAGCCACTGGCACTGTGGCAGCTGCTGATAGGAGGTCTACGTTTCTCTTGCTGTATATTATCACTTGCAGTCTGTAACATCCTTTGTTCATGCTCTTGTTTGTGCGTCTACCATCAACAATAAAACATGTCTTCTGTCTGAATTAAAGACACGATCCCAGACTTTGTCATCGTCTTCAACTGAATTGCCCTACGGGGATCAATAAAGTGCACCTTTACCTTCACATTTACATCAGACAGTTTACAAAATAATTGCCTTCTCAGATCATGACCCACCAAACCCCAGTGTGTGTATTGCTTGGTAACACAATAAATGTAGTGACACAATACACGTATCTGGGTGTTGTCATAGACTCCAATTTTTCTTTCAAGAAACAGGTAAAGAAAGTAAACCAAATAGTAAAGTTAAATTTAGCAAATTTTAAATTCATCAGAAGTAACTTAAACCAGGAATCTGCCATTTTATTTTTTAATTCGATGATAATGCTGCATCTTACCTACTGTGTTACCAGCTGGTCACAGGGATGCAAGACAGCCCTGAAGCCTCTCCAGTCTGTCTACAAACAGGCGTTAAAAGTCCTGGATGGGATGCTCTCCGGCATCACCACTGCAGCATCTTGGCCAAATATAAGATGCTCAGCTGGACAAACTTGGTAAGATTTCAAGATGGTCTTCTGGTTTTTAAAATCTTAAATGGTCTGGCCCCACCCCCACTATCTATTTTTTGTAAGCAGAGCAGCAGAAACACCAGATCTGCTGCCTCTAATAATCTTCTCGTCCCACTAAGAAAAAAATCCTTTGGCCAATCAGCTTTCTCAGTGCGCGCCGTTCAGTTTTGGAACACAATCCCAGTCCATATAAGAAGCACCACACTTTTAAACATACGTTAAAAACCTGGTTATTGGACCATCAAGATTGTAACCACCCATGATGCATTAGTTGCTTTTATATGTTTTAATGACGTGTTTTAAATTGAAATGTTTTAACTAGTTACTCTATATTGTCATGAAATGTAATGTATTGTAATGTAATTGTAATTTTTTGCTGTGCACTTTGATGGCATTTTACACCTTGCCTAGGAATGTAACTGTTAGCTAATACTGACACATTAACAGCAATGTTGATTAATGTGTATGGTCCCTATTCAAATAAACTATTAAATAAATAAATTAAATGACACAAAGCAGTATCATGACAGCGGCTTTGCTAGGGCTGTAAACCTCATCATGTTAGAAGGAGAACAGACGGCAGGACACGTGGATGCCGATCCAAACATAACCTGGGAGTAAAGACACCACAATGTGTAAAAATGCAGGACCTGAAGCTTTAAGAGAATACAAAATAAAAATGAAACAAAAGACACTTGAAACACAGGGTTTAGGATTTCCTTTTCTCCTTTCCCTCTCTGCTCTTTCTTCTCCCCTTCTTCCCTCCCATCTCTTTCCCTTGTCAACAGATAATAAGGTCATAGACTTAAAGAATTGGAGTAAAGGGATTCCATTGTTGGGGAAATGTACTTGTGCTACCCCTTAATGAATGTTTAATCTTTTCCAATTTCAAAAAGGACGTTGTGTCTTGTAGCCAGGATGTTGGTGAGGGTGGTGATGTACAGTATTCTTCCATGAGAGAACATCGAGCTATGAGTGAGCTGAAAGAGATCCTTTTTTGTTTTGCTGGTAACATTAGGTTTTCCAAATATAGCAAAGAGAGTGCACAGTTCAATTTCATGTCCCAACCATAGACTGTAAATATTATTTTTGTATTTATTTGATAGGGATAGGGGCATATATGAACATAGTCACGCCTATCTCCGCTGTGCAAACTGATGTGCCTTCTGTGGCTTTTTCAAAATGGCCGCAGGACAGGAAAATGTGAAAAAACCTTCTAAAAATCCACAGCGGCTGAACTAGACTGGTCCAAAAAATATACATACTCCTTTCAGCATCGACAGCATCTCGAACGTTGCGTTGGACGAAGAGCCACTTTTGGACCATCCTGTAAAGACATTTTTGAGAGGAAAGAAGACGCTATACAAAAGCATTGGGTAATTCTCTTTCCGGGTACACCCCCACAGGCAAGGAGTGAGATTGCAGCCTGTCAGTGCATGTGCTCATGGACCTTCCGGAGCCGGGACCCGCACACACTGATCCCAATAAATATATCTGAAAGGATCTTAAACTATGACTTCCAGCAGTTTTCTAGTCTACGACAAGACCAAAGCAACATTTATTTATGAGAGAACACAGGAAAAGGTGTAATTATCAAATCTATAGCTTGGTTTTGATGGTGAGTTTCTTTCTGCTGCTATCAGTGCCCTTTTCTATATAAAGCCTTGTAGCATTTTTCTCACTCTGTCTGCACACTCCCGATACGCTCTCAGCAGATGTCATCACAAGAGCGGAGATGACCTGTGTGAGTGTTTGACTGACTCGAGTGACCGGATCGCCTCTAAGCTCTTTGGTTATTTTCCATGCTGAGTGAGTTTTGGTTTGAGTGAAATTATGTCATACGGCCAGTAATTGACTTTCCCTGCACTGTTAGCTTGACTGGAATTTGCTGAAATACTTTTAAATCAGGATTTATTGATTTAGGACTTAGACAAACTACTGATCCACCGGGGAAATTAGTTTGAGTAGCTTGAACAAGTACATTTACAAAGGCAAAGAAGTTGAAAGTGTCAAAAGTTAATAATTGTATTAGATAGAAGAGGAATTGATGAAATATGAATGTGGGTACAGATTACAATAGGTATAAACAAATAACAATAGTCCTTATAGACCTAAAGCTACTCTCTATCTATATTGAAATGACTGAAAAAGAGTAAAATTCAAGATTTTGCAGTAAAACGACATTGAAAAAACTGTGCAAGACTTTCCCAGTGTGCACCAGACGCCAGACACCAGAGCTCTTGCCACAAAATTGACAGAAGAAAAAAAAAAAACGACAGAAAAACTATAGATAATACTGAAAAAAAATCCTATTAAGATGATGATTGAAACAGATTATGTAAAATATGCACAAATAGCTGAATTGAAAAAGAAAAAGTAGAACAAAAATCTCATGTTTTCTGACATTAATTTAACATAAAACTTACAATACAATAAAATCTGAGTTTCAAGTGGATGGAGTTGTACCCAGCCAAGGTCCTGGGTTCAATTCCACCTCCAGATGTGGCTTTTCTGTGTGGAATTTGCATGTTCTTCCCATGTCTGCATAGGTTTCCGCCACGTGTCACCATAGCTCCCCTCTCTCTGGAGCCAGAACTTCCCTATAAATATGTAAAATAATGGCGATTACTTATTTGCCGATGTATTTTCTTTCACGCCTCTGTCCTTTTCTCTCACTTTTCCTGCTAAGCTAACATGAATTCAGCACCGGTCCTATTATAAAGCACTTAATATTCCGAGCAAACCTGGCATTTGGTTTGACAGAGGGGCTGTCCACCGACGCTAATTGGTGTGTAAACACTGCAGCACACTCCGGTGGATGGTAAAGGTAGCCCCCTCCCTCCTGCCGCCACTGTCCGAGCTCTTTAATGCATTTAATTACCAGAGTAAAAAATGTTAATTGCATTTCATTATGTATAATTTATGTGGCTTGAGCTGAGGCGTGCTTTAATATTCTGCTAATTTGAATGGCATCTCAGAGACCAGCCGCTGATTGTGTGGGCACTTTCTGACTGATTTGTCAATTATGGTGGAGGTATGACGGACAGCTTGTGTTTTTCTCACCTCTCCATTTATAACTCTGCTCAGAAAAACCTGCCGTGAGCATTGTCTAAAGAAACACGTGAAGCAATAAAATACACATATATTTATTCATCCTGTCTCCTGTGAATATTTCTGTCACATCTCATTAAAAGTCGAAGTTGAAGAAATTCTCTCCATGGAGATCTACAATGACGAGTGCGTTACCAATTAACACAGGAGTGAATATCTTTGCACACGGCTCATTCCAAACTAAAATCTGCAAATGTGTTACTTTTGGGTCAATGACACGAAAAAGTCCCAAAATGTCCTCGGCTGCTACTGATATAGGGAGGACCAATAGTTTTGATGATCCATGCGGAAGTAGAATATCGTCATATATACCTTTAATAGCAATCCGTCAACAGCTCATTAGAGCAATTTGTAAATATTTCTTCTTCATTTTTAAATAACATGTTTCCATGGTAACCACTGTTTTGATTGCAGCATTGGAAAATAGCCATAGAGAGATAAGATACACTTTATTGACCTCACAATAGAGGAATGTACATCTAAATATGCTGAGATGCTCTAGCACAGGGGTCAATATTTTCCATCTGGAGTGCTACTATTATAAAACAGAAATGGCAGAGAGCTACTCGTTTTAGCATCCATCCATACATTTTCTTCCCCATTTCACTTTGGAGAGACCCAAGAGGGAAAATGCAGTTAGAAGTTTGTTGATTGAGTATGTTTGGCGCCCCAGGCCCGGGAGAGATGCTGTTGAGCGCGGCGCTTGCTCGCGCGCATAATCCCCCCCGGGGCCTAGGCACTGGTGACGGCAGAGGCAGTAGGCAAGCACGCTTCGATGAGAGCAGGAGGAGGTGGGGCGGCGGAGGCTTGCAGACTTCAGAAGGCCGGGAAGTGGGCGTCCCCGGCTTTTAACTTGCTGTCCTGGTGGTTATTGGTGGATAAGATGTGGGCGTTTTGCTGGTGTAATGAGTAGAGGATGAGCAGGCTTGTGGATCTGGCGGCAGCGGCCGGGTCTACCACAGTGAATTTTCGCAAAGAGCTCCATTTCACTTTGGAGAGACCCAAGAGGGAAAATGCAGTTAGAAGTTTATTGATTGAGCATGTTTGGCGCCCCAGGCCCGGGAGAGATGCTGTTGAGCGCGGCGCTTGCTCGCGCGCATAATCCCCAAAAACGGGCAGAGTTATCTTGCGCGCCGGGACGTTCACGCGACGCTGCCTGGACGTGAGCGCTTGCATCACGATCAACCGTGAGCTGCGGCAGAGTTATCTTTGAGCGCCGGACGTGAGCGCTCGCATCACGATCAACCGGACGCTGCAACAGAGTTATCTTTGAAAAAGTGCGTGCCGCCACCAGAATCTTATTGGTTCACTTACTTTGCTTTGTATTGCTTTGCTGGGAGCTTACGAGGAAGCCAGTAGCCGTTGTGCAGCCAGGATGGCGGACGCGTCTGGCCTGATGTAGGCGGAGAAGGCCGAAGAGGACCAGCGCCCCAGCTGTTGCAGAGAGGTGTGGGGGAGCCCCAGCGAGGCCGCGCGCGTGGCAGCTCCTATCCTGAAGGAGTGGGCTGTGTAGAGCTGGGGAGACAATTTACAGAGGAGCAGTAGGGATCTTAGCTGAGCTCTGAACCAGGTTGCTGTCATGGGAAGAATGTCTGGAGTGAGAAATAGAGGTCCGTTAAAATCTCCTTTTTTGCAGCGGAGGCGAGTGTAACGCATCATGGACCTGTAGGGGCAGAGAGATGTGTCGGAGCGAGCTATTACTATATTGCAGGCGCCTTTGATCTTTGAATGTTTGAGATGAAGGTTGAAATGGTCAGGGGACATTATGTTGGGTGAAGAAGGCGACCTTTGTTTAATGCTTCCACTACGTCGAGATTATCACACATGACAGAGATCCTCTTTCTCCGCCACGTGTGATTCCACAGCGCGCAGGCCACGACCGCTGGGAATATCTCGTGTAGGGCAGAGGAGATGCGGCCACGGCCCGGCAAACCACGGGTCCTGGAAGAACCCCCCAAAACCCACGGAAGGGGCAGCATCCGTGTAGAAGCGGAGACCTGTAGGGGCAGAGACATATCGGAGAGGGCCATTGATGTTGCAGGCGCCCTTACGCTTAGGATCTTGGGTTGGAGAGTAGATAATCAGGATAGTAGGATGGTCGGGAAAGCCGTGTCTCGGACCGCGTTGAAGGTTGAGTGAGCAGTAGTGAACTCGCTTATGCAGAGAAGCCATAGAAGGCGAGCAGGAAGATGCTGCGAGGAGGGCAGACATGTACTTGAAAGATGAGCCGGAGTTCAGTGCCGCTCAGAGCCGCTGCAGGATGGGCAGCATGATGGGGAGCCTGCGATCAGAAGAGTGAAGAATACAGGTATGGATGCCTTTGATTAGGAGTCCGACTGACAGCTCAGCGCAGCTACTCGGCCAGCTGCATCTGATAGAATCAGAAGATTAAGTAGATTAAGTAGAGATGAAGCATGACCGCCAAAGCGACCCTGGGAGCAAAGGTGCGAGTCCAGCGCAGCGCGGCATCCTCAGCCGGGCTGCATCCATTAGAAGCAGGGTAAGCTTCTGAGAGAGTGGGTTGCAGCAGTAGCAGTAGCAGCAGAGGCAGCAGCAGTAACCTCAGATAATAACAGCAATAATCCTGTATCAAGCCGCGGCAGCAGCAGTAGCAGCAGCAGCAGAAGCAGCATCCTTAGAAAATAACAGGAATAATCCTGTATCAAAGCCACAGCAGTAGAATGTTGTTGTAGCTGTTCAGTATTTCAGTAAAAGAGATGCAAGTGAAGAGAGATGTCAAAGTAGATGAAGCAGCAGCAGCAGTAGCAGCAGTAGCAGTATGAAGCAGCAGCAGTAGCAGTATGAAGCAGCAGCAGCAGCAGCAGTTGCAGCATCCGTAGATAATAACAGCAATAATCCTGTATCAAAGCCACAGCAGTAGAATATTGTTGTAGCTGTTTAGTGTTTCAGTAAAAGAGATGCGAAGTGAAGAGAGGTGTCAAAGTAAAGAAGCAGCAGCAGCACGGCAGCAGTAGCAGTATGAAGCAGCAGCGGCAGCAGTAGCAGCAGTAGCGGCAGCAGTAGCAGCAGTAGCGGCAGCAGTATGAAGCAGCAGAAGCAGCATTAGCAGGAGCAGTAGCACCACAATGCGATTCATACGAACAAACAGACGTGTCACGCCAGCGTGCGCCGCTTGTCTCCGTGAGCCAGGTTACATACGTGTCTGAAAGAGCCGAGCCGTAGAGACAGGTGCAGCCTGGGAGCCTGCGGAGCGGCAGCGGCAGGAACAGCAGCAGCGGCACATGTAGTAGTAGGAGCAGCAGGAGCAGGCAGCAGGGACAGGCAGCAGCAGGAGCGGCAGCAGGAACAGGCAGCAGCAGGAGCGGCAGCAGGAGCGGCAGCAGGAACAGGCAGCAGCAGGAGCGGCAGCAGGAACAGGCAGCAGCGGGAACAGGCAGCTGCGGGAACAGGCAGCTGCGGGATCAGACATCAGTAGGAACGGCAGCAGGGACCGCAGCAGCGGCGGTCAGAGAACCATGCCCATGGTTGTTTAAGAGCCTGAGGAAATAAATCAACCCGAATCCGAAACATTCCCATGCGAATAACAGATGTCCCCTGGAGCCATCTTGCTGCTTTGGTTATGGCAGATACGCATGAACGATCACTTTTCCATGCGTTCATTAGCTCCAACTCCACTTCAAACCCATTGCAGATGCACATTGGGCCCTTTTTCTTTCTGCTGCACTTTCAAAATGCAACAACTGCAGTTTAGTTACCCAATTTAATACTAGTGACCTAGCTATTTAAATGCATGGCCCCTCCTTCCTCCTGCAGATAGACGAATTTAAATGCATTCATTTAACAATAGTGACCTGCGAGTAATGAGATTAATGCTGTAAAGATGGCGCCGTGGCAAGAGCTCTGGTGTGTGCCGTCTGGAGCACGATGGGGTAGTCTTGCACATTTTTCCAACGTGGTTTTACTGCAAGTGGCAGAACATGAATCTGAATTAATGCACATTGCTCCTCTTATATCCCTCAGACAATAGAGATTGATGCCATTTAATATGCATTGCCCCTCAGTTAGCTCAAACACGTGTGAAAACGGAGCCTGCAGACCAAGCACGGGGCGAAAACTGACGCCTGCAGCCTAGACTCCGGGATTAATCCGTCCGCGGTCAGCACACTCACATGCCAGGAGATTTGGGAAACCGCCAATCGGAGGCAGGGACACGCACGGCACCGCCAGACCGTCTGCGCGCGGCAGCAGACCACGAGCAGCACAGAGCCCGCGGAGGGGCCCCGCGGAGCAGCCCGCAGAAGAGCCCGCAGAGGAGGAGAGCAGTGGAAACACACGAACCACAGCAGGTGCAGGGACGCGGAGGAGGAGCAGACCACAAGTAGCCCGACTGAGGACAGCCGGGCCACGCGCACGAGCAACACGTGAGCAGAAGCGACCCCTCCAGAACAACGCATGCATTTGCGAACAGGTGCGTTAGCGACATGCACCTTGCGGACTTCAGAAGCTTGCAGACTTCAGAAGGCCGGGAAGTGGGCGTCTCCGGCTTTTAACTTGCTGTCCTGGTGGTTATTGGTGGATTAGATGTGGGCGTTTTGCTGGTGTAATGAGTAGAGGATGAGCAGGCTTGTAGATCTGGCAGCAGCGGCCGGGTCTACCACAGTGAATTTTCGCGAAGATCTCCATTTCTGGGTCGGGAGGGGTGGCAGTCAGAGCTTCACCCAGTCCACAGAGCACCAGCCCCTCACTGATCCTCCTGCAGGTGGTGAGTCCACAGGAGCCTTGATCCTTCAGCAGGGGCTTCAGGCAAAGTAGGATTAAGTGTCTTGCTCAAGGACACAACAACAGCAGACATCAGTGGGAGACGGTGGAGAAGGTCTCGTGGTGGTATTCAAACCCACAATCTCCAAGCTTAAAGGCCAAGGCTCTACCAACAGAGCTACTGTCTCCCCCGTTTTAGCAGTTGGAATAAAATGTAACTCCAGATTTATTGTTAAAATACTGTAGTTATAATGTAACAAGTACTGTATTGAGATATGTGTTGTATATCCAAACTATCTGTAGGAATTATAGACTCTACAAACAAATCCACTTGAGACTTTTGGGCTAATTTGAACAGTTTTACAAATCGGTTTTTCTATAAATTTAAGCAATAAAAGTTGACTGAGTGCAATGTGTTCCATGTTTAATGTTGTGTTAGGACACGATAAACAAGACAGATCATCCCATCTCTACACCGCTCATGACCACAACACGAGCGGAAAAACACTTTTGAAGGTGGCATAAGGATACAACAATATTTTTTTAAATACAGCTGTTTTCCTAGCCTGGCCTTATCCATCCGTACACTCCGGTAAATCATCATTCCCTGCATGTAACGTCTGGGTCTGGTCCCTGTGTTTGCGATTACAATCGGTTGAATTCCATCCGACCAATCAGAGAGCGCGGGAGGCGGGTGTTGTAGTTAGTTGTGGGTGACGTCAAGAGTTTGTGTCGAACGGGCAGGTTGTAGTTTGGCGAAGAATGCAATAGTAACGTATTCCGGTCTGGTTCTATCAAGAAACTGAAGCCGGAGCAAGAGGAATGTTTATCGCTGGAAAGATTGTGGCTCTACTACCCATGGGCTCCGTTAGCGGCAAAGGAGATGGCTAGGCTAAATGCTAACGAGTCACTCGGGCGCATTACATACGTGACAGTAAATTCAGATCCAATCGTTTCAATCTGCAAAAGGAGTTAACCCCTCCCACCTGTTAACAGAGTCAATGGAGCAAATCCAGACCTTAGTATGAATTGTAATTTGTACTATGGTGTGGTACAACCAGGCTACTGTTTTCCCAACTGTAGGGAAAAAAACAAAAAAACTGGAATCCCACCTCAGCATATGACTTCAAAATAATGTGAGTACTTCAAACATGACTGCTCATGCACATTCTAATTTACTGTAATCAAAATGACTATAAATGTGTTGTGTGGTTAAAATGTGCAATGAGTGGTTAATTGTTGTATTTTTTTGCTACTGTAATATATATATATATATATATACACCAGTGTTGTGCGTGAACGAGTTCAAAAGAACGCGTTCATTGAACACGCTCATTTTATCGTGAACGTTGAACTGAACGCAACACATTTTTTTTTTTACGTGAATTAGTTCATTTTATGTGTCATGAACGGCAGACATCACTATGAACGTTGGAATCTGTTTTCTCTTTTGAAACGCAACGAGAGAAAGTTCCTCCCTCCTGTATTCTCGCATTTTTTCCGCCGAAATCTAAAAATTCCTACGGTTTCCACCGTCTGTGAACGCACCCCGACTCTGTGTTGCGGTGCGGCGCTGTGAGCTGGTGCTTTTCACATGTGCCCGAGTCGTGATGAAAACACAGGGTGAGTTAGCGACAAAGTTTACACCGTTTACATTTTGAAGAAGATGACATAGTCTGGGATCGCGTCTTACATTCAGACAGAAGACATGTTTTATTGTCGATGGTAGAGACAGCGAACAAAGCACGAACACAGATACAACAGAATTCAAGTGTATTATACAGAGCGGAGGCATGGAGACCTCCAATCAGCAGCTGCCACGGTGCTATGTAGCTTGGCCTTCAGATAGACAAAACAAGGGAAAAGTACTGGCTTCTGCACATTGATAGAATGATGAGTTTAACTATAACAAAAGTTGCTTAAAAGTGTTATGAAATCTCACATTCCCCCCTCTGGTCACACATTCCCGTGTGACCATCAGGATCGATAAACAGCAACATAAAATCATAACTCAATACTTAAACTCGGTACTTCACTCGGTACTTCAAAAACTCATAAAACATGTTCGGATCTTTCATAAAACTTGTCAACAATCTTCAGTAAAATACCAAACTTCATCAGTCGATGGTCGTTCCAGATATTGCTTTGAAAACAGTCTCTCCCACTTCTCAGTGTTGGTTTCTTCAGGCTGCATTTGTGTCGAGCCATGAATTCTTCTGTGACGTGTCTTTGAATCACACGTTTCAGCTTTAGTGTCCAGATTCAGCAATCCAATTGTTCCAAATTATGTCCATGCAAAAGAGGACGATGGTATTGTCCATGTCTCAGCAGCTCACAGCCTGACTGGAGTCAGGGGCTGTGCAGATTGTCCATGTGCTGATCCAGATGCATGGTTTGTCTTGAGGTTTCTCAGTTTTGGCTTGAAAAAAAAACACATTTTTGTGGAAAAAAAAAAGTCTTCTGTTCTGTAGATGTTACAGACAATGCCCGCATCCTCCACCACCTGAAGAAGATGACATAGTCTGGGATCGCGTCTTACATTCAGACAGAAGACATGTTTTTTTGTCGATGGTAGAGACAGCACGAACAACAGATACAACAGAATGCAAGTGTATCATACAGAGCGGAGGCATGGAGACCTCCAATCAGCAGCTTCCACGGTGCCATGTAGCTTGGCCTTCAGATAGACAAAACAAGGGAAAAGTACTGGCTTCTGCACATTGATAGAATGATGAGTTTAACTATAACAAAAGTTGCTTAAAAGTGTTATGAAATCTCACAATTTGACATAAAGTATAGACACACGCACTGCAGCGCATTACTGTCTGTAGTTTATGAGCAGAGATGGAGCAACTCTGGCTCCCATTGAAAACCATGTAAATCTAGTCTGTTTTGTAGTCATAAGGCTCTCCTCCTGTGGGTGTACAGGAGATATATATATATATATATATATATATATATATACAATTATTTATATATATAAATAATAAATAATAATAATAAATTATAAATAAATTATAGCTCGTAGTGTGAAAAAAAGTATTTGACTATTTAAAAAAAAAAAGTAAAATGAACTGAACTTTGAACTAGTTCAGAATTAAAAAAGTGAACTTTGAACGTGAACTGTTCACTTTGAGCATGTATGAACTGAACTTGAACTAGTTCAGAAAAGCTGTGAACTGGCACAACACTGATATACACACACTACCGTTCAAAAGTTTGGGGTCACATTGACATTTTTGAAGGAAAAGCACTGTAGATAACTTTAAATTATTCTTAACTGTAAAGAAATACACTCTATACGTTGCTTATGTGGTAAATGACTATTATAGCTGCAAATGTCTGGTTTTTGCTGCAATGTTGTAATTGCTGCAAATGGAGGATTCTTTGACGAAAGCAAAATTGGATGTAAAACAAATCTTATTTCAAATACAAATCATTATTTCTAACCTTGTCAATGTCTTGACTCTATTTTCTATTCATTTCACAACGTATGGTGGTGAATAAGTGTGACTTTTCATGGAAAACACTTAGGTGACCCCAAACTTTTGAACGGTAGTGTATATATACATATATATTATATATAGTGTGTACGTGTGTGTGTAAATATGTTCTTATCTAACGGAGGTGGATGGGTTTGTTTAATGAGTGTTTTACTGTTTCCTGTTTATTTCCAATCAAAATAACTGAACTGACCTACACTAAAGTCTGTGTATCCAGAACCACAGTAATCGTGGGGAGTGTGGACATTGAGAGGGTAAGTGGGCTGTTGGGGCATCTGTATGTCAAAGTGAGAGTGGTATTTATGAATAAGTGCACAATCTCTGATCCAACCGAACGAGGAAACAGCTGATGACAAATGTGAGGTAACAGCACGCGCCATAAGATTACGACAGGCACTTCTGGAAGACAGCCTTTGATCAATGCAGGAAATCATTAATAATCACACAAAAAAGAGAAGTATGAAGTATGTATGTTGTTTTGTTCCTCTGAAATGTGCAAGACCTTACTTTTTAATTCATGATCTAAAATAAATCCATATAAAACACTGCATGTAGCGGGCGTTTGGTGTGAATGGGGCGGAATAAAAGATCTTTTATAGACAAAAATGGAAAGTGAGCGGTGCCTCCCATAAAAACAAACGGTTAAAAAGATAAAGTAATTTGAATTACCAAAAATGTTAAAAGATAAAGCATTTTTAAACTAGATTAAAACAGAAAGTCCCTGTTGTGTGCATAGAGGACGTCCAGTGGCGAGCTCCAGTCCTGGCACAGAGCAAACAGGTCAGCTACGCACAGCACCCTGGACCCGCCCCCCCAGGCCAAGGCTTCCACTAGGCAGCCCTTAGTCCCCTTGCTAGTCCCAGACACGGGTGTACTGATTGTGGTTAGTCGGGGCAGGCAGGTGTGCTGGGGGTAACCACGGCAACAACAGGGAGGCACAAAGGGAAAAAAGTAAGGGAAAAACACAGACACCCAATAGCTGCAAGAACCCCATTCATTTGACGAGTGGGTTCAAAAGTCCAAAGCTGCTAAACTAGACTGGTCCAAAAGAAATACTCCCCTCAGCATCGACAGCATCTGAGGGGAGTGACTTTTGGACCATCCTGTAAAAACGTTTTCCAGAGGAAAGAAGGCGGCATACAAAGACATTGGGTAATTCTCTTTCCGAGGTACACCCCCACCGGCAAGGAGTAGCTGCAGCATGTCAGCGCATGTGCTCACGTATGTACACCCTTTTGGAGCCGGGACCCGCCCACACTGGATCACACACATGTAAAGGCCAAAATATCATGTGCATGTGACATGTGTAGGTTGTTGTTGGATGAAATTGTGGGATTTTACTTTGACAATTAAGTAAAGAAGAGAAAAGAAACTGAAAACTATAACTCATGATCCTTTGCCCTTAGCGGAATAATCTGACAACAAAATGAGCAAAGACAAAGAAAAGAAGGAAGTAGAAGGTGATTGTGGTTCCAATTTGCTTCGGTGCAGGTCAGAGCACAAACAAATCCGTGTAAGGCATTTCAAATCAATACTTCTCATATTTGAGAGAAATTGTACAAATAATTGTAACAAGATCAGGTAACAATGTACAGGAGCGTCTGATGTAGCAATCACATTATACTCCGGGAAATCAATACTGACTTTCTTCATTATGCAGTGGGACCAGAGACATTTCATTTACAAATTTGATTCTGGGAGCAGCGCAGAGTAATCACTGCAGTAAGCACATTGAACCAATATTATGACAAGGGTTTCTGCTGTGGACGACACCATTGCATAGATTCTGCGACTTGATCAAACTAACACCTTCTTTTTTGTAAAGTTGCGTGTGTCTTGACTTTTGCTTGTATTTCTAATCAATAAACAAAACTGGCTTCTGTGGACAAGGCAGTAGTAATAGGCTATTGAACTATTCTTTGGATATGGGGCTGCATACAGTATGGGGGATGGTCTCCACTTCTCCCTCTTCAAAGCGGATGCTAAAAATATCTCCCCGGCAGCTAATCAGAGAGAGACAGGCAGTAGCAGCAGAGATGTTTGTTGTTGTTAGGCTCTTTTGGCTCCAACAAGCACTACCATGATGCACTTGGGGAGAGGGGCCTGGACATGTCTGAATGCTTTGATCAATAGGGGTCCCGTTCCCTCTGAATACCATGCTGGCTCGGGCACCAAAGGTCTTTTATGTGAGATGCGATCGCAACCCTGATCCAGCGGCCGCCAAGCCAAGCTATGCAACGCAAGAGTGGGACCAAACAAATGGGGCAGGATGAAGTTTGAGTGGCATTAATTGGAGAGTGGTATGAGAGGCTTTGACACACCGTTCTCATAGCCAGTGGCTTGGCAGATGAGCTGCTGAAGTCTCAGGAACTTGCAGACACATGGAATCCATTAGGAACAGGTTTGCTTTTGTCACTGCATACTGCCGGCACAGGCCTTTCCGAATTCACCTTAATTGTTGTTAGCCGACATTTCCTGCTACAGTACATGATATACGTGATAGAAAGACTTTGGCCATAGCAGTATAATGTCTGGTTAACAACAAACTTTCCCTGTTTCCTTTGTACAAAAACATACAGTTGAAGAGGGATTGAGTACCAGGTTTTTATGCTACCGTGTAGAATGAAACAAAGAACCCAATCTGAGGTTAACAATATACATGAAAAGATGTTGTTTTTTTCAATAGAGTATCACCAACATCTAACTTAGAGCTTAGAAGGTTCTTTTAATAAGACATAAAAAGTAAAGAAGCTAATAAAGCTAGTACTGCTTAATAACATGACCTGTTTCGGCGATATGCAGACCATCAACAGAGACGAGGGGGCTTTCACTTTGGCTCACACTTGGGACTCACTTCTCCAGAGACCCCGGGGCGTGGTTAGTCTAACGCAGCCATTCCCAAACTCAGTAACACCGAGGCCCCCTTAAAAATCTGACGGGTCTGCGTGGCCCCCCCAAAATAATAACCAAGAAGACAACATTAAGAATAGGCTCTTCTGGTTATTTTATTTTAGGGAAATAGCCTCTGCTACAAACATTGTAATACAAAAATTATTACAGTGGATTATTCAAGTCAAATAATGAACACAAATATTTTAATATTACAAACAAAACATTATAAATTTAACATTAAATAATTATATATATATATATATATATATATATATATTTTTTTATGACCTCCCGCGGCCCCCCTGCAGTACCCTCGCGGCCCACCAGGGGGCCGCGGACCCCACTTTGGGAGACACTGGTCTAACGAATCTGTGAGATCTGTGAAACTTACCACGTTCGGCACCAACAGCTGATAAGAGCTGTCTACCCCTAAACAGTGTTGGGCACATTACTTTGAAAGTAATTAGTTATAGTTACAAGTTACTTCTCCCAAAAAGTAACTGAGTTACTAACGGAGTTACTCCACTATAAAAGTAACTAGTTACCAGTAAAAGTAACTATTGCGTTACTTTTTTGTTTTGTTCTGGAACATAATGTGCACTCGACGTGCACATGTTTACCTTTAACCTCAGTGAGTCTGAAATATTGCCAATATTTCCATCTAGAAAAGGCTGTTTTGCTGCTGAACTCCTGTTCACTCTTCATCTCTCTCTGTGCTGTAAGCACTAAACACCAACACCCGCCACTGTGAATGTGGAAACACCGGTGAAGCACTGACTTCAGCCCAATCAGATGAACATATATATCATATAAATCAAGTGGACAATTTGTTTGGCTACAGCAGAATATGTTTCATGCCCGCATTGTTTGTTCATACAAAACGCAAAACTAAGAGTTATGGGTCTTACCTTATAAATGACCTGCACAGGCCTCTTCGGTTCAGACCAGTTCTGTGTTTAAGTCCAGATAATAGTTTGAGCGTAGATATGTAATCCTCCATTTGGAAATAAGTCCAATGAGTTTTAAAAAGTAAAACAAAACGCGTGTCTCCTCTATACACTCCTCTGTATTGCTAGCAGCAGCCGGCTGCCTCCAATTTCTAAAATCAACCGTCTTACATTTCACCTTTCTTTCTTATCATTCCTATAGTTATTGAAAAATTACCCTAAGTGCATTTTAAATTATCTATCTATTATATAAAATGTGTTACATGTATGTTAGCCAAACCTGTTGCAGCCCTTTGCAGATAAACCAGGAAGAGAAAGGAGCTTATCGATGGAATTGTATGCAGCCGACTTCTGCGCTCACATGCGCTCCTCACGGTGATACAAGCCGTGGTTGAGCACGATTAAGACCCATATTTGTTTCAAAAACACAATTTATGAGCCATCCTCTCAACTGTAGACATGTAGATTGTAAAGGAAATATGTTTTACATCAGCCAATAATTGCTGAGAGGTTTTCTCATCCTCCCTTCTCTCATAACAACACGCACACGAGTCCTATCACGAAGTAAAAAAAAGAATTTTATTTTGCGACTTGAGTAACGCGCAGTAACGGGGTGTCGGCAATGATAACGGCGTTATAGTTACAGTCAAAGTAATTAGTTAGATTAAGCGTTACTGAAAAAAGTACTGAAAAAAGTTACTAGTAACGCCGTTATTCCCATCACTGCCCCTAAACATGTGGTAATCAAGCGGTACTAGCTTCTTTACGTTTTCATCGTGTTAAAGGAACCTTCTAAGCCTTAAACATAAGAAGACAAGATGAACTCATAATTTACTCACTTCCACAAACAAACGCATCAATGCTCAAAACAGTGACATTACTCATGCATAAATGATTGAATTCCTGAGAAGCTCGTGAGACCTGGATACTTTCTACACAGGGATCCAGCTTCTCTCTATGTTGTGTGAAGTTTTGTGCAGTGTTCAGACCGAATCATGTGTTGCAGCGAGTTTCAATGCAAAGTCAATGGTGACATGTGTCCATGCAAGGAATTGTATGTACGTCACGGCACGCTGGTTTATCCCGCAGCAGACGCCTTGTTGCGGCGCAGCAGAGGCGGTGGTTACAGCGGCTAGATGCATGCAGCAAAAGCCAGAGATGAGTATTCTCACTCCACACACAATCACAACCAATCAGAGAGCAGCAAAGGGGTCATGGGGACTCGTGTCGGTCAAAAACCGTCCTTTGAATACAACCAAAACATGAGTTTAACCAGGATTAAACCAGGACTGAAGATGGGGGTCAGTGCTTGAGAGCATATGTCTTCACCCTGATTTGAATTCTACTGTGACTCTAAACAAGTGCTGTTAACGTGTTCGCCGATGCGGAAGTACCCACCACTTCTGCCTTGTATTTTTCCCCAACGCAGGTCAGCACGTCAGATTGACTGAACTCATGCAGCTGATATTCCATGCATCAGCGGTCTGAACACACCTTAAGATAAGATAAGATAGACTTTATTGATCTCACACAAGAGACATTTACAAGAAAACCAAGAGCTCCATCGTTTGTGTGTAACCCATCAAATTTCTGCAAAAGCGCCGTGGTCCAAAGGGTCACTCTAAATATGACTGAACTACACCGGAAAAGAAGATCCAAACGCATCAAAGTCTTTGGTCAAAACACTATGATAAAGTAAATCAAAGAAAACATAGATAATAAAAGATGACTTCTATAACCTGTATATATCCATAATCTCGGTATCAGCTGTGATTTTCAGCCCTTGACCAGACTGTGACACCCCTGCCCTATGAACTGTATGCATATTCTGTCATTATTTGTATTCCACTTTTCCCTTTCTAGTTGAATGATGTTTGGAAATTACAGTATCATAAGAGCAGCCTTGGACCAGAATCAAAAGGCCACCACACAGGAATACTTTTTACCTGGCGTCTTTAGCCGTAAGCACACTTCCTGAATCCATTACAGCGTACCGGTCCGAGGGAAACGCAAATGTGGACCTGGCTTGTCCCTGGACTTTCTGTAAGTTTGGCCTTGGGCGCATTGTGCAGTTACAAAGAACTCATGAGCGATGCTAGAGTAGTTTGTGGACGGAGGCCTGTGAGCTGGAGATAGCCAGAGGGTGACACTGCTCCACACAGTCCGCGGAGAAAAGCTCAATTCACTGCATTATTCTGATTTAGTTTATTTATAGGTCTGCTGTGAATGGCCTTTACCTCGGACAGAAACACACACCGCTTTGTGACATTGCTGCAGGTTTGAGCTGGTCAACAGAAAAGGTATATATATACGACTGGCTGCTTCATAGTCTTTGTAGTAGTCTCCAACCTGTAGCTCGGAATAGCTCACCACCGGATTTAGAATAAAAAACATCAAATAGTATATGGAATTTACATCCTAAATTTCTCCTACGGGGGATCGATAAAGTATCTTTCTATCTATTATTACTATGATTGTTGATACTTTGTGCACACATCATGAATATGTGATGATAAATACTGACTGCTGATATAAAGACTAACCCAATATATTTTCCCAGGACGGCTTAAAGGAGCTAGCCTGGTCGTACCATACCATAGCACAAATTACATTTGGTACTGACTCCGTTAAGAGGTGGGAGGGGTTAACTCCTTTTGCAGATTGAAACGATTGGATCTGAGTTTACCGTGACGTATGTAGTGATCCTGAGTGACTTCTTAGCATTTAGCATTTAGCCTTGCTTTAGCCATCTCCTTTGCCGCTAACGGAGCCCGTGGGGAGTAGCGCCACAATCTTTGCTAACGATTAAATTTGCTAAACATTCCTCTTGCTACGGCTTCAATTTCTTGATAGAACCAGACCGGAATACTTTACTATCACATTCTTCGCCATTGCCAAACCACAACCTGCCCGTCCGTTGCAAACTCTTGAAGTCACCCACATCTAAGACGAATACCCGCCTCCCGCGCTTGCTGATTGGTCGGATGGAAATCAACCGATTGTAATTGCAAACACAGAGACCAGACCCAGACGTTACAGGCAGGAAATGATAATTGAGTGGAGTTTTTACGGATGGATAAGACCAGGCTATGAAGGAGTAGCTCTCTGACTTTTTCGTCTTGGGGAAAGTAGCTCTCTGGGTTAAACAGGTGGAGACACCTGTTCTAGATGGTTTAAAGATGTTTGTAGATGTTTTATCATATTTTCTGATTTTCATCCGGGCACCCAAGAACGTCTGCCCTTTGGCTTGACGGGAATTGGCTTTCCAAGGCAAGGCAAGGCAAGTTTATTTATATAGCACAATTCATACACAAGGCAATTCAAAGTGCTGAACAAAATGAGAGAGCATTAAAATCATAAATAATCACAGAACATTGAAAAGAAAGATAAAAGTATAAAATCCCTCAGTTGTATGCACAGCTAAACAGCACTGTCTTTAACCTGGTTTTAAACATTGTCTGAGAGGAGGCCTGTCTCACATCTTCAGGAAGATTGTTCCAGATTTTAGCAGCATGAATCTGAAAAGCAGCCTCCCCATGTTTAGTCCTGACTCTGGGCACTAACAGGAGTCCAGTCCCTGTGCTCCTCAGAGTCCGGGCTGGTTCATATGGTACTAACATGTCACTAATATATTTTGGTGCGAGGCCATGGAGAGACTTGTACACAAGCAGAGCTGTTTTAAAGTCTATTCTCTGAGCCACAGGAAGCCAGTGCAGAGACCTGAGAACTGGACTAATGTGATCGTTCTAGTCAGGACTCGAGCTGCTGCATTTTGAATGTACTGCAGCTGTTTTACAGCCTGTTTGGACAGACCTGTGAGCAGGCCATTGCAGTAGTCTAACCTACTGGAGACAAATGCATGAATAAGAATCTCCAGGTCTGCTTTAGACACTATGTTTTTGATCCTGGCAATGTTTTTTAGATGGTAAAAAGCTGCTGATGTTACTGATTTGATGTGGCTATTAAAATTTAAGTCTGAGTCCAGTATTACCCCTAGATTTCTGACCTTGTTTGAAGGTTTTAGGGAGAGAGACTGTAGATGACCGATGACGCTCTCTCTTTGTTTCTGGGGACCAAAGACAATCATTTCAGTTTTGTCTGCGTTTAGCTGAAGGAGAATTTCCAGCATTCTCAACCCCACATTATTTTTCTCAGATACTTGATCCGCATGAACGACTTTTTCTTGGAGTAAAAATATGATTTTCATGTATGGTCTTAGGATGTGTTATTGAAGCTGAAAAATACAATACATCTATGTTTGTTTGGAAATTAATAAATTATTTAGTTTGAGACCATATTGTCTAGACGTGGTCCTCGACAGAAAGATTCAAAGATACTGTTTTTGAAATCTGCAAGAAACAGCACTAACCCTCAGTATTCACGCCTCACAGCAAGGTCGAGCTTTTCTGTTGGAGTTTGCATTTTCAGTCACAGTGGGTTTCCTCCAAGATCTTTCACCCAAAACATGCACCAAAAGTCAAAAGTAAAAACACATCTTGCCCAAGTGGCATTCAGTCAAATGCAGATAACAAATTTTCTGCAAAGACAATAATTTTACCGTATCCTTAACTTGACAGGAATAGAATAGTTTTCTTTTATTCATGTTAGTATTCTAATAGGCAACTCAACTCAATTAAAATAAGTTTAATTAGATTGAAATTACCTTAAAGATGCAGTCCGTGATTTTTTCCGGACACATTATTTAAAATATTGTGGGAAAACGTCCCCTAAACCTTAAAAGTATCAAGTTATAATGTGTTTTCAAATAGTAATGGAATTGACCAGATGTCTATAGTCTACAAATATTAATAAAACTTATTTTAGACCGATAAAAAAATAAACTAATGGGATTTGTTCATCCCCAACGAACCAATTGGATGTGTTTACCTCCTTCACCCTCTCTTTGTTTCTCTCAGTTATCGGATTTTCTAAAACCTAAAATGGGTTAAAATGACAATTTCACGTTTACTGCCCACTCTTCCTGTTATAAATATAAATAAAAGAAAATGCTCAATGTTTGGTTTGGTGGAGAGGGAGGGCAGGGGGGAGTGGTTTGGTGGAGGGGTTAACCCTAACCCTAACAAAATTGCTTACTGTACCTTTAAGACTAGTTGAGTTGATACATTCTCTCTTTAGTATTTGATATTATTCTTTTTTTCGCAATCTTCATTTAGTCTGATTTACAATAAATAACTATCTCAAAAGATGCTACCCTTTTGTTATTTGTTTTAGCAAAATGGAAGATCTTTACAGTCCGTTGTATTGGTCTAATCTTGGGGATGTAACCCTTGTGTCTCCTCCTTCTCCCGGCGTTACCAAGGAAAATCTAATTGCACTAATAACCAACGAGTGGAGAGAGGCGCGACTTACCTCCCGCAGAAAGCCAAATGAAGACATCCCTCAAGGTATGTCTGTCTGAAGTTATCAACAGGTTTTGTTTTAATGAGAGGTTTGCCTTGGTGCTGCCTTGGAAACATGAAAATGGGGAAGGTTAAAAAGTTACTCCAACTTCACTTCAATTAATTTTGTCCGTCAAACTAGGTGGTTAGAAATAAAGGCAGTATATATGGCTCAGAAGTGCAAGAATGAAACTAAAAATACATGCAAATCTTTGTTCAGAATACACAGAAGAAAAAAACTGCAGCTAATTGCATCTATTTCAATTAATTACAAGAATACGGACATTTCTCAATGGTGGGTAAGTGATTCAGATGCCCGTGGTACACCGGGCGTTCCAATCTTTCCCCATCCATCTAATTATATGGGAAGTTATCGTGTCCCTAATGACTTTGCGTGTTGCTTGCTCCCTAAGAAGCTTGAGATAAAGGCACGAACAAAATGATGTAAAGCGCATTATCATTTGCAATTGACTCCTGGAGGTTTTAGTTGAAATGGGGCTTGATTCCCTCTTTGTAGCTCGGCTCTTTTGTGAGATATGAGCGCTGAGCTAATGAGTGCCCACTCAGCCAGTTGAATTGGAATATGCCCAGTGAAATTTACGTTCAGGAGATTGTAGCTTAGCAAATGAAGGGAAAAAAGCTCTATTTGATTCGAGTAGTTCAAATTGTGGGGACACAAACATATGCTCAGACCACAGACTGTAAATAATAAAGGACGTAGTTTATCTCTATCTCTGCCGTTTCAACTCATTTTCTAAATTCTTACTTTTTCTTTCTGTGAGATTTCTCAAATTGGCCACGGGCAGGAAAAACTGCCCGTGGCCAAGGCTAAACTAGACTGGTCCCCTCAACATCGACAGCATCTGGAACGTAGCTTGGGAGCCACTTTTGGACCAAGAGCCACTTTTGGACCAAGAGCCACTTTTGGATTATCCTGTAAACGTTTTCAAGAGGAAAGAAGACACTATACAATACGATTGGGTAATTCTCTTTCCGGGTACACCCCCACCGACAAGGAGTGAGAAGGCTTTGGACTGGGTCAGACTTAAAAGTATTGGCATGAATTATGTTCTTCAAATATTACCCTGCAGTGTCCTTACATCTAAATAGTCGCTAAAGTCAGAATGTTCTCACAACAGTTTATCGAGAGGTGAGTGATTGTGTAATGTCATAAAATGTCCATTAGTGAAGGGGATACTTGAGGATCCATGTCACGACAATCCAAACTTCAGTGGCCCAACCTCCACAATAAACTGAACCAACGGCACAGGAACATGGCGGCAGGTGGTTTACGCAGAAGAGCATGTAGTGATGTACGCTGAAAATCTGTCCGTAGTAGTCCATAATATCAATAACTGAAGTCTGACCGATGCGTTATAGTGAAAAATGACTGGATTTGCTTTGTCTCATGACACGATTGTGCTACAGGGACAGTGTACAATAAACATGAGCCAAAAGGAGATGCATTGTACCCATGGATCTAATATCTGGATAAAGTATTACCAGATTATAGCTGTCCCACCTATGGCCACAGGGGGCGGCCATGGTACTGCAGACTAAATTCACGTGGGCTACCCAGAAAAAAGTCCCATAGAACTCAATGTAAACTAAAACAGCTCGAATTCAGCTGACAGAGAATCTGACAGAGAACCTACAGCTTTCACAAAGGAGGATTCCCATGATGCAAAGTAGAACCGGGAGGACCAGAGAAATGACCAAATATGGGTGAGTTCCGCGAATCTTTCACAAAACAATGATAATACAATGAAAAATACAATCTCACTTATAAACTACAATATGACATTATTAGAACATGCAATGACTTTCGCAAAGAAATTACCCAAAATAACTCTTCCTATTTTTTCTATAAAGCTACAAATTACACACAAAAATCTGGATAATACTGCATTAAAACTGTGCACACTACACGACCCATCAAAGTCACTTTTGGCATAAATCAGACTCTAATTAGTTTAAGAGTGTTGGCACGTCACGGCCCGGCCTGGATTAGCCAACACCAGATTGGTGTTTGAGCTCAGTCCATATACACTATATTGTTTATTGATTTACCTTCTCATCTCAGCTCGGCCTTGACATAGTCTAAACCCGAGTGAAGGTCACCCATGGCCTCAGCACGCACGCACGCACGCACGCACGCACGCACGCACGCACGCACGCACGCACGCACACACACACACACACACACACACACACACACACACACACACACACACACACATACGCGTTTGCTTGACAAATGAGGACCTATGTCTGCACTGTGACATATCAGGACGTGCCTTTCTGAAGGTCCCAGAGACCTGAGGATCACATAGGGGGGAGCAGGGTGTGATCAGTAACACAGCTAGCTGTTGATATTTTGGTTAAAAGAAACTTTTTTCCCGCATGATTTTATTGCCACATATGAGGACCTTGACAGGTCTGAGTGACATATTAGGACCTACAACAAACACATCCGGTCTGAGTGACATATTAGGACCTACAACACACACATCAGGTCTGAGTGACATATAAGGACCTACAACACACACATCAGGTCTTAGTTAGATATTAGGACCTACAACACACACATCAGGTCTGAGTGAGATATTAGGACCTACAACACACACATCAGGTCTGAGTGACATATAAGGACCTACAACACACACATCAGGTCTTAGTTAGATATTAGGACCTACAACACACACATCAGGTCTGAGTGAGATATTAGGACCTCTAACAAAGGCTGATAGACAGTCCTGTTAAAAGTGACAGTAATCCTTTTTGATACAGTCTGTTAAAATCCGCGTAATCCGTCGAGCAGGGCGAATAAAAACAGTGATAGAAACTTAGTTTTAAAAATAACTCATAAAAATGTGCAACTCAAAAAAGGCTCCAAACAAATGCGTCCGCCATCTTGCGCATGCGCCATTGCGCCATTACTTACACTCGTACACTCGCTACAGGCAAAATGGGTAAAGTGTCTGCCCAAGGACACAACGACAGCCGAAATCAGTTGGAGTCTGCGGAGAAGGTCTTGCCCAAAGAACAGGTTAGAAGTCAGGATAGGAGACCAATGGGAGTGACATTTAGACTACAAATCTACTGTCTTCAAAACCTGTGTGTGCGGAAATAAATGAAATGTAATAAAAACCATTTAAATTGAGAAATGTTGTTGTTCTAATTCTGAAATAACCGATCATCATGCGTCCATTTTGATTCAGATTTATCTTGGGGAAAGTGAGCCATTAGTCCAGATTCCAGATCAGACCCCACTCTCAAAGATAAATCCCGAGGCAATATGGGCAAGTCGTCATTCTTCCGATTTCTCCGTGTCTCAGACCAAAGGGAATCCCTGGAGGCGATTTCATCCCCGTCTGAAAACACCCGACAGCTCTGCTTTGAAGAGGCGCATCCAACCTTTGTCAATACAAATCCATTCAGAGGCGCTTTGGCATTTGCCGTTTTATTTTACCAAAGCTTCCGCTTCCTCACCGGATTTTTAAGTCGGAGGAAATATTTTGAATACTAAAAACCCCAGAAACCAACATTTGTAAATTCAACTGTTAGAGCAGGTTTTTACAAACACGGACTTTTCTTGTTTTGGATAAAATAATTTTGTGATGCTTTATTTTAAGAAAACATCAAAAAAGAAATAAATAAATAATACTTGAAATGTATGTTTTTAAACTAGAATCAAGTCGTTTGGGGCGAGTTTTATTTTATTATTTTCCGAAATAATGTGTAATTTCCTCATAGAAGCTGCATCAGCCTCACACAGACACCAAACACCAAACTCATTTTCACTTAACTATCTCTTGCCAACGACAGACGAATTGGAACATAGAGATGAGCTCTTCAGGGAAGACAGGTTTTACCTTCACGTTTTTCACACATGTTTGAAAAGCTAAATTCATTCATTCACTTTCTACCCATTATTAATACATTTCTGGGTCGGGAGGGTGTCAATCAGAGCTTCACCCAATGCCCATAGCACCAGCCCCTCACTGATCCTCCGGCAGGTGGTGGGTCCACAGGAGTAAGTTAGTAAGTAATGTTCTTTTATATAACGCACTTTAAAGACCAATGTCACCCAAAGAACTTTACATTTTTCAGAGTTCAGAGTTTGTTCCAATCACTTCACACCCAGTGATGATCGAAGCGAGACGCCGCAGGAAGATGGCCTCTAGCCTTGTTCTTTCAGCAGGGCTTCGGGGTCACATGAGTGAGAGCAGTTGGAGTAGGTCTTGTGTGGGTATCGAACCCACATCCTTCAGGCCCAAAGGTGTGTCTGCCATGTCTACTGTATGTTTACTTTTGAATGTTCTGGAAACAGCAGTGAGTCCTGGGTGTCTCTGAAACAGTTGTTATTTTGTGTTTTACAATTGTTAATTTTATTGCTTTTTTCTTCTGCCTGAGATGTTGCTACAGTTCAGTGTTCATGGTTTTACACAGGTCCAGACCAGAGCAGAGAGGATTCATGGTCCAAACCAAGATCAGGTGAAAATCCACTGGAGGAATGCTAACTTTTTGAAAAAGGCCACTGAAGCATTTAGCATTTTACTCTGGACCAGAGCAGAGAAAATGCTGTGACCTGAAGGACTGTTGTTGTTTTTACTATTGTGAGCTTTTTAGAATGATCTATTTATGTGTTTTGTTTGGATGGATGTGTTTTTGCTGCTACTGGACACCTGCATTTCTCCAACATCAATAAAGTAAATATCTATCTCTATCTATGTCAAACCTATAATGTAGTGATATATTTACATTGAGACAAAGTAAAACAGTCCTTCGTCTCTTCAAAGTCATTTCCTAATAAATGTGTTAATTTCCTTAAATCCTTTGAATTTGGACCGGAGCTTTTCTTTCACACATTTTCATCACCGGTTGCAATTAAATCATCAGCATTAATCATGAAGTCAATCTTTTCCTTTGATCTGTTGCGTGATGGTCAGCTGGGTTTGGTGCTAAGATCTCTCACTAATAATTATGCAACATTTCTTCCACTTGAATAATAATAAGAGTAAGAATTATCTACGTGAATGTTTGAGTCCATATTGTGATTTTTACACATCTGTTCTTTCCTTTAGTCTTCTCCTCATAACCATGAGCTCGTTCAGGGTAATTCAATCCACGTCATCTATATAGTACATTTTATAAAACATGTTTCCAAAAGTGCTGCACGGATAGAAGTAACACATTAAAATATACAAGTCTCAATGCTTTTTTTCCTCAAAGATTTATGTACTGATGAAAAGAAGTAAATAGAATTCCTCAAAACATTTTTTTTTTCTCTCTTTCATTTGGTATAACTGGTCCACTAACATTTTATTTCTAATTAACTGTATGTACATACCTGGTCAATAAAAAACAAAAACAATGAACATGTGCCTCTGCATCACTCACAGCCCAAACTAAAAAGACATACAAAACGTAAATGACAACAAAATTACAATTAAAATGGACATTTTGAGACATAAAAAACATAAAGTGACTGACCTCTTCCCTGACACGGGTTTTCAAAGGGAAGAGGCAGCGGGAAAACCCCGAATTTATAGTGGGGGAACGGGGGACACACGAAGAAGAAATATAAACACGGGAGTGGCTGGAGGACCAAAGCTGCACAACGAATCAAAGACCAGGACAAAAAACAATTATAAAAATAATAAAACTTGTAATAAAAATACAATAATAACTGTGTAATTCACATAACACTTACATAAACAAATTTAAAAAATACACTGTAAAGTTTTGAGAGAGGTCACTAAAATTTACTTTGCTACAACTGCACAGAAGACTAAACAGACAGGAAAGGGAAGAGGAAAGGGGAGGAAGACAAGTGCTAAAAAGAAGGAAGATACTCCAGCAGAAGGTACAAGAAAAAGAAAATCAAAAGCCCCATTTACACAAGATCGATTTTGAATAACTTTATTTCAAAAAGTAAAAATTCTTGTAAATATTTTTCTGTGTTATATATATATAAAAAAAAAAGTATGGTGATGTTGTATTTCTTCAACGTTAGGGAACAGATGTCGTCTCCTGGGACATAGAAAAGACACATTTTACAAAATTGTAACATTCCAAAGTAAAACTTGAAGATACACAAAAATCCAATCAATATTATTCAGTATGGAAAATAGGGCAGAGAGAAGAAGCTAAATCTTAGAATCATACAACACTGGAATGTCTCTTCAAGGGGTCAGTTGAGCCCTATACATTAGTTATTCTTTTAAGCTGGTTAGTTACACAAACATACCTGTCCTCTCTGGACCTGTGTACGCATCAATTCTGAAGTAGGAGGTGGGTTAACACCAGACACTGGTCCAAGTGCTCGTGGGTCATCCGGTATGATACTCCGTCTGGTTGGGAGGCCACCAGCAGACTGAAGACGTCTGCCAATGATTTGTGTCTGAAGGTCAGGAATGTAGTTGTAATCCTTTGCTTCTTTGACAGTGTGTACCCGATACCGTTTACAACTATATTCATGACTTGTCAATAGGAAGTAGTGAATGATACTTACGACACTTGGCCTTTGCTGTTCACATGTGCCGGACGGTTGTTGTGGTGATTGTAGTCCAAAGCTGCAAGAAATGTTCTTGCTTCATAAACAAAAAATGAAAATCATTCCAGCTGTGAGGTGGTCCTGCAGGGAAACTAAGTAGGAAATAGAAGAAACACAAATCATTCCAAAAAATAAAAGGTTATCTCTTACCGAAATGTGAGCAACTTCTCCACATCCTTCAGCCATCTGCGGTTCAGCACGATCTGTGACAGTGCCACATGTGCTTTAGAGCCAGGCGATACAGGCTCTTTAGTGCCATCATCTCCCAAAGGACCATGAAGGCATCTACCCAGGTCCCACTCATGCACGCCACTAACATGGTGCAGTACACCTTGCCAAATGTCCTAATCAGCAAACATAAGAAAATGAAAAGGTATAGTGAGAATGAAAATATAAATTCTAGTTCTACTTTACTTACCATGAACTCGTCTCGGCTGCTTGCATGCTGACATGCATACCAAAAATGGTTAACAATGTCCTTGATCCACACTAGGATTTGTTTTTGACCTGCTAGGACACCCGCATATCAAAGTTATTGGTTTTGGTTAACTCTATAAAAAATAATTGAATGAGAAACGATATGAACTATCACTTACAGCATGAAGCCTCTTAGTTAAGATTCTTTGCAGCATGCCAGACATCCAGGGAATGGGTAACTCCATGATCCATATATCTTCCCCGTTCTGGATTTATTTTAAAGCTCAAAAATGCAGTAAGCACAAAATATAGCACATCAAATAATACAGACAAAAATACTTACGCATGAGGGCTGCAATTTGCACATGGGCGTCAGTCACAATCTCTTTGACTTTTAATTCTTTCGATAGATCAAATGTTTTGATGAATGCTGCTTTCTCCATAGAGACACTTTTCCCACCAACTTGCCTTTTTATCAACATTGACAACACTGATGATGTCCAAAGTGTCAAGTTCCATCGTTGTGTATGTGAAAAACGTTGCAGAATGACCTTGTTGAATCAAATATGGTGAAACACAAAGTAATACACAATAACTATGTTGTAAAGTGAAAAGCTTCAGACTTACCTGGTGAGTCCATTCTCTCGTCAGCTGTAACAGATATAGTACTTATAGTGACTGCAAATATGACAAAGAGAAAGGCCGCACCCCTGCCACAGATAAGTCATCCCTGTTAAAAAAAAATGCAAGTTTGTTTCAGTGATATTGTCAATAAGGCTTGAATCAAACATAATGCCAATCCTATTTTTCTGGTAAAAAAGTACCGGTCAGATTCTACGATACCGATTGAACTCGGGAGATCACCAGTCGCAGTAGTGGTTTTAGGAGTTGAGGCCTTGGGACTCCTTGATGCCATAATTTTTTCATAGCTGTAAAGTAAATAAATACACGTTACCTATACACACATGCATCTCATTGTATTACAGTTGGACTAACCACATTCTATTACTAATATAGTCTGCAATTCTACGATACATATAGTACAGGTACTGAGGTACATAATCACTGCATCTGCAAGTTTCATAATGGTTTACATGCACAGTAGCAGCCCAATAATGTACACAGCTGTACTACGCTAACACATGCTAACGTTCTTTCAAAAGCTCTAATCAATGTAACAGTCATTATTTCTAAACATTCTTTATACAGAACAAACAAAATGCTGAATGTGTCTCGCCAATCTGTTACTATTCAGAAAAAAACCGAACCAAATGGAATCAGTCCATGTTGCTAAGTCAAAAAGCCAACACATAATAATGCTATTTCACTTCGTATTCGTGCAAGACACTAGGACGTTTAGAACTGAGTCACCGTCTTTCTAATCAAGATAAACCCCAAATGAGGATCAATTTTTATCCCCAGAGCGTTTCGGAGGCTTCTCCATTTCTCAAACGCATGGCCGAGAGCGACTCAGGTCTGAGCTCTCCGCCGGTCGGCCTCTCGCTTCGTTCTTTTCGTAGCACTGGTGACAATCTTCCAGACGGTGATTCTGAAGCTGGTCTCTTATGGAGCCAAAACAGTGAACGGGCACGCGCACTTCCACTTAAACAGCGCGCAAGAAAGCGACCCGAGTCAGGGATTTCTCAATCACTGCATGCGCTCACAGAAGCAACCACAGTGAATCTGCTAATGCTCAGTTTACACACCAGGCAACTGCTGATGGACCACAGATGCAAAATATTGCGTTTTGGCATTTTTCAACTTACGCAATGCACCTTTAAAGATGCAGTCAATGATTTTTCCAGACACAATGTTTAAAATACTGTGGGAAAACGTCCCTAAATCCCCGAAGTATTCAGGTTATCATGTGTTTTCAAAAAGGAATGGACCAGATGCCTGTAGCCTCAAAAAATAAATCATAAATATTTTGAAGCGGACCGATAGAAATAAACCAATGGGATACGTTCACCCCCGTCCTGGTTTTTGTCTGAGTTGTTATTGAGTTGGATTTTCTAAAACACCTGCAATGGCTGAACCGAAAAACCTCAAAGTGCCAACTCCATGTTTGCCACTCGCCTGTTGAGGCAAAGAAGAGAACATCAGAGAAAAAAGCAGCCAGGGCTCTGTAATGCTACGGCAGTCCAGTTTTGCTAAGTGCTAGTTTGTTAGTGGAAGCTAGCATGTGACAAGGATAGCAGGCTAATTGCTCACAGACTTGAGCCTAATGTAGTTTAATACTTACATATTTCAAGCTGAGGTTTCGTCACAGAAACAGCATTCTTGTGCTGGGGGTTGGCTTTGGTGGAGGGCAGGGGGGAGGTTTTGACTTTGTGCTACTTTGATGCTAATGCTAAGGTAACATGAATCCTTTACTGCTCTTTTAAAGACCTTATGCTGGGTTTGTCCAATAATTCGCGGATATCAAAATTGCAAGACAGATAATCAAGTAATGTTGATCTGAAATTGTCCAGTATTTCACTGAAAAATATGTTTTCAATACATTTGCGTTGTCTCAGCCTCACACAAATAAGTGTGACATCATAGCGGGTACTGGCTCATTCCAAATGTACAGTGATTCCGACAGCGAACGACAAACATGCGTAATAACCTCGTATCAACGGATGAAGAGCAAAGCCAGTTACAAGAAGAAGTCCTACACCTTTTGCCACATGTTTGAGCCTGATGCTTCTGTGAGCAGTGCATTGCAACACATCTTCTTGTCATCTTGAACACCCACCGTTTTAGTGCGAAAAATAGACAAACAAAATGTAAACAAGCTTGATAGCATGGAGTACACATACTTCCGGATCACACGGGTTCCTGGAGTGATGTCCACAAGGAAGAAGCGCTGATTTGATTATTTTCGTTTCTAAAGCCGTTGCTATGGTCTTTTCTCAATTTGGGGGGATCAGACAAAAAAAAAATATTTTGAAACCTTTAGTAGTTCTTTTCCAATATTAAATGGTATTAGAACTTAATTTCTAATCTTTACAAATCCTGCATAAGGTCTTTCAGTATTTTGCTCAGATAAACCTCTATTATGACGGTGAAATCGCCCTTTGCTTTTTTGACAAACCTGGCCCACCTTTTCTGACTCACAAATCGGACATGAAGCATAAGCGCTGATATTCATGACAACATTACTGAATTTCTCTTCAAAAGAAAAGCGAGGGGAGATTACCTTTTCAAAGCTGACATGACAGGATCCTGCTCTGTGTCTCTGAAGACTACGAGACGACACACACTCTCCATCGTGCCTGACCTCCAGCTGAGAACACGCTGTTACACCTTTGCCACTGCCTAATCACAACGGCTTCCACTTCACAACACGACAACACATTTTTGTAAAGCGCTCCAAACACTATGACTAAACTTTTGCACACGCTAACCTTGTCTCACCTTCTCTGTGGCGTCATATCAGTGTTGACGAGTGGGCAACAGGAGTGGGAGAGTGCAGGATCGCGTGTGTAGCCTGAAGTCCTAGCACTTCGGTCTGGTCTCTATATGTAAAGGTGTGTGTGTGTGTGTGTGTGTGTGTGTGTGTGTGTGTGTGTGTGTGTGTGTGTGTGTGTGTGTGTGTGTGTGCGTTTGTTTTGTGGACATATGAGGACTTTTGTATGATAACACACCTTCAATATCAGGACCTGAGGAAATGTGAGGACTTTTTTCAGGTCCCCATTTTTCCATGCATACTACAGTGTTGTAGAGGCCCAGAACAAGCTCCACACCAAAAATCAAGCATGTCCCAAAATGTCTACAGATAGTGAAAATGTGTGTCGGGGCCGAAACACTCCGTCCCAAAAAGTTTGAAGCGCCTCTCTGGTCGTGCACGGTACTACCTTAACACACTTTTAACACACACACACTTGTCCTCATATGTCACCTATTTTGTCACAAACTTAAATACATTCCCAGAGGTGGGTAGAATAGCCAAAATATTGACTCATGGTAATTTAAAAAGATACTTGAGTAGTGAGTGTGTGTTTGTAAAAAAAAAGAAAAGAAAAAAACTTTCAGCCAGAAGGGGCCTTTTGGAGTGGAGCTTGCATGTTCTCCTTGTGTCAGTAGATTATCTCCCTGAAAAATTGTCTTAACTCCAGTTGGAAAATCATGTTTACATTAGAATTTAAAACATCAAAAACAAATATAAAAGTGAGGTGTCAAAAATTACAAACACAATGTATAAAAATAAATAATTCTACATTAAAGTTATAATGTATTTGTCCATCTACAGAGTTACTCTCCGTGAAAGGAGTAACGATTGATAAATATTTCACTCAGACCTGAAGTGCTTGTTATACTGTAGGTCCTAATATGTCACTCAGACCTGATGTGTGTGTTGTAGGTCCTAATATGTCACTCAGACCTGATGTGTGTGTTGTAGGTCCTAATATCTCACTCAGACCTGATGTGTGTGTTGTAGGTCCTAAAATCTCACTCAGAACTGATGTGTGTGTTGTAGGTCCTAATATCTCACTCAGACCTGATGTGTGTGTTGCAGGTCCTGATATCTCACTCAGACCTGATGTGTGTGTTGTAGGTCCTAATATCTCACTCAGACCTGATGTGTGTGTTGCAGGTCCTGATATCTCACTCAGACCTGATGTGTGTGTTGTAGGTCCTAATATCTCACTCAGACCTGATGTGTGTGTTGCAGGTCCTGATATCTCACTCAGACCTGATGTGTGTGTTATAGGTCCTAATATCTCACTCAGACCTGATGTGTGTGTTGTAGGTCCTATTATCTCACTCAGACCTGATGTGTGTGTTGTAGGTCCTAATATCTCACTCAGACCTGATGTGTGTGTTGTAGGTCCTGATATCTCACTCAGACCTGATGTGTGTGTTGTAGGTCCTGATATCTCACTCAGACCTGATGTGTGTGTTATAGGTCCTAATATCTCACTCAGACCTGATGTGTGTGTTATAGGTCCTAATATCTCACTCAGACCTGATGTGTGTGTTATAGGTCCTAATATCTCACTCAGACCTGATGTGTGTGATGTCGGTCCTAATATCTGATTATCTTGCGTCACATTACACGTCTTCCTGTGACACGCATTTTCACACACGTCTCTCCTGCACTTTCTTATATTCTCCGCTTCTGTTAAACCTTTCATATAAGCCCCAGACCGAGGGGCACAGGGAGTGTGTGGCTGCAAGGCCAAAGAAAAGCGTTTCCTACGAGTATAACTCCCTCTGTCCTGACCCTGCTCTCAGTGGTGCTATCGCAGTAACACTTCAGACATTAAAGAATCAGTCTTTATTTAATCACCAGAACACACACACACACTTGTAACTTCCCTGACTCCGATCACTTTGCTCCACACTTTTCATTCTCATTCATTCATTTCTCAGCGCTCGTTGCTGAAGTGTGTGTGTGTGTGCACTCGTGTCCGGGGCGCGCACACACACACGTGCACACATGTTACTATCTGCCCTGACCCTCGCTCTCAGTGTGGTGCTATTGCAATAACACTTCAGACATTCAACAATCAGTCTCTATTCGCCAGAACACACACACAAACACACACATTCCCGCAAACACTAGTGAGGTCGTAGTTAAAAACATGAAAACTGAGGACTTGCCTTTCCCAATGTTTTAGGAGGAAGAAAAAACACTTTCTAGACACTTGATGGCGCTGCGGAGCTATACACTCCATTGAAAAAATTTTAGAACCAAGATTTAAGAAAACGTTTTGAACCATCAGAGTGGGGACAATAAGTGAAATTTGCAAAAGAAATCATGAATAGACCTTTTTTTAACTCTTTGAAGGTTTATTTAGAATTATATAGTTGGTCACATGTGCAAATGGACACAGATTATTATGTGGGATCACAGCAATTTTAATAAAACAAAGCAAAACATTTGAAAGACAGGTTTTTTTGCATCTTTGTATTTTGACTTGTCCCAACAGGACAATTACAAAGGACCTAATACAAAGTGCTCTTGAACGGGACTTTAAAACATAACTGCACTTAACATTAAAGCAGGGCGGTCAAACTCATTCCTAAAGCGCCGCAGTGGCTGCAGGTTTTCCATCAGACCAAGCAGGAGCAGAGCAGACTCCTCCCATTTCCTCAAACCTTCAGGTTAAGACTGAACTCACTGAGGAAATGGGAGGAGTCTGTTCTGCTCCTGCTTGGTCTGATGGAAAACCTGCAGCCACTGCGGCGCTTTGGGAATGTGTTTGACACAAATACCAGCTACACAAGCTGCCTCTTGAGTCGGATAATAGTATTATACACAAAGTACTTGAGGTCCTTCCAGGTTCTGTTGATGAGGGCTGCAGACTCCTGTGTGAGGCACAGCACACAGAGCCAGGTACTTCTCCATCCTCTTCTCCACGGCTCTCCTCCTCACTCCAGGGTTTCTTTGGGTTTCTAGAAGCTTCTGATGGAGACAATAAGACACATAAAGACTTATGTTTATCCTGATGACCAGGTCTGGACCAGGTCTAAACCAGGACTGAACCAGGACTAAACCAGGTCTACCCTAGGTGTACCCTAGGTCTAAACACCAGGACTGAACCAGGTCTAAACCAGGACTAAACCAGGTCTACCCTAGGTCTAAACACCAGGACTACCCCAGGACTGAAACAGGACTGAACCAGGTCTAAACCAGGTCTAAACCAGGTCTAAACGAGGTCTAAACCAGGTCTAAACCAGGTCTAAACCAGGACTAAACCAGGTCTAAACCAGGTCTAAACCAGGTCTAAACCAGGTCTAAACCAGGTCTAAACCAGGTCTAAACCAGGTCTAAACCAGGTCTAAACCAGGTCTAAACCAGGACTGAACCAGGACTAAACCAGGCCTAAACCAGGACTAAACCAGGCCTAAACCAGGACTAAACCAGGACTAAACCAGGACTAAACAAGGTCTAAACCAGGTCTAAACCAGGTCTAAACCAGGACTAAACCAGGACTAAACCAGGCCTAAACCAGGACTGAACCAGGTCTAAACCAGGACTGAACCAGGACTAAACAAGGACTAAACCAGGACTAAACCAGGACCAGTTGTACTCACCATCTGTCCTCTTGGTCAGTTTGTTTTTCTGGCCTTTGTGGAGGTCGGCTCTAGCCCCTCTTCATCAGACACTTCAGCACACGCTAAGAACACACAGAAGGGTCAGCAAGGACTAAACCAGGACTAAACCAGGTCTGAACCAGGTCTAAACCAGGTCTAAACCAGGTCTGAACCAGGTCTAGCCTAGGTCTAAACCAGGTCTAAACCAGGACTGAACCAGGTCTAAACCAGGCCTAAACCAGGCCTAAACCAGGTCTAGCCTAGGTCTAAACCAGGTCTAAACCAGGACTGAACCAGGTCTAAACCAGGCCTAAACCAGGCCTAAACCAGGACTAAACCAGGATCAGTTGTACTCACCATCTGTCCTCTTGGTCCGTTTGTTTTTCTGGGCCTTTGTGGAGGTCGGCTCTAGCTCCTCTTCATCAGACACTTCAGCACACGCTAAGAACACACAGAAGGGTCAGCAAGGACTAAACCAGGACTGAACCAGGACTAAACCAGGACTAAACCAGGTCTGAACCAGGTCTGAACCAGGACTGAACCAGGACTAAACCAGGACTGAACCAGGTCTGAATCAAGACTAAACCAGGACTAAACCAGGACTGAACCAGGTCCGAACCAGGACTAAACCAGGACTGAACCAGGACTGAACCAGGACTGAACCAGGACTGAACCAGGTCTACCCTAGGTCTAAACCATGTCTACCCTAGGTCTAAACCAGGACTGAACCAGGACTAAACCAGGTCTACCCTAGGTCTAAACCAGGTCTAGCCTAGGTCTAAACCAGGTCTAAACCAGGTCTAAACCAGGTCTAAACCAGGACTGAACCAGGACTAAACCAGGCCTAAACCAGGACTGAACCAGGTCTAAACCAGGACTGAACCAGGACTAAACCAGGACTAAACCAGGACTAAACCAGGACTAAACCAGGACTAAACCAGGATCAGTTGTACTCACCATCTGTCCTCTTGGTCAGTTTGTTTTTCTGGGCCTTTGTGGAGGTCGGCTCTAGCTCCTCTTCATCAGACACTTCAGCACACGCTAAGAACACACAGAAGGGTCAGCAAGGACTAAACCAGGACTAAACCAGGACTAAACCAGGACTGAACCAGGACTAAACCAGGACTAAACCAGGACTAAACCAGGTCTGAACCAGGACTGAACCAGGACTAAACCAGGACTAAACCAGGTCTGAACCAGGACTGAACCAGGTCTGAACCAGGTCTGAACCAGGTCTGAACCAGGTCTGAACCAGTCTAAACCAGGTCTAAACCAGGACTAAAACCAGGACTGAACCAGACTAAACCAGGACTAAACCAGGACTAAACCAGGACTAAACCAGGACTAAACCAGGACTAAACCAGGACTGAACCAGGACTAAACCAGGACTAAACCAGGACTGAACCAGGACTGAACCAGGTCTGAACCAGGACTAAACCAGGACTAAACCAGGACTAAACCAGGACTAAACCAGGACTAAACCAGGACTGAACCAGGTCTGAACCAGGTCTGAACCAGGACTAAACCAGGACTAAACCAGGACTAAACCAGGTCTGAACCACCAGGACTAAACCAGGTTCTAAACCAGGACTGAACCAGGTCTGAATCAGGTCTGAACCAGGACTAAACCAGGTCTGAACCAGGACTGAAACCAGGTCTAAACCAGGACTAAACCAGGACTAAACCAGGACTAAACCAGGACTAAACCAGGACTGAACCAGGACTGAACCAGGTCTAAACCAGGTCTAAACCAGGACTAAACCAGGACTAAACCAGGACTAAACCAGGTCTAAACCAGGTCTAAACCAGGACTGAACCAGGAAACCAGGACTCTGAACCAGGACTAAACCAGGACTAAACCAGGTCTAAACCAGGTCTAAACCAGGACTAAACCAGGACTAAACCAGGTCTAAACCAGGTCTAAACCAGGACTAAACCAGGACTGAACCAGGTCTAAACCAGGTCTAAACCAGGACTAAACCAGGACTAAACCAGGACTGAACCAGGTCTAAACCAGGTCTAAACCAGGACTAAACCAGGACTAAACCAGGACTGAACCAGGACTGAACCAGGTCTAAACCAGGTCTAAAACCAGGACTGAACCAGGACTAAACCAGGTCTAAACCAGGTCTAAACCAGGTCTAAACCAGGTCTAAACCAGGACTAAACCAGGACTAAACCAGGACTAAACCAGGACTAAACCAGGATCAGTTGTACTCACCATCTGTCCTCTTGGTCCGTTTGTTTTTCTGGGCCTTTGTGGAGGTCGGCTCTAGCTCCTCTTCATCAGACACTTCAGCACACGCTAAGAACACACAGAAGGGTCAGCAAGGACTAAACCAGGACTAAACCAGGACTAAACCAGGTCTAAACCAGGTCTAAACCAGGACTGAACCAGGACTAAACCAGGACTAAACCAGGACTGAACCAGGCCTAAACCATGTCTAAACCAGGACTGAACCAGGACTAAACCAGGTCTACCCTAGGTCTAAACACCAGGACTGAACCAGGACTGAACCAGGTCTAAACCAGGTCTAAACACCAGGACTGAACCAGGACTAAACCAGGTCTAAACCAGGTCTAAACCAGGTCTAAACCAGGTCTAAACCAGGTCTAAACCAGGTCTAAACCAGGTCTAAACCAGGACTGGACCAGGACTGAACCAGGTCTAAACCAGGTCTAAACCAGGTCTAAACACCAGGACTGAACCAGGTCTAAACCAGGTCTAAACCAGGTCTAAACCAGGTCTAAACCAGGTCTAAACCAGGTCTAAACCAGGTCTAAACCAGGTCTAAACCAGGTCTAAACCAGGACTAAACCAGGACTAAACCAGGACTAAACCAGGACTAAACCAGGACTAAACCAGGACTAAACCAGGACTAAACCAGGATCAGTTGTACTCACCATCTGTCCTCTTGGTCCGTTTGTTTTTCTGGGCCTTTGAGGAGGTCGGCTCTAGCTCCTCTTCATCAGACACTTCAGCACACGCTAAGAACACACAGAAGGGTCAGCAAGGACTAAACCAGGACTAAACCAGGACTAAACCAGGTCTGAACCAGGTCTGAACCAGGTCTGAACCAAGACTAAACCAGGACTAAACCAGGTCTAGCCTAGGTCTAAACCAGGTCTAAACCAGGTCTAAACCAGGACTGAACCAGGACTAAACCAGGACTAAACCATGTCTAAACCAGGACTAAACCAGGACTAAACCAGGTCTACCCTAGGTCTAAACACCAGGACTGAACCAGGACTGAACCAGGTCTAAACCAGGTCTAAACACCAGGACTGAACCAGGACTAAACCAGGTCTAAACCAGGTCTAAACCAGGTCTAAACCAGGTCTAAACCAGGTCTAAACCAGGTCTAAACCAGGTCTAAACCAGGACTGGACCAGGACTGGACCAGGTCTAAACCAGGTCTAAACACCAGGACTGAACCAGGACTAAACCAGGTCTAAACCAGGTCTAAACCAGGTCTAAACCAGGTCTAAACCAGGACTAAACCAGGACTAAACCAGGACTAAACCAGGATCAGTTGTACTCACCATCTGTCCTCTTGGTCCGTTTGTTTTTCTGGGCCTTTGTGGAGGTCGGCTCTAGCTCCTCTTCATCAGACACTTCAGCACACGCTAAGAACACACAGAAGGGTCAGCAAGGACTAAACCAGGACTAAACCAGGACTAAACCAGGTCTAAACCAGGTCTAAACCAGGTCTAAACCAGGACTGAACCAGGACTAAACCAGGACTAAACCAGGACTGAACCAGGACTAAACCAGGACTAAACCAGGACTAAACCAGGACTGAACCAGGTCCGAACCAGGACTAAACCAGGACTGAACCAGGACTAAACCAGGTCTACCCTAGGTCTAAACCATGTCTAGCCTAGGTCTAAACCAGGACTGAACCAGGACTAAACCAGGTCTACCCTAGGTCTAAACCAGGTCTAGCCTAGGTCTAAACCAGGACTGAACCAGGTCTACCCTAGGTCTAAACACCAGGACTACCCCAGGTCTGAACCAGGTCTAAACCAGGTCTAAACCAGGTCTGAACCAGGTCTGAACCAGGTCTGAACCAGGTCTGAACCAGGTCTGAACCAGGTCTACCCTAGGTCTAAACCAGGACTAAACCAGGACTTGTCTTTGGTCTGGACTCACATGTGTCAGAAAATACTGAAACGTTGCTGGATAATGTAGAGGAGCACGGGCTTCCAGGAGGAGGCTTGTACTCATCACTGGACCAGGCATCTGAAGATGGGCTACTCATCTGCAACATGCAAGATTTACAATTAGAATTCATCTGCATTTTCTTTAATACATTTCAACACATTTTAATTTTACAATAAATTTAAAATGATTTTTGGAAATTACTCCATGAGGTCCTGAATCCAAAACACGTTCTAAAGTAAGTAATATTCATATATAGTGCATTTCAGAGACCAAGGGGAAAAAATAAATAAAATAATAATCGCTTGCTCATACAATTTTCATAATTCAGCAATTGATTTTAGAAGGCCTCCATCTTTTTCGAAGTTTCAGAGATCAGAACCACAGACCCACGCACAGACACAGACCCACAGAACAACGAGCAGACCCACAGACCCACACACAGACCCACAGACCCACGCACAGACCCACAGACCACCACAACACAGCAGACCCACGCACAGACACAGACCCACAGAACCATGCGCAGACCCACGCACAGACACAGACCCACAGAACCATGCGCAGACCCACGCACAGACCCAGACCCAGACCGCACAGACCCACACACAGACCCAGACCCCCACAGACCAGCACAGACCAGACCACAGACCAGAACCCACGCACAGACCCCACCCACCACAGACCCACGCACACCACGCACAGACCACAGACCCCCACAGACCCACGCACAGACCCACAGACCCACACACAGACACAGACCCACAGGCCCTCGCACAGACACAGACCCACAGAACCATGCGCAGACCCACGCACAGACACAGACCCACAGAACCATGCGCAGACCCACGCACAGACACAGACCCACAGACCCACACACAGACACAGACCCACAGGCCCTCGCACAGACACAGACCCACAGAACCATGCGCAGACCCACGCACAGACACAGACCCACAGAACCACGAGCAGACCCACAGACCCACACACAGACCCACCACAGACCCGCGCACAGACCCACAGAACCACGCACAGACCCAGACCCGCGCACAGACCCAGACCCGCGCACAGACCCAGACCCGCGCACAGACCCAGACCCGCGCACAGACCCACGCACAGACACAGACCCACGCACAGACACAGACCCACGCACAGACCCACAGAACCACGCACAGACCCACGCACAGACCCACAGACCCACGCACAGACCCAGACGCACAGACCCACGCACAGACCCAGACCCGCGCACAGACCCACAGACCCACGCACAGACCCACGCACAGACCCACAGAACCACGCACAGACCCACGCACAGACCCACGCACGCACAGACCCACAGACCCACGCACAGACCCACGCACAGACCCACGCACAGACACAGACCCACAGGCCCTCGCACAGACACAGACCCAGACGCACAGACCCACACACAGACACAGACCCACAGGCCCTCGCACAGACACAGACCCACAGAACCATGCACAGACCCACGCACAGACCCACAGACCCACACACAGACACAGACCCACAGGCCCTCGCACAGACACAGACCCACAGAACCATGCACAGACCCACGCACAGACACAGACCCACAGACCCACGCACAGACACAGACCCACAGACCCACGCACAGACCCACAGACCCACACACAGACCCACAGACCCACACACAGACACAGACCCACAGGCCCTCGCACAGACACAGACCCACAGGCCCTCGCACAGACACAGACCCACAGAACCATGCACAGACCCACGCACAGACACAGACCCACAGACCCACGCACAGACAGACCCACAGACCCACGCACAGACCCACAGACCACACACACAGACACAGACCCACAGGCCCTCGCACAGACACAGACCCACAGAACCATGCACAGACCCACGCACAGACACACAGACCCACAGACCCACGCACAGACCCACAGACCCACGCACAGACCCACAGACCCACACACAGACCCACAGACCCACACACAGACACAGACCCACAGGCCCTCGCACAGACACAGACCCACAGAACCATGCACAGACCCACGCACAGACACAGACCCACAGACCCACGCACAGACCCACAGACCCACGCACAGACCCACAGACCCACACACAGACACAGACCCACAGGCCCTCGCACAGACACAGACCCACAGAACCATGCACAGACCCACGCACAGACACAGACCCACAGACCCACACACAGACACAGACCCACAGGCCCTCGCACAGACACAGACCCACAGAACCATGCACAGACCCACGCACAGACACAGACGCACAGACCCACAGACCCACGCACAGACCCACAGACCCACACACAGACACAGACCCACAGGCCCTCGCACAGACACAGACCGTGGGCGGCACGGTGGCTGAGTGGATAGCACTCTCGCCTCTCAGCAAGAAGGTCCTGGGTTCGAATCCCGGTCGGACCAGGGCCTTTGGAGTTTGCATGTTCTCCCCGTGTCTGCGTAGGTTTCCTCCGGGTACTCCGGTTTCCCCTACCACTAAAAATATGTACAATAGGCATGTGCCTCCTGTACTGGCGACCCTGCTCCCATCTCTGTGTGGAGTGAGAGACAAATGCCCAAAATTAACAATTGTAAACCGCTTTGAGACTCAGATCTGCAGTGAAAAGGCGGTATATAAATAAAAACTTACTTACTACTTACTTACTCGCGCATAGGCGCAGACCCACGCCGCCATCAAACGAACTTACCGCTGAGCACCACGTTTTGTATTTAAAACATTGGATTTGATACGGAGAAGTTACTTTGGCCGGAGTTATTACAATGAAAAGCACTCACTTTACCCACAGAAATAAGACAGAGGTACTTACCGCATCGGCTCTGCTCTCACGCGCCATCTCTCCGGTTCGTCGCCGTGTGCTCTTCGCGTGGTCCTCGTGTGCACGTGAACTCAGACAGAACGTGGCTCATTGTGCGCTCTCATTGGTTAAGATACACAGTGTTGTGATTGGTTAAATCCACCTGCAAGCTGTTTCTTTCTCCCTCAAAAAATATAGTTTTTTACTTATTAATTTTACAATTACAACATTTCAAAGTTTTCAAATGAAACTTGTTCCTGGTGAACTCGTGTTAAAGCCCTTTCCTGTGCTGTGTGTGTTAAAACAACACATTTAAACATGTTTAGTTTTAGGCTGTGATACTAAGTGCACAGGGGGCGGGACCGTAGGCTACTCTGATTGGCTGATCCAGAGTGGGCCATCAAAGAGAAACAATGTTTCAATCTACAGCTGCAGAATCCAAGACCTGAACTGAGACCTGGACTGATAAACTTAGAACGTATGTTCAGGGCTGCAGGAGACACGTGCGCACAGTCAAAAATATAGTCATACAATCAAACAAAAATACAAATACAAAAATTACACAGTAAAAAAGGCTTTTGGCTGGTATCTTAAAGCTATTATTGGTGCATTACATTTGATGAAAAAAATCATCTCAAGCTTCTGTTTGTAACATCAAAAAATCGAAATAATGGAAAAGAGACTAAATCGGAAAATTATATATATATATATATTTAAAAAAAAAATTGTCCACTCACCTTTCACCACGGGCACTATTGTCACCTTTACCCTCCAGGCCCTCTCCAGCTCCTCTCTGAGACCTTGGTATTTCTCAAGCTTTTCATGTTCTTTTTTCCTGATGTTACCATCGCTTGGAATTTCCACGTCCACCACCACGGCTGTCCTCTGCCCTTTGTCCACCACCACGGCTGTCCTCTGTCCACCACCACGGCTGTGCTCTGCCCTTTGCCCACCACCACGGCTGTCCTCTGCCCTTTGCCCACCACCACGGCTGTCCTCTGCCCTTTGCCCACCACCACGGCGGTCCTCTGCCCTTTGTCCACCACCACGGCGCTGTCCTCTGCCCTTTGTCCACCACCACGGCTGTCCTCTGCCCTTTGTCCACCACCACGGCTGTCCTCTGCCCTTTGTCCACCACCACGGCTGTCCTTTGTCCACCACCCACGGCTGTGCTCTGCCCTTTGCCCACCACCACGGCTGTCCTCTGCCCTTTGCCCACCACCACGGCTGTCCTCTGCCCTTTGCCCACCACCACGGCGGTCCTCTGCCCTTTGTCCACCACCACGGCTGTCCTCTGCCCTTTGTCCACCACCACGGCTGTCCTCTGCCCTTTGTCCACCACCACGGCTGTCCTCTGCCCTTTGTCCACCACCACGACTGTCCTCTGCCCTTTGTCCACCACCACGGCTGTCCTCTGCCCTTTGTCCACCACCACGATGTCAGGTTGGTTCATTACCGTTCGGTCGGTCTGTATCTGGAAGTCCCACAGGATCTTCTCATTCTCCACCACCTTTGGAGGAGTTTCCCACTTAGTCCTTGGGGTTTCCAGCCCATACTCTGCACAGATGTTTCTGTACACTATGCCAGCCACTTGGTTATGGTGTTCCATGTAGGCCTTCCCTGCCAGCATCTTGCACCCTGCAGTTATGTGTTGGATCGTCTCAAGTGCCTCTTTGCACAACCGACACCTTGGGTCTTGTCTGGTGTGGTATATCTGGGCCTCTATCGCTCTGGTGCTCAGGGCCTGTTCCTGTGCAGCCATGATGAGTGCCTCTGTGCTGTCCTGTAGGCCAGCCCTTTCTAGCCATTGGTAGGACTTCTTGAGATCAGCCACTTCTGTTATGCTCCGGTGGTACATGCCGTGTAGAGGCTTGTTCTCCCATGATGGGCTCTCCTCCAGCACCTCCTCATCTCGCCACTGCCTGAGACATTCACTGAGTACGTCATCCGTTTTGGCCTTCTCCATGATGTAGTTATGGAGTTTGGATGTTTGGTCCTGGACAGTGGCTCTCACACTCACTAGTCCTCTGCCTCCTTCTTTACGGCTTACGTACAGTCTCAGGGTGCTGGATTTGGGATGGAACCCGCCATGCATGGTAAGGAGCTTTCGAGTTTTAACATCCGTGGTCTGAATCTCTTCCTTTGGCCACCTGATTATTCCTGCAGGGTATCTGATCACTGGCAGGGCGTAGCTGTTAATAGGAGCTGTTAACAGCTCCTATTAGTAGCTGTTAATATATATATAAATATATATATATATATATATATATATATATATAGGAGCTGGAGAGGGCCTGGAGGGTAAAGGTGACAGTAGTGCCCGTGGTGATCGGTGCACTCGGGGCAGTGACCCCGAAGCTAGAAGAGGTTACAGCGGATCCCCGGAACAACCTCGGACATCTGGGTCCAGAAATGTGCAGTGCTAGGAACAGCAAAGATACTGCGCAGAACCCTCAGGCTCCCAGGCCTCTGGTAGAGGACCCGAGCTTAGAGAGGGATAACCGCCCACGGAGGGCCAGGTGAGTGGACAATTAATATATATATATATAAATAAATATATATATATATATATATTCCTAAATAAAACAGCTATAATGTATTCAATTTTAAAATATTGATATATATCTGATAAGTTTGTGTAAGCCCTCAGTCGTACAGGGATTAGTCAAAGCAAAGGAAGGTTTCTCACCCATCATCTGTACTTCTTAGCACGTTTTCCCAAAACGTGCTAAGAAGTACAGATGATGGGTGAGAAACCTTCCTTTGCTATATATCTGATAATTGACACAGCCCTAATTACCCGCCCCTGACTCAAAACTGCAGACGAATCACCACAGATTTCAGTCTAGCAATCAAATGAGCCTCCTCCTCTTCAACACAAAACATGGATCATATGAAGTTTCTGAGTGTTTCATAATTCAAATTAGTGAGAGACACAGTTCCTCCAGCTGAGACACAGTCCATCCAGCTGAGAGACACAGTCCATCCAGCTGAGAGACAGTCCATCCAGCTGAGACACAGTCTATCCAGCTGAGACACAGTCCATCCAGCTGAGAGACACAGTCCATCCAGCTGAGAGACACAGTCCATCCAGCTGAGACACAGTCCATCCAGCTGAGACACAGTCCATCCAGCTGAGAGACACAGTCCATCCAGCTGAGACACAGTCCATCCAGGTGAGAGACACAGTCCATCCAGCTGAGACACAGTCCATCCAGCTGAGACACAGTCCATCCAGCTGAGACACAGTCTATCCAGCTGAGACACAGTCCATCCAGCTGAGAGACACAGTCCATCCAGCTGAGAGACACAGTCCATCCAGCTGAGACACAGTCCATCCAGCTGAGACACAGTCCATCCAGCTGAGAGACACAGTCCATCCAGCTGAGACACAGTCCATCCAGGTGAGAGACACAGTCCATCCAGCTGAGAGACACAGTCCATCCAGCTGAGACACAGTCCATCCAGGTGAGAGACACAGTCCATCCAGCTGAGAGACACAGTCCATCCAGCTGAGACACAGTCCATCCACCTTAGACCCTCCTGCATCGAGGAAACTCCTAAACCAGTGGCAGAAAAAGAGAACCTCGGAAACACCACAGAGAGAGGGGTCCATCCCACAGACGGATCACAGACGGGTCACAGAGGGCGGGTCATCAGCACTGCTCCTGGGCCTCAGGGCTCTTCTCTGACAGTTTCATGACTTCAGTCCAAACCCAGGGAAGTCCTCAGAGGAACATTTAAGAATGTGTCTAACTTATCACCCTAAGTCTGGGTCTAACTTAATCCCGGACCCTGTCCCGGACTCAGCCCCGGACCTAGACTCGGACCTAGACTCGGACCTAGACTCGGACCTAGACTCGGACCTAGACTCGGACCTAGACTCGGACCTAGACTCGGATCTAGACTCTGATCTAGACTCTGATCTAGACTCTGATCTAGACTCTGATCAAGACTCTGATCTAGCCTCTGATCTAGACTCTGATCTAGACTCTGATCTAGACTCTGATCTAGACTCTGATCTAGACTCTGATCTAGACTCTGATCTAGACTCTGATCTAGACTCTGATCAAGACTCTGATCTAGCCTCTGATCTAGACTCTGATCTAGACTCTGATCTAGACTCAGTCCTGGACCCAGACCTGAGCCGAGTCGAGAACCAAGACCTAGACCCGGACCAGTCCAGGTCGCGCGTCTATGGTGCTCGCTCGGTACATGACCACGCGCGTCTATGGTCCTCGCTTGGTACATGACCACGTGCGTCTATGGTCCTCGCTTGGTACATGACCACGTGCGTCTATGGTCCTCGCTCGGTACATGACCACGCGTTTGTCTATGGTCCGCGCTCGGTATATGACCACGCACACTTGCTGAGCTGTCGAAGCGCCACAGTTTCTCCCGGGGTCAGAACGAAGGATGTTATTGCACTACGACCCCCCAGGGAGGAGCGCCACACTATTTGAGAAGGACTGGTCAATGTGAAGTACGCAAAAGCGCTTACTAACTCAAGTGATAGTCACGCATGCGTACCTGCGTACCACTTATGTGCACCCCTGCCTATAGTCCTATTTTTGTACATGGCATGTAGCAAAGTTGTGTGCAAATTCTGCAGTGTAATCAGTGAAGAGGAAGGGAGCCAGAATGGTACCCTGTGGTGCTCCCTTATGGCTCACAAAAGTCCCAGACACGCTCTTCCCTAACCTGACATACTGTGACACACAGTCAGGTAATTATATATCCAGTTGGAAAAGATGGGATCAACTCTGATTTCTTCCAGTTTCTCCTTCAGTAAGAGAGGTTGGATGGTGTTAAATGCACACTATTCTCTTCTCAAATATCTGGGCGCCCACTCATTTTGGCCAATAGGAAGCTAAGTAGCTAAGCGAGTGCCCGAACAGGTTGAAACGTTGGATTCTGGTTCAGTCTGTATTTAGAGGGGTGTGTGCTGAGTTTTTAGACATTTCGAATAAATTTGACCCTTTAATGAGCTTAATTATCGTAAGAATCGTCCCCGCTTTAAGGCCCGCCCATCGAGAACCGTGCGCCCCCTGGAGGTCTAACCTACACCGTTGGACTCGTCTCATGGCCCTCTAACACATATTTTATATTCAAGAGTGTACCCCCAGTGGACACTGTGTGAATAAATGAATGTTTGGCTGATGGAGGAGTAATGTATTATTGGCGTGCATGTGTGCGTGGGCGTGCAAAAGTGCAGTGTGTGTGTGTGGAGCGGCGGTGAGGAGAGAGCGCCTCGGAGGTAGACAGGGACAGAGCAAGAACTAAAAGAGCGATGCGGGGTGTATGTAAAGTTTAGCGTATTAACATTGCGCGAAAAGTAAATGGTAGATTTACGATCAGGAAACAATTATTTCAGTTTAATACATGAAACAAAATGACACACAAATGTCATTAACAAACACACACAGCATATTTGTTTCATTTCATTTGGTAAATATATTACATTGTATTTTCAATGGAAAACGGTCGCGACACGCGTCGACGGACGGGTAAAATTGTTTTGATTTCGTCCGTCCGCGTCCGTTATGACAATGACATGTTGCAGGCCGTGGAGCCACTTCCATTCATACTGAAGATGGCAGACTGCTTTTGATAACGTATGAGGTGTCAGTGTCTGCGCGAAGGTGTTTAGAGCTGTGTCAATGGCAACAACAACAACAAATATTGTACCATTTGTATTGTTTATTTAGATGTATTTAGATTAGATAAGGCAAATTCTATTATTGATTGGCTCACCTTATCTCTTTTAATGGTTTCTCAACTAATTGGTAGACCACCATTGAGTCAATACATCTACTTTAAGCATTCTTGAACTCTCTACCTCTTTTGGGCACCTTTCCATCAAACTGTACTGCAAACCATTTGGTAAAGGCCAACAAGAAAAAAACAAAACAAGAAAAAAAACATTAAACACAAATTATTTGTGTGTTTTGAGCTACATCTTGTGAACATCCAAAAAAGGGAACAAATAACAGTTGCCTTCTTCATGGAGTGAATGATAAGTCGGTTGCTTAAGTTATGCAGATGATACTCAGCTGTACATCTCCATGTCTCCTGATGACACCAGGCCAATGGATGCTCTTTTTAACTGCATTTTAGACCTGAAATCCTGGATGGCAAGAAAACTTTCTCCAGCTCAACCAGGACAAAACTGAGGTTTTAGTCATCGGTCCTGAGGCCCAGAGAGAGAAACTTTTATCAAAACTCCAATCACACTCTTTTAATCCATCATCACAAGTAAGAAACCTGGGCGTAATCTTTGACTCTGAGCTGACTTTTATTCCTCACATCAAGAACATCACAAAAATAGGTTTTTATCATCTAAAGAACATCGCCAGAGTCCGCCCCATTCTCTCTCGGGGCAACACGGAGACGCTGATGCATGCTTTTATCACCAGTCGCATTGACTACTGTAATGCCCTGCTCTCTGGTCTTCCCAAAAAGAACATTTCAGGTTTACAATTACTCCAAAACTCGGCCGCACGTGTCCTGACTAAGACCAGGGGGCGGGACCACATTACACTGGTTTTAAAATCGCTGCATTGGCTCCCCGTGTGTTTCAGGATCGATTTTAAGGTTCTTTTAATGGTTTTTAAATGTCTTAATGGTCTTGGACCTTCTTAGGACGTGACTTCCTGTATCCGGTGAGCGTGTTTCTTGACTGCTATCACTCTGCTCTCTGTTTGCACTAACAAACACATTACAAATCCACGTATTGTACACCAAGCTAACTGTGTAAGCACTCCGAGTCAGCTGTACTGTAGCTGAGGTTTAGGTAGCGGTTGTTTGTCTGGTCTCGGAGTCTGTTGTGCGGGCCCGGATCCGTACTAGCTTAGCCTAGCATAGCTTAGCCTAGCCTAGCCGCTAACTCGCTACTATGGCGGCTGCTGTCTCTCCCTCAATCCTTTACTGCTCGAGTTGCCATATGGCGAGTCTAAACCCTGGATCCTTCTCTGAGGGTAGTGATAGATGTGTGAAGTGTAGTGTAGTCGTAGCTCTGGAATCCAGGGTCAGTGAGTTAGAGCTGCGTCTCCGAGCACTGGAGTCTCGAGCTAGCGCTAGCATTAGCTACAGCCAGGCCGTATCCTCAGGGACAGCGGAGCGCAGCTTTAGGGAAAGGCAGAGGAGAACTAGCGAGCCTAGCCTCCCAGCCCGTCCTCCGCAGCTGGGACAAGACCAGGATAGTGATGGCTTTGTGACTGTTCGGAGAGGGCGACGTGTTGTTGGTAGTTTCCCCATTGGGCCTCCTCCTGTTAGCATTTACAATCGCTGGGACGCTCTGTCCGGCTGCGCCCCCGCGCGGCCGGGCGGGGAAGAAGGCCCCACTGAGAGAGCCGCTGAGAGAGCTGCTGAGAGAGCTGAGAGAGCTGCTGAGAGAGCCGAGTCGCTGATGCGCTGGTAATTGGCTCCTCTATTGTTAGAGGTGTTAAGATCCCAGGAGCCACTGTTCGGTGCTTCCCTGGGGCCAGGCTTGGTGATATTGAAGGGAATCTGAGGCTCATGATGACCCACAAGCAGCGTTTCCGTCGAATTGTTATTCACGCGGGTGGTAATGACGTTCGGCGGAAACAGTCCGAGGTGTTGAAGCTGCAAGTCGCCGCCGTGTGCAAGCTGGCTAGCACAATGGCCGACACTGTCATCTTCTCTGGGCCCCTACCTAGCACTAGCAGTGCAGAAGCATTCAGCAGACACTCGGCTTTCAACCGCTGGCTGTCTGGCTGGTGCCCTCGAAGTGGTGTTGTTCATGTTGACAATTGGAGTGCCTTTTGGGGAAAGCCCGGTCTCATCCGCTCGGATGATATCCACCCAACGTTGGCGGGTACATCCCTTTTGGCTAAGAATTTGGCCCTGGCTCTAAACTGTTCTGCTCGGCTCAAATGACGATGCAGAACTGAGGCCCGGGTGCAGAGCTGCTCTGCCACAACCTCTGAGCCCCCATCTGTTCAGTTACTAGCCTCAGAGGCTAGTCAGATTGAAACTGTGTGTGCATGTGTGTGTGTGCCTGTGTGTGCTCAGTTACTAGCCTCAGAACCTAGTCAGATTGAAACTGTGTGTGTTCCCCGCTTGAAGTCTAAAGCACTGTATGCGAGGAAATCTGACCTAGGTGTCAGACACAGTAACTTAATAAAAGTTCAGACAGACAGAAATAGTTCTAGCGGTAGGGTTGTTAAATGTGGTTTAATGAACGTCAGATCAATCTCGTCTAAATCGCTTCTCATAAACGAACTTATTATAGACAAGGGCTTGGATCTGTTTGCGCTCTCGGAGACTTGGCTCCAACAGGACGAGTACGTTAGATTGAATGAGTGCACTCCTTCGACGCATGTTAACTACCAGAAAGCCAGAGCTACAGGTCGCGGCGGTGGTGTTGCGATTATATCACACACCAACTTGGTTCTTAGTCCCAAACCAACAACGCTTTTCACTCGTTTGAAAACTTAACACTTTCAATCACCTGTCCTGGGTGGAGAAAACAAAAAGCAGTACTATTTATAGTTTTATACCGACCTCCTGGTCCTTACAGCGAGTTCCTAACAGAATTTTCTGACTTCATTTCAAACCTAGTTTTGGAATGGGAAAACATAGTTATAGCTGGAGACTTCAATATACATGTGGACGACAGCACTGACAGCTTAAACAAAGCTTTCAGCGCCGTACTAGATGGTGTTGGTTTTACTCAGAATGTCGAGGAACCTACTCACATTCATAACCACACCTTGGACCTTGTCCTGACCTACGGCTGTGATGTCTCCAATGTTGACATCCAGCGTCAAAGCTCGTTGCTGTCTGACCATTTCTTGATCACGTTTGATCTCGCTTTGGAGGACTTTCCTGTCCCGCAAGATAAAACCATAATGAAAAGAACCTTAAATGATAAATCTATCACAAGGTTCAAAGAACTAATACAGCCTATGTTGAATACTGCTGCAGGTGAACCTGTTCACAGCAGCTGCAGTCCCTCAGTCATTGACCAAACGGTGGGCAACACTATGGAGTCTTTAAAATCTGCATTAAATGCAGCAGCTCCTTTAAAACAGAAAACCATTAGGATTAGATCATTGTCGCCCTGGTACAGTGTTCAACTCCACACTTTAAAACAGGACGTCAGAAAATTGGAGAGGCTATATCGCCACTCCCACTCGGAGCCTGTCCACAGGGAGTGGAAAGCAGGTCTCCGAAACTACAAGAAGGCCCTTCGCGGGGCTCGAACTCAATACTATTCAACTTTAATAGAAGCGAATAAAAACAACAGTAGATTTTTGTTTGGTACCGTCGCTAAACTCACAAACTGCCATAGCGCAATCGAGCCTAAAATTCCAAGCTCACTGAGCAGTGTCGACTTTCTCCACTTCTTTAATAATAAAATTACATCCATCCGTGACAAGCTGGAGGAGGTTGCTCCTGCTGTTAGTGGTGGACAGGTTGAAGCGGCATACGTGAATTCCCACTTAGACTCTTCAGTGGGCCTTAATAAATTCATGGCTGTGAGCCAAGCAGAGGTGATCTCTGTGGTCACATCCTCAAAAGCCTCAACTTGCATGTTAGACGCAGTCCCGACATGGCTCTTCAAAGACATACTTCCTTTGATAATTGAGCCTATCGTAAATATAATAAACGCATCCATACAATGTGGCTATGTCCCACAAGCTTTTAAAACCGCGGTAATCAAACCCCTTCTGAAGAAAACAAACCTGGACCCAGAAATACTTACAAACTACAGACCGATCTCAAACCTCACTTTTATATCTAAAATCCTGGAAAAACTTATAGCTGAGCAGCTCCGCTGCCACCTGCAGGAAAATAATATGTTTGAAGTCTTTCAATCAGGATTCAGAGCTCATCATAGCACTGAAACGGCACTAGTCAAAGTCACAAATGACTTACTACTAGTTGCTGATAATGGACAAGTGCCAGTGCTGGTCCTACTGGACCTTAGTGCTGCATTTGACACAATAGACCACAGCATTCTACTGCAGAGGCTAGAATGTGATATAGGTCTTAGAGGAACAGCCCTTGGCTGGTTTAAATCCTATTTATCAGATCGATATCACTTCGTCAATGTGAATCAGGACTCGTCGCCTTATTCTGGAGTGGAATTCGGTGTGCCGCAGGGTTCGGTACTCGGACCGATTCTTTTTACTCTTTACATGCTGCCACTGGGAAACATTATTAAAAAGCATGGAATTAATTTCCACTGCTATGCAGATGACACACAGCTTTATCTGTCGATGAAGCCTAACCAGACAGATCAGCTAGAAAAGCTCAGTGCCTGCATAAAGGACCTTAAAATGTGGATGACTCTTAACTTCCTACTTCTCAACCCGGAGAAGACAGAAGTGATCCTACTCGGTCCGAAGCGCCTGCGTGACTCCCTCACTAACCAGATGGTTACTCTCGATAATGTCAGTATAATACCCAGTAACACTGTGAGGAATCTTGGAGTCATCTTTGACCAAGAACTCTCCTTCAAGGCTTATATAAGCCAAGCAACTAAAACGGCGTACTTCCACTTACGGAACATCGCTAAAATTAGGAATTTCCTTCCTAAAAGTGACGCGGAAAAACTCATTCACGCGTTTGTCACCTCAAGGCTCGACTACTGTAACGCTTTACTGGCAGCGTGCCCTAAAGCCTCTTTGAAGAGCTTCCAGCTCGTTCAGAATACAGCAGCTAGGATCTTAACAGGTACCAAAAGGAGGGAGCACATAACTCCGGTGTTAAAATCACTCCACTGGCTCCCTGTGGAGTACAGAATAAAGTTTAAAATCCTACTCTTAACATATAAAGCCATAAATGGCTTGGCTCCTTCTTATCTCCAAGACACGTTAGTGTCGTATCAACCAGGTCGAGCGTTGCGCTCACAAAACGCCAGACGTCTGGTGGTCCCTAAGGTCTCAAAGGTCACTGTTGGTGGCAGAGCATTTAGCTACCAAGCTCCTTTACTGTGGAATCAGCTTCCCATTTATGTTAAGGAAGCAGATACGGTCTCCACATTCAAGGCCAGGCTTAAAGCACTTTACTTTAATTTAGCATATAATTAGGTAATATATAATATGTAGTGTATATATTATTATATATATGCTGTATTATGTTATATATTATGTTATATATTATTCAATAATGTATTGTGTTATGTTGTATATTATGTTATATATTATGCTGTATGTTATTCTTTATTCAAGGCTAGGTTTAAAACAGTCCTCTTTAGTTTAGCATATGGCTAGGAAGGTAAGACTCGGAGAAGGTTAAACTCCTCAGAGTGTTAGTCAAGCTGCATAGGCAGTCAGTTTGCTGGGAGAAGTATGGTAACTTGAGCACTATCCTCTCCTCCTTCCTACTTTATCTGTTTAGCATTTTTAGGATTCTGACTGTAGTTTGTTCATTGCTATTCACCCGTTGTCCCATTGTCTGTTTCATGGTACGATGACGGGATCTCTGAGCCTGGCCTCTTCCATCTACACCTGCGGACTGCCCCGCCCGACCCGCCTGGGAGTGCTTCAGTCCTGCACCGGACCTGTCCACGTTCAGCGTCCACTGGTCCACGTTCTGTAGCTAGCTTAGGTCCTGGGATCATTAGTCTGTCCGTCCGGAGGAGCGGATCCCTTTCTCATATGGGTCTCCCTCCCTGTGGGTTTCCCTAGTTCTCCTCCAAGGTTTCTCACTTTTTCCCACTGGGTTTTTTAAGAGTTTTTCCTTGTCGATGCAGGAGGGTCTTGTTGGACAGTTAGTGTCCAACAGAAAGGATTGGTGATGATCAGGACACTTTAGCATTCTACAACATGTATGGACATTTTCTTCTGTGTGTGCTTTATACTGTATTCTTCATGTGTTTTAACTGTTGATTCTCTGACCTGTGTTGGTGATTTCAATGGTTTTGTTAAGTCCTCTGAGATGACTTCTGTTGTGACCTAGGGCTATACAAGAATAAATTGTATTGTATTGTATTGTATTATCTTTCAGATTTGCTTTTATCCTATGAACCTTCCCGGCCCCTGCGCTCCTCCGGCAGCAGACTTCTAACCATCCCCAAAGTCAGGACACACACTCACGGTGAGGCATCTTTCCAGCACTACGGCCCCCGTCTCTGGAACAGTCTGCCGGAGGAGCTCAGGGCCGCAGAGAACGTTCATATTTTTAAAGGCAGGCTCAAGACGCACCTTTTTAGATTAGCTTTTGATTAGTTTTTACTATTTCATTTTATATATTCTATTTATCCTCTATTATTTATTGTATTGCTATTGCTTTTATTCATGTATTGTGTGTTTGTTCATTTTAGTTTCATTTTAGTTTCACATTTTTGTGTTTTACATATTGTATTGTTATTGTATTGTTTTTAGTGTACCCAGTGTTTCCTCTGGAGGAGCCCTCTGCACCGGGAGCAGTGGTCGGTGTGGCTGTGGGGGTCGGACTCTTGGACCTGGTGGGGGCCTGGGGCCTCGGTTTCGGGTCTCCTCTAGATCCTGTGTCGTCCCCTGTGGCTACAGGCGGCTCTCTGCTCCTGGTGCAGACGGCTCCTAGGATGACGCTTTTTCAACTGGTTGCATCCGAACCCTGCCAAGTCTCTCATCATTGTTTTACTGTTTTACTTGTGTGTGTGTGTGTGTGTGTGTGTGTGTGTGTGTGTGTGTGTGTCAGAGAGTGTGCATGGGAGCGTGTGTGTGTTTGTCTGTGGTTTGGGATGGGTCTGTTGGGTGGTCGGGGGGAGGGGACATGGGCCGGCGGGATTGTTTTTAACCAAACTGTAAAGCACTTTGTGTTGCATCTTTTGTATGAAAAGCGCTTCATAAATAAAATTTGATTTGATTTGATTTGAATTGTACGCTGCATGACCTGAAATTTCCCCACTGTGAGATGGAAAAAGGATTGTCTCATCATTAGGAGTGGTGGGTCTGGGGGGGGATCATCCCGGGGCAGAGGATTCTTCGGTTTCGTGGGCCTGGCCAGTAGGAGGCGCATGGGCAGAGATGGGACAGTTTTGCTCCCATTGAAAACCATGTAAAGTCTGTTTTGGAGTCAAAAGGCTCTCCTCCTGTGCGGTGTACGGTTGTTGTAACAGTCTTAATCGGGGACACTCAATTCTAAGGGAGTACTAAAAAATACTTCTCAAAAGAGTCTTGATTTCGGGCATTTAAAAAAAAAAAAGAAGAAAAACTGGAAATTGCTGTGTTTCATTGGGATGGCCTGCAGGGGGCGCTTATCTGGGAAAGCCTTGATTCCCCTCGTCCACCTCATTCCAGTGATTTTTTCAAAGTGTCCTCCTTTATATGAGACCACAGTTGGAACATGAAGAAACTCTAGTCTTTCTCTCTATTTGTGCGGTTGCTACAAGCGTACACCGCACAAAAAGATGGCATTTTGACAGCGCTTCTTCTTCTACTATATCTCCGTGTATAAACCCGGCAGACTGCACCGCCAGGGTACGTCACGTCCGGTCCTACGTTTGTTATTTTCGCCACTGCCCTAGCGTCATATGAAACCCAAGAATTAGAAAAACAAAAACAAATTAGGGAGTAAAAAACATCAGTAAATCAATAAGATAAAAAACCATACACTCACACGTCCATACTCTGCAAAAAGGAAGATAAAAAAACATTCAAAGGTAGAATAGGAAAAAGGGAAAATATGGCAGTAATTAAGTAAATGTAGTGTATTTGTGTTTTGTTTTCTCTCTTCAGCCATGACCTCAGTTCTGGGAATATCTATCCTCCGTGTTGTCGAAGAAGCATTTATGAGATCCCATGATTGAGGACCTTTTCAATTTTCTTTTAAATCTTTTTCAAGATGTTTTTATTGTGTTTTAATCCACTTTTATAATATGTAATGATATTTTATTTATTTTTTATCTATCCACCGTAAACATACATCGGTAAAACAAATTCCTATGATGTTTTCTATTGGGTTTGAAATGCATTTGGAAATAGTGAGTGAGCAGAAGTGGATTTTATGCAGTAAAAAAAATATATTAATTTTTATCCCAGGTACAAAGAAAACTAAAGAGACCAGTGCATTTCTGGTCATTTATAGACGTCACATTTGATCTCCTTTGCGTGTTGCATATTCATGAAAACGATAAATGGTTTCCCAAAATTGTAAAATCCGTCTTCTTTTGAAACGGATTAAAAAATGACGAAGGGTACGATTCTGTAATCACTCCGTCAGTTTTGGCAGAAGACCAGAGGCCACAGGTACATTTCATTAAAAACCAGGTGAGAGGAGGTGAAACATCTGCATGGTGGATATTCATCTCATAAAGTGTGTGACAGATGCAGCTTTATAACCGGAGCCAAATGAACTCAATATTTCAGCTCTGATGCTAGCTACAAGCCTAAAAAATGGCCAAAGTGTGCCTCCGTCATATGTGAAAAATATGAAAATGTATGAAATGTCACTTTTTATTGTACATAATGTATATTGTGCACAAAAGAGACAATATTTTTAACCTTAAACATTTCACACTTCCTGTCTTTTTGCACAACCTGAGTGATTTTATTAATCCCATTGTGAGATCAATAAAGTTTTTCTCATCTCAAATGAAAGTCCATCCATCCATCTTCTTCCCTTTAATCCATTACTGGGTTGGGGGAAAGGCAGTCAGAGATGCCACCCAGTACACAGAGCACCAGCCCCTCAAATAAAAGTGTGTGTCTTAATTAAAAGCAGTGTCTTAATTGTTCATTGTACAGTCTGACAAAGGCTGAAGTAATTCCCTCATGCTGCTAACATATGCAGTAGGATCACGCCCTCATCTCTTAATCTTATAAATATAAAGGAGGATTTTTCCAAATTTTAGGAAAGAACCACCTTCTCCACTTTTGAACAAAACTCTGGTCTTATATGACGAGCACTGGGGTCTTAACGATCCACCTGGAAGTAGATAATAATCCTCCTTTATATATATATTTTTAGCTTGAATGCAGTTGGTTTTTTTTCAATAGAGTTTTTCCAGTGTAACTCTCTTGTAATGTACTGCACCTTTCCAGACAAACTAAGGAGCTGGAGTTTCTGATGTTTGGTTTTCCTTTGTACTTTCTGGAGATTCACGTTATAAAAACTCAATATTATCCCAAACCTCTCTTTTTCCAGTTTCGTCTTTCACTTTAAACTTGAGAGTCAGTACAAAGGAAGATTCTGCAGTCTGCCACTCTATCACTGCCAAAAACTTCTGGAAGATTAGGATTTCAGGCACGAGTCAGCAAAGCCTCATGCTTTATTTTTCTGCAATTTTCGGGAGGAATATAGAGCTCTGCCCACAATAATGACCCTCCTCCCATTGCCTCGGACTCTTCCTAAGGATGGAGGGATGTGGCTTTGTCACACTGTTCTTATAGATTCACTAAAAAGGATATTTAAATCATATACTGACTTCTCAATTCTCTCTAAATAAAAAAAAAACAACTAAGAAAGAGTTAAAGTAGCAATATGTAAGATTTTCAAGCAGTGGTGTGTGGACAGCTTTTTAGAAATCAATGTTTTGAAAACAAAAGAGCTCTTTGTGCACATTGATGAAGAGACATTGATAGAAGTGTAGATTCATAGTGCCAATGTTGAGATGGTTAAAAAATCTAAATAATACATTTTCAAAAATGCTCACAACGACATATCTGCTTCGCAAACTGAATAATTTTGGTGTGAGTTGTTCTATCCTGGAGATCGTCTACAAGAGCCTGGTGGAGAGCATCCTCACCTTTCACATGCTGATGTGGTTTGGCAACCTCAGCATGAAGAACCAAAACAAACTCCAAAGGATCGTGAACAAGCGCTCGAAGATCATTGGGCAGCCACAAAGATCTCTCCACTGTTTGTCCGAGGAGCGCTCTCGAAAGAAGGCTGAGCTCATCATCAATGATGCTTCCCATCCGCTAAACCGAAAGTTTGAACTTTTGCCGTCAAGACGGAGACATCGAGTGATATCAGCCAAGAAATTTTTTTTTAAAAACTTCTTTGTGCCCAGAACAGTGAAAGCGGCAAACGCTCCTGAGGTCGACTCTCGTCTTTGGGCCGGATGAGGCCTTGTTCTGTTCCCAGTTAGTTCTTCCAATTGTTCTGTGAATGTAGTGGCACTACATGTGTGTCTTTTATGTATTTCAATATCATAATAATAAACTGTTCTTTTCCAATGCTTCTTTAACTGATAACAGTAGTTCAGAGATATTTGAATTTCTACATTACTTTTCCAGCCTCTAAATCTTGTTATTGTTTTCATTTTGATGTCCCGCCCTCCACCGTTTCACCAATCAAAGTCTGTGATCCGGGCGCCAGAACTCACCGCGTGGAGAAAATCTCACTGGTAAAGTACCATGTGGGTCAGAACTAAAAATGGTCTCGTTATGATTCTCAAATCATTAACGACAAAACAAGGAATAAAACCAGGATTTCTATCTTTGTGAAAAAGGTGTTGGTTATAGATTTGTTGTTGACAAAACTCTTGTCTATTCAGCTTTTATAGTTCCAGCTGGATTCGTCTGCATATCTGGCAACCTCAGTCAGGGAGAGTGGAAGAGGCTGCAGTATTAAAACTGTAAGAAAAAAAAGGGAACAATAAAGTGTACCTTAACCCCATCAAACTAGTGTGATTTTATTTTGCCAAAAGAATGAAATATGAAACGATATAATTCTTGAAAGTCAATGAGGCCGGAGCTGATTATTCACGTGTGAGTTTCTTGTGCAAATACAGTGAGACCAGTGGGCTGGGAGGAGGTGGTGTTAGTTTTCCCTTCAGGAGGCTTCCATGCGTGCACGTATCTGCAGCAGGAGTCATGCATTCTGAGCGGCCTCTGAGCTCATCGTTCTCACATTAATTCTGCGGTTGTACGAAGAGACCGGTCCAGTCTCATTTTGCAGAGCAGGCACGTAAGGGAGCGAATGTTCTTTAGTTTAACCTTGTCATCCAGGCCTGAGATGCCAAAGACAAAATGAGCTGGTCGTAACTGGGCCATCACCTTCACGGTTTTTTTGGGGATAACGTTGCCTCATCTGCCCAGAGGTTCAGAGGTCAAATATTTACTCAATAAAGTACCGCTGTAGTCGTTTTCCATGTTTTTCACACAAGGATCGCTAGTCATTGATGGTCAATATGACTCATTGTGACTGAGGCTCAAAAGAGAGAGAGAGATACCAGAGAGACACGAGAGAGACCAGAGAGAGACCAGAGAGACACAAGACAAGACCAGAGAGAGACCAGACTAGAGAGAGACCAGAGAGAGACTAGAGAGAGACCAGAGAGACACAAGACAAGACTAGAGAGAGACCAGACTAGAGAGAGACCAGAGAGAGACTAGAGAGAGACCAGAGAGACACAAGACAAGACTAGAGAGAGACCAGACTAGAGAGAGACCAGAGAGAGACTAGAGAGAGACCAGAGAGACACAAGACAAGACCAGAGAGAGACCAGACTAGAGAGAGACTAGAGAGAGACCAGAGAGAGACTAGAGAGAAACCAGAGAGAGACCAGAGGGAGAGAGAGAGACCTGAGAGCCCAAAGAGATACCAGAGGGAGAGCGAGAAACCAGCGAAAGACCAGAGAGAGACCAGAGAGAGACAGAAAAGAAGAGAGATAGATGCTTTGTTGATCCCAGTAGGAGAAATGCAGGTGTCCAGTCGCAGCAGAAACACATCCAAACAAAACAAATAAATAGATAATTCTAAAAGTATCCAAAGCTGAATGCTTGTAATTCATGAGTTACAAACCCATGTGACTCTAGAACATGGAATTTCTTTTAACTTGATCATCCGTCTTGGGCTATCTTTAGATCCACCTCGTTCAAAAACAGATATTCAAAGTGTGCTTCAGTAAATGACTCACATTTGGCCTTGGAAGGAGATCTATACTTTCTGATTTTGCTCGAGGCGTATCATCCAGCCTCGTCATCATTTGACCTGTGTGAATTAGTGACTGCTTAACAATGTTCATGGTACATTAGATTTTTAGATTAGGTACCGTATTTTCTGGATTATAAACCGCAAATATCACATAATGTGATATTGAAATTTGTGGCTTGAAATGTGAGTAATAAGAGTAATAGTAAGAAGTGTCAGTGGTTAGAAAGAAAGGAAGAAGCAACATCTACTGGTCTTTTCACTTTCATGTCTAGACCGGTCTTACCGCACCATTGCTCTCATTTTACTTGTACCAAGGTCTGGATTTGCTCCATTGACTCCGTTAACAGGTGGGAGGGGTCAATTCCTTTTGCAGATTGAAACCATTGGATCTGAGTTTACTGTGACGTAGAGTAATGAACCTGAGTGAGTGAGGCATTTAGCATTAAACCTAGCTTTACCATTTAGCCTAGCTTTAGCCATCTCCTTTGCCACTAACAGAGCCCGTGGGGATTAGAGCAATCTTTGCAGCAATGACATTTACTTTACTATCACATTCTCCGACAAACTACAATCCGCAAATTCACAGCAAACTCTTGACGTCGCCGACACCGACCTACAACACCCGCCTCCCCCGCTCTCTGATTGGTCGGAGGGGATTCAATCGAGGAAACTGCAGCCACTAGGATCAGACCCAGACGTACATGTTGGAAATGATCATGGACCAGAGTTTACACATGGTAAGACCCAGACGTATAGTCATGTCAGTACAAAGAACCAAAAAACTATTTATTATATGAAAGATATTATAAGTGAGGACTTAAGTCTGCTTGGTTGAGTAATCTTACAATTTAGTTGGACCTTTTCATGCCACAGGAAACTGTAAAAAATGAATAAATGAAGCCGCACCTGACTATAAGCTGCAGCCTTCAAAATGCAGAAAAAAAGCTGCGGCTTATAGTCCAGAATTCACGGCAATCAGCCTCGAAACATCAGTCCTACCTGAGATGGCTGAGCAGTTTACCCTTTATCAGAAATCACATGTTAGCTCAATTATCTTCAGATGAAACTGCATTCGGGGGATTAGAAATGAATCCTGGTTCTGTGAGTTTGCGATCCACGTGTTGCTGACAAAGAACACGTGTTATTTCAGTCTCGCAATCGTCCTGGGTGACTGCACTCATCTTTATTGAGCTTCACTTGAGTCTAAATGAGCTCATTAGCTGCCTAATTGGACAAATTAAAGTCCAAATCAGGATTGTTGCAGCTTTCAGGGCTTTTAGGTGCCTTTTAAATCATCGTCGACCGAGATGGTGAATAGGGGACAAATTTGCCAAGCGGAGCGAATAATTGCTTCAACTCGGTCCTTGAAATGTGCCAAACAAAAGGCCAAGGCATGCAGCTTCAGAGCGGGCTGCAACCTGGCAACCGCAGCTTTATACGCAACACATGCACTGCTGCACACGTATTTCCAACGCTGAAGATGGCTGCATAATATGAAAGATACACACGGAGGTTTGGAAGACGCTTTGGACAGAAAAGGTCATGGGCCGAGAGCTCGACCTCCAAACTGAGGAAGAAGCTTAGATTTCAGCCGCTGGGATTGGTCACTGACTTGTTTATGGTTTATGTGTTTACTTTTTATTTTAACTCTGCATTTTAACTGTCAAAAATATCATGAAAAGATAACATTTAATGATTTGATAATTAATTGTTAATCCTTATGATATTGTGGTGATAGATACTAAGACGACAGTTGTACAGTTGTTACAGAGTTGACTTTCGGGCCTAATAGTCGTGGGTTTGATCCCCCCATAAGACCTATTCCATCTGCTCCCACTGAGGTCTGCTGTCGTTGTGTCCTTGGGCAAGACACTTAACCCCGCTCTGCCTGAACTCCCCCCTGAAAGACCTTGCAATAGTTCAGGCGTGAAGAAATAAAAGCATGACCGCTCAAAAAGAATAAAAGATAAAAAATGGCTTTACTTTAGATAAAAGTCGCAAATGGTAAAAGCTTGATTTTATCATTTGCTTGATTTCGTCCTGAGACTTTTAACCTCAGGATGACGCTGTAGGGCTCTTGGGTGTAGGAAAAAACAGTTGGGAACTACATTTATCCCATCAGCTGTGAAGCACCTTAACAGCACATAGCACTTTGTGAAAAAAAATTGCACTTTACAGAATATTTGCACTGAAAATTAGCTTTGTGACAATCTCTCTTGTTCTTGTTTTCTTCAATGTTTTAATTTGACTGTGTCTGCCTGTTTTTAGATGATTTTGTTTCTGCAAAACCAATTTCCCCAGTGGGACAGTAATAATAACTTGAACTTGATTTTAAAATGCGATTCATTTGTTTACCGAATTAACGCCATAAATACAGTAAGTGTGGACAACTAGAGATGACTTAGAACCGTTTGCCTGTCAAATTATTTCACAAATGTGTGTTTCTTGAGCACAGATTGAGTGCATTTTCTACAGAACAGTGTGTTTTGCTGCAACAAAGACAGGGTTTTTCTCATCTCACTTTTCAAAAAAGACCATTGATTATATTTCTTATATATTGTATTCTTTATAGGTGTGTACATAATAGTATGCACTTTGTTTGGGAGTTTCAATAATATTTTTTCCAGATTTTTTCCAGATTTTAAACCTTGTGACTGTAGGCCCGCCCACTGACCATGTGACAAGCACCATTCTCTTTAAATCTGTACTGAGACACTCCTCTCGAGTATGCCCTGAAGAAGGCCAGAAGGCTGAAACGCGTAGACGTAATTTTAACCTCTTTTTGCCATGTCAAATAAAGGATTTTAAAGATTTTTGTAACTTTTGAGTGCCTCAGTCTTCTGTCAGAACAGGGTTTTTCTAATTTTTACTTTGTCTAAATGTTTTCGGTCTCTAACTTCCTCTCGACTGATTTAAAACTAATCCAACGTTCTGCACTGTAACACAAAAAGTTATTCCAAAACCGAACATAGAAGTGGTGCACGTATATTATCATGAGCAGCAGCATTCAGGATTTTACCCTTGAGAGACTGATTTTTCTGTATTCCGCAGACGCTCTGATGAAACCGGGAGAAGTTGGTTTTCTTCTCACCATCTTCACCGCGGGCGAAAGAAGAGCAGAGCTTCACAAGACGAGTGGAGGAGGACGGAGGAACAAGTCTCAGCTCATTTTCCAGGCCTCATTTACAGCTGCTGTTCTGCACCTCCTCCAGAGTTCACAGGCGTCCATGTCTCACTACTCACTAGGATATACTCACAGTCTTCTATAGTAATGTAATAAACTAAAATCAAAAAACTCAATTGAATGCAAAAGCACATGAGGGAAAGAGCAGAGGGAGTTTAACTGTTAGACACAGATGTAACATTCAGGGCAATCCACACAACACAAAATTACACAAGAGGATCAATGACTCTTCTGGCCCCTGGAAAAGCCATGTTCCAGCTTCTTCCCTCTGGCAGGACATCTCGTTTTGCTAATAGCTTCTTTCCACAAGCTAATATCAGTTTAAAAAAGCAACTGTTTTAGTTTGATCTATTTCACAGTGACAATTGTTTACTGTTTGGTTTGTTCTATTTCTGTACTTTGAATAATAATGAGAATAATACATTTTATTTATATGGCGCCTTTCTAGGCCCTCAAGGTCGCTTTACGAAGGCTACACAGTTAAAAGCAAAGTAGTTAAAACGTGGACAGTGAAATTAATGTTAACCTTGTTTATTTCTGTACTTGACTTGTGCACATTGGGGCAAATTTATTACAATGTGGTTTTACTGCACATCAAAAAGGAAATTAATCAATATGAAACGTGAACTAATTATGACAGCCATGTCATTCTATCATTTTGATATAATAAATAACCATATATAAAACACATCAGAGACATAACTATACTTTTGTTTTGTTTTTTTACCTGGATGGAAACATTGTCGGAAATGGTCTGTCTCACATTTTTCTAGATTTTGAAACACTGACACTCCAGGTTTAGTTCTGAGATGTCAGACTTTGTAGTTTGGTCAAATAATATATTAATACTTGTGTATATAATGACAATGTTGTTTTTGTAGTATCCAGTATAAATATATGTATATTATACTGGATAATATACATATATTTAAATGTTGAATTTCAACCTTTTAACAATTAAAGTCACTGAAGATAGAACCTTATTATTCTCAATTTATTTTACATTCTCAGAATTAGAAGAATAGATTTGTAGACTTTCCAATCTTTGTTCCCTCTCTCCCCTCTGGTCATCAGCTTTGGGTAATAACCGAAAGGACGAGATCGCGGACACAGGCATTGTTATGGGCCAGGCCCTTACTGTCCAGGAGAGGGTGCTGTCTCTGTTTGCCTGCCTTCTCTGCCGTCTCCTCCTTTGTAAAGGGTCACACCTGCACCATGCCACACCCCTCATCAGTGGACCTTTTCAGCTGTGAGCTGAGAGCTGCTCACGCTCTCCTGTGCTGCTGTCTCGTTTGGTCCTGTCCTGGTGGGCTCTACCTGGAGCCAACATGCTCATTCCTTTTGTGCACATTTTAGTTTGTCTTTTGTTTATGCACCACATTCACTGCACACCACACACTGGCTTTCAATGCACTCATACACCTGCACCACACACTAATTACTACATGCTCATACCTTGTTTTTGTTCATGTTATACTAAACGTTTGTTATTATTAAATAATACTTTATGCACCTTTTACCCCTGTTTTGCCTCCCTATTTGTTATGGCCCTGAGCCAGCCATAACAAGTTGGGGGCTCTGTCCTAAAAACCCACGTTTGTTTAAGGTAAATATAATTTTGAGTTAGCGGTGATATTTTTGTAAACTGGTTTTGTTAGTGAGCGCTTTGGTTAGTCTTGTGTCACCTCTTGTTTTGTTGGTTAAGTGCCATTTTTAATCAAGCTGTACCTGGAATTTGGTGTGACGGGCTCAGTGGGGGTTTCCCTGAGAGGGTTTTGGTCTTCATGATTGTGTGCTGTGTAGAGCAGGTCAAAAACTTCATCCAGGTTTTGGTCAGCCGTGGCTGTTGTAAAGACCCAGAAGGTAAGTGGTCATTTGTAATGTGTGCTAACAGTTTAAAGTTGAGGAATCCCTTGTAGGCTTAGCAGTGTTTCCCAACAGGGGGTTCGCAGCATTTCTGGTGCTTTGGTCTGGAAGTTAAGAGCGGGTCGTAGATTCCCATTTTCCCTTTTCCCTACATCGGCTCGGGAGCGCGCCGCGGTTACTTGATTGGCAGCTTGGTCGTCTTGTTTACCATCGGTATCGGGCGCATAAGAACCCATCGCCATGCTTCACGAAGACTAGGGTTGAGTTAGTACGCTTTTTTTGTTAGGTAGTTAGCGGGGTATCCTTGACTTTGTAGTTGTGTACATTAGTTATCACTTAACCCTTGTATTATGTTGAAAAAAAATGACATTGATTATGTTGCGGGTCATTTTGACCCATACTGTGTAAATGCACTCAAAACAGTCAAGAAAACTGGTTAAACCAATAACAACTTTATTTTAGGTTATATACATATTTAGAAAAGTGACATACAATACATTTTTAATTCCAACACTATATTTAAGAAATATTTAGTCTAATCTTCTTGTCCTCCTCTCGGGTCAAAATGACAATTCTTCCCTCCTTCTTTCCTCCTGCCATGCTTTCTCCTTCCTTTTTCTCATCCTGTTTTCCTTCTCTCTGTTCATCCTCTATCCCCTTCTTTCCTCCTTCCTTGACCAAAGATTCATCCTCTGGATCCTCCTTATCGTAGGAAAATTAACAATCTTATTCAGCAATAACATTGTCCTCTGTCTCTGAAAAATCCTTTGTTTCTGAAATCTCTTCCTCTACATCATTATCCCAGTTAAAAATCTGTGAAAAAGCCTCCTCAGATGTCATCCTTCTGGAGCTCATTTTTGGTGAGTTTGTCTAAAGCCTAGCGTACATCGACAGAGTAAATGGAGACAACTAGTTGCAAGGCGGCTTTTGGTGATGAGAGTAGATGATGGAGATGATCAGTTGCCGAAATCGGTCGATGTGAGCGCTCTTACAACTGGAGTTAAACAGTCGATCTCCAGTTTCAGTCAGTTGCCCGTGTTCTACTTTTCGGCAACTAGTTGTCCTCAGATCCGGAGATATCACCCGATGTGCGCTCTCCAACAACATGTGTGTATTGCGTGTATTGCGCGCTCTCTACAGTTTACTGTATGTAAAAAAAAACACACTTTAGTAGACGGCCAGTTGCTGTCGATGTACGCGCTACTAGGAGTTGCCCGTTTTTGCCACATTGTAGATGTGTGCGGGGCATCAACTCAAAGGCGACGGATGTAATCAGTTGCCATGCCGATGTACGCTAGGCAAAAGAGATGACATGAGAACAGTGACAAGGACAAGTGTGAGAAAGTTCCCTCTCTTCAAACACCTGGCTCTGGGTCTCAGAGGCAATCAAAATACAATGCCAAAGAGACATGTTTTTTTGGATCTGAACAACTATTTACCCACATTAAAGCATCTGGGTCAAAATGACCCGCAACATCATCTTCGTATACAAACTCTGCATAGACATTCCACTACACATCAAAGTTGCCAGATTTTACACACCAGTTCATGACCCTAGATGAGGAAAAGTCACCAAATTTCAGCAAGAAAAATAAAGGATAACCAGTACTTTGATCAACACACAAACTGAAATGGGTCAAATTGACCCTTAACATAATACAAGGGTTAAGCTTCTGGGGGTCTTTTGTTATGGATGAAAGGGTTGAAGATTTTCTGGAGTCAACATGTCAGAGTTGTTTGGAGCTCTGCACTAAAAGGCGTTAAATTGCAATTGTAGAGTATTACAGGGTTGATATTGGAAATTCAACTGTGTTGGAGTGTTCTTAAAACAATTTGAAGAAAAAAATATTTGGAATGGGCATTTTGGTTTCACGTGTGGGTGCGACTTGTTTGATTTTTGAAGAGCAGAAAGAGTTGCTCCTGTTGAGATTGGACGCTTAAAGGGAATTTGAGAAAATGGGGCAGAGGGTTGAATTAGCTAAACTTGACATTGAGCGACAGAAACTGGATTTGAAGAGACAGGAAATGCAGAGTTGTCCTAGATCTGAACAAAGGATGAACTTAGTGACTTGAAGCTTGTTCCACGTTTCAATGAAGGAGATCCTGAAACAAAAGCTTTGCAGTTCTCAGCAGTGACTTTCACTGGCTCTGAGATTCCAGTTGTGGGAATGGCTTTAAAAGTATTGAAGGCTCCATGTCATAAAGTTGTTCTGCATGCTGATTTTGTCCAGGGTGGAGTCTATGGGAGTGCGCCCAGCATTGCCAGTAGATGGCTTAACTGTGATCTTGGGCAATGATATTGCAGGTAGCCGGGTCTGGGCTGATGTACCTCCTCCAGTCCAGGTGTCTGATTCGCCTGTGGTATGTAGTAACCCTGATGAAATTGAGAGGCAGGTTCCAGAGGTGTTTACTTTTTGTGCGTTTACACGTTCGAAATGAGTGGGACCTGAAAGTGAGGAAGATCTTGCTGACAATGAATTCCCTGTGCCGGTTCGGTGAAACAGGACGTCCTGGTGGTGAAGCAGAAGTCTGTTGCTTTGGAGGGATTAGTGGGTGATCCTGTGCACCCGGTGGTGGTTTCTTTAAATTGTTGTGATGTGTGTTACAGATCGGTCACGACCAGAGCAGCCATCGTGGGGTCAGGAACACTTATGGCCATAGCTGGTTTATTTCTTCTGTCATTCCACACTCAAGTCTAGAGCTTAATGCCAAAGAGATGCTAGACTCTGAGGTGTGTGACTGGTCATATTGAGAGTGCAACGGTCTATGTACAATTTGGACATTCTCTAGTGAGCATTCACATACAGGTGGAATGGAGAGTGCTGACATTGATGCTAAATCGCAATGCTTGTGGCATCCTGGAGAATGGAAGCTGCTGGAGAAGGAAGTACCGTATGTGGTGGTGTTGCTGTTGATTCTCACTCTAGCTGGGCTTCACAGTATTTGCTGGTGCCAAGCTCTGATGAAGCAACTGGGGACAACAGGGACTGTTGGGCTCTGGAAGCTGGTGCCAGGTCTGTTCTGGTGTGAGCGTGGATGCTTCAGCCCACCGTGCAAGCGACACTGGGACGGCACGGTGGAGACCCCAAGTCCTGGGGCTAACTGTATTTTGGAGGTACATTGCTTGACACCACTTCTACTCTATAAAATTCTTCCAAACGTTTGAGATGCCCAGTTGCCCTATGGATGGAACGTCCTTTGAGCTGCTCAGAGTATGTGTTCATTTGGGTCTTGTGAAGGGCCCATTTTGGAGCCAACATGCTCATTCCGTATTTGCACATTTGAGTTTGTCTTTTGTTTTTTATGCACCATATTCACTGCACACCACACACTGGCTTTCATTGCACTCATACACCTGCACCACACACTGATTACTACATGCTCACACCTCATACCTTGTTTTTGTTCATGTTATACTCATCTTTTGTTATTATTAAATATACTTTGTGCACTTTTTACCCCTGTTTCGCCTCCCTATTTGTTGTGGCTCTGAGCCAGTCATAACAGCATCAAAATGAGCCTCCTTCGGGATGACCCAGGACACGCTGGAGGGACTATTCCCAATTCTCACCCTTGCCCTTCGGTGTGAGTGCCCTCACCAGAAAAGTGCACTCACAACATTCTCACTAAGAATTGGGACACCCCTGGATCTAGGGAACAATATACAAATGACGCAGCAGAAGATCTGAGATCTGACACAGATATGACTTCATGAAACACAGTATTAAAATGAGACGTTTTTGATTTTATTTCATAAGAAGTTTTGCTATAATTAAGTACAGAACAGCTGCACATCACGCACTCAGAGACAGACGCACGCACAGACACATATGTACACACACAGAGACAGACACATGTACATGCACGTACGCGCAGAGACATACCACACAGAGACAGACTGGTACAGCCGCAGTCCCGCGGTCACAAAGCAAACTGTGTCAAAGCCATGCTCTGAACTACATTGTGGATCTAACTCCGCCACTCGCTGCAGCTGCTTCGGGAGTGAACGTCACCACACAGGGCACCAACACATGCATTAAAAACTCTCAATGACTCGCACACGCCTCGGAGCTTCCTCACATTCAGCACAAACTTGCGGCCAGGTATATCATGTTTTCTTTCATTGTGGCGCGGCTTTGCCCGACAGCTACTTTACCAACAGCTATTGTAATGCATCATGGTATCACCCTCGCTCGCAAGTGATCTCCGGACCTCACTTGCGCTCAAGAGTGGTTTTTAGGGGTGTGAAGGCCCTTCGCCTTGGGACAAGTATTGGGACACCCTACAACCCCTGCGGGCACGTGCAAAATCTAGGGCAAAGGTGCTTTTGAAGGGCAAGGGTGACGGGGCCTATGTCTCTTTTTGTTCTGGGAACGCCTTGGGGTCTCCCAAATGAGCTGGAGGAAAATTGTGAGAGGGAAGTCTGGTCATCTCTGCTTAGACTGTTGCCCCCGTGACCCAGCAACAGATGAAGCCGAAAAAATGGATGGACTTTCCAGAACCTCCTTATAGGGCATTTTTAAATAAATTAATCTTCTCAATTTGGATCCTTGAGAAGTGATGCACAGTTGTATTTCCACTGTACACGGGTCAAACATCCTCCAGAACACAGATAAAACCTCGCACTCCTCTGGGACCGTGCTGTCAAAAGATTTGGTCCTGAGGGAATGGAGGAAAGAAAACCAAAATAAGGCGCCTAGACTTTGCAGAAATACTTATTGACAGGCAGCGTTCCCTGTGGGACTGAGGACTAAAGAGAGTTGGAATCACAAAGCATTAAAAATCTGCACCAGCACAAAGTTTAGCCCCAAAAACAACAAATACACTTCATATTTCAGTTTGTTTATATTTCAGAGCAGAGAGGATTCATGGTTTTACACTGGTCCAGACCAGAGCAGAGAGGATTCATGGTTTTACACTGGTCCAGGCCAGAGCAGAGAGGATTCATGGTTTTACACTGGTCCAGAGCAGAGCAGAGAGGATTCAGTGGCTGCTCTACCTCTGCTGCTGTGACCTAAAGTGCTGCTACATTTTATTATCACTATTGTTAGCTTTTTAGAATGATCTGTTCTATGTGTTTTGTTTGTTTGGATGGACGTGTATCTATTTATCTATCTAAAAAATAAATGGAATTGAAGGGATTGTAAAAACGCCTTTTAATACACCAGTTTGTACTTGTTTCCATGTATCTTAAAAGGCTGTAACTTTGTACTCTAATAATAACTAATAATCAGACTGTCTGTTATTGCCCCCTCTACTAGGTCTGTTTAGTTGGTCTCCTCTGCTCCTGTGCCACCCCCTGCTCTCTGCTCTCTCAGACGGGGTCAGGTCGGGAGGAGCAGGGATCTCTACAGAGCTGTTGAACAGAATACTGCGATGTGTTGAGCCTTGTAGCTGCCTGCCAGGGGTTCCCTCTGGAAGCTCTTCAAACAGGACTTTGATCAGCGGCCGTGATGGTGTGGAGCTGCGGCGGCGTGCGCTGTGTGCACGGTGCTCCACAGCCATGTTTGATGTGGAGATGTCCGCACCGGGTGGTCACCAACAGCACTCGCCTCCCACAAGATTACAAAGTGTCTGTCCCCAAAAGGGCTGCAGGTGTTTGCAAGAAAAATCTAACTTTTCATTATTTTCAAGTAACAAAACACAAATATTTTTGACCCAGTTGCATATGTCACTAGTGAGAACAGGACAACCAGACTGTAAATATCAATAGAAGTAGTGACGCCTATCTCTGCCGTTAAAACTAATGTTCCTGTACCTTTGCCTTCTGTGGGCTTTTTCAAAATGACAGCGGCGCAGGAAAATGTGAAAAAACACATAGACGTTATGCATTTGCGTTAGCTGCACTAGATCAATAAAGAATCATTCTATCTAGTGAACAAATTTGTAGTACTTAAATAGTACTTTTACTTTTTTGGGCAAGTTGAGAGTAACTGTTACTAATTACCTTTTTAAAGTATCATTCCCAACACAGCTCACCACCACCTCCCATAAGCTCAGATTGCCCATTATTTGGGTGATTTTGACATAAATGCACGTCCCTGTTCAGATTTCGGCAGGTAAGGTTAGGATGTTAATACTTCATGATGGACGCTTAAGTCATGTGACTCGTGATGCAACTGTCGACAATCAATAACTCCTAGTGCATTTGAAGAACAGAATGAAACAAACACACTAATACGTTTTTCATAATAGATTTCACAGAAGCACACACATTTGGGAAAACCACCATCAAAACAAAATGCTAATTCATGCTGTTGAAATGGTTGCAGCAGAGTAGGCTAGGCTAACACAATTCATTCCAATAGAAACACATAAAGCTAACAGCTAATGTCACAGCGTCAGGTTCATTTGGCCACCATTTATTTCCACTGCTAAGAAATGACCAGATCTTTGTATACAGTGTATTCTTTCAGCAGAGATTTGACCCAGAGGAATAAATGTAATTAAAAAGAAGTAAGAAGGTCAAAGTATTCATAGGACTAATGAAGGCACTTAGTGAGGGGGGGGGGGGTCACTGTAAGCCTCCCCACAGGTAGCTCCAAGGTCTGCTCCGTCCACACTGTCACTGCTCCTCCGTCAGGTCTCCGGGACGACTGCAGCTCGACAGACCACGCCTCTTTATCCATCTGTATTAGAACACTGCACACACGCAGAGAGGAAGAAGAAGAAGAAACATCCCTCAACTTATCTGTTTGACTCATACGCACTCTTTTGGGCACATTCTTTATCTCACTATAGAGTGCTTTTTATCAGATCTAGACTTGTCTGCAGCGAGGCTCGATCAAGTCTCCTCTTTCAAGTCTTCTCTCATCTTTAAAATGGAATTGTTATATCTTAGAAATGTATGCTGATTTGTACTACGCCTTACTCTATTCTCTATCTCAGTTCGTTTGGCTGTTTGCACCGAGAGCCCAAGCAGTGTCTCTTTCTCTTCTCTGCGACTTCTTGTTACTTCCATGGCAATAAATATGATTCTGATTCTGATTTTGGAGGTGCTTGTCCTCCTGGCCGCTCTTTCTCCACACCAGCCTTCAGAGGGCTCTGTTCAGGTGCGTGATACTGAATTCACGGTGTGTCGGCTTCTATACATACTTCACTCTGCTCTCAATCACAACCAACCAATTATATTTGTAAAGAATTACTTCCCTTTAGCAGGCCAGCATTGAATATTTCCTTGTCTCATCTACTTTTGTACTGGTTTCCATGTTCCAGCTCTTGATTGGCTGCTCTACAGACCTGTCAGACTTTGAAACCTTCTTCTCTCATCACTCTGCTCCTTTTTAAGAGCATTTTCTTTGCCTGACTGGATCCAGGAAAACCAGAGGTGGATCCCACTTAACTGCTCCAGGTGTTCAGTACCTGCCAAAAGAGGTCCATGCAAAAATAACTGTGAATTAAAATGATCCCAGACTTAGACAAGGAGACATCAGGAGGTTTCATTTTTTCACGTAGCATTGATTAGCAGTTTTGAGTAAGGTCCCAGACAGCTCCAAAGTGCGGTCCATGAATGCTCCTGCCGAAGTCTAGGAAGAGTCTACATAACTCTGTGAAAGTCTGATTGTCCCAGGGAAGGATGGCACTTATATAGTCCTTGAACACAGACTTTGGAAACAAGAGGTTCAGCTTTGATGTACAGGCCACTTAGGCAGAGGATGGCAGTGGAAAAAACATATGGCTTTTCCCACAGCCCAATCCCCATTGAAGCTAACATATATATTTACTCTACGTGGTTGCCTCTGTAAGCAGATTTAAATTACAGGTATCAGCATATTGGAAACTCCATGAAACAGGAATATCTAGACATTCAAACGTCATTTCTGAAAACACCAAATTCTGATGGGGGTCTAATTGTTCCACCCAGCAAAGTCCCAGCCTCTGTGGCAATAGTTAAACAAAAGTGCAGGTATGTCAAACTCAGGCTCGTGGGCCAAATCCCAAGACAATTTTGAGCGTCCCCCTTAAATGATTGTCAATTATTATTATTAACTTGTAGCTTTGATGGTAATGAGCTACCAAGGCATGTCATGCATCAGCACTGCTCTCTGGAAAATACCCACATTGGATTTTGAAAAGTTAACCCAACAACACATCATTAGAAGTCAAATAGAGAACAGTGATTGGTCCAGTTTTGGTTAAATCTAAACAATTAACACATTAAGTGTCATGAAAAAAGTCAGGTCGAAATTCCTTCATAATAAAAAAGAAAAAAAAACATTATAAGAACAGGAAATCCCTTCTATTCTTTCGGCCCATGACCAAAATGAGTTTGACACCTCTGCAATGGTGGAACTCATTGCCTCAGGTTTAACAACACATGCATCCGTTCAAGGACAATAAAATGGCATAACTAAACTTGTTTTTATTTTTTTATTTTAAGTTAGTGTCACATGAGCCGCTGCCTATTAGTGTATTTATTATTTTTGTTGTGTTAAAAACAGGACATTGTGAGACATATCTTGGTGGAGACTGGAAGTGGATGAGTCAGAGTCACTTTTGTCATGAAGCTGTTAGTCATGACGCGGAGTAGGACGCACTTCAAAGCTGTCTTAAAAAATGTTGTCCAAATATTCTCCAGATCATTTCCCACTGAGTCACTGGTGCATGTGTTTGTCTGTGCAAAGGGCTGTAGCAGCGTCCGGAGGTGGGCTGTGCACTCGTTCAACCAAATGAATAGCTCTTGGATTAAATTAAATTTTGTCTGGAATTAAATGATGGGAAGTGGTCTCTGTGTGCTACCAGATCGCCGTGGGAGGCCAATATCGCTAAAAGGCTTTTACAGGATTAATTTAACAGGTTTTTTTCTTTCGCCTCTAAACATTTTTCTGTCTTTGTCCAGCAGGTCGTCATAAACCACAGAATTCCCATCGCATTGACATTTAGTGTTTGGAAAATGGCACAGAGCCAGCCAACAGGGCGCTGCAACCACAGAGGAGGACTGTCGCTATATGTGGTCTGGGTATCCGGGGGGACGTGGAACAAGAAGAAAAAGAAATAAATAAATGCAAAAGTGTGTTTGTTTTGTGGATAAAGCAGAGCGAGCAGGTGGCATGCTGTGGACTGTGTTTTTTGGTGAATAGGTGAACGTAGCAGGTCTGACCCCTGCTTCAGAAGCCAACTCCAGGGAATGCTCTTAGCAAAAGCACCTGCTGCTTGGAAACCATGGCATGAAGCATTCATCTTTACGGAAAACATTGAAAAACACTCTCACACATTGAAGAACAAGTTTCTGATTTTAGAAAGATAGGACATAATTTACCATATCTTCTCACAACCGCTGTTATGTTATTTTATATGTATTTACTTCATTTCGAGGGCGGCAAGATCAAACTCATCTGCATCAAAGACCATCCATCACTTTCAAGGCAAGGCAGGTTTATATGTATAGCACAATTCATACACAAGGCAACTCAAAGTGCTGAACAAAGAAAGATACCAAAAAAATCCCTCAGTTATATGCACAGCTAAACAGAACTCTTTTTAACCTGGTTTTAAAAATTGTCAGAGAGGAGGCCTGTCTCACATCTTCAGGAAGACTGTTCCAGATTTTAGCAGCATGAATCTGAAATGCAGCCTCCCCATGTTTAGCTCTGACTCTGGACACTAACAGGAGTCTAGTCCCTGTGCTCCTCAGAGTCCCAGCAGGAGTCTAGTCCTTGTGCTCCTCAGAGTCCCAGCAGGAGTCTTGTCCCTGTGCTCCTCAGAGTCCCAGCAGGAGTCTAGTCCCTGTGCTCCTCAGAGTGCGATTCTCTTGACGCATGCGGCATCACAGGTGCGTTGTTATTTTACTAAGCTCATTGGGAAGAATTTTAATAAACAAAACGTTCAAAACGCAACAACTCTGCATCGATGCGGCTCAAGCCTGTTCCTAAATCAAGGAGGTCAAAAGACAGTTTCAGGGTTTACTGCCTCCGTCTGGAAGAGGCCCCAGAAGAGACCCGCCCTCGGTCCTCTCTAGTGCTTTGTTCATCAGCATCGTCCGAGTAAAGGGACTGAGTCATGCTGTGTCTCCATAAGAGCTGAGTCAAAGTCTGCAGCATGGACCGCTTTGCTACACTGCAAAACATGTAAAGATATAACGTAAGTATTTTTATTTTGACAATCTAATAACAAGATTTTTCATTGGGACAAGTAAAAATGTCTTGTTTTTAAAAGACACAAGACAATTTAATAAATGTCTTTCTTGGAATGATGGCCACAGTGGCTCAGTTGGTAGGGCATTTGCTTTTGAGCCTGAAGGTCGTGGGTTCGATCTCCCCACAAAACCTACAAGACTGCTCCCACTCATGTCTGCGGTTGTTGTGTCCCTGGGCAAGACACTTAACCATCCTGTGGACCCACCACCTGCAGGAGGATCAGCGAGGGACTGGTGCTATGAGCATTGGGAGGCAGCTCTGATTGCCACCTCCCCCAACCTAGAAATGGATTAATAAAGGGGTTGAAAATGAATGAATGAACGAATGAGACATAAATTGCAGCTGCGCTTGAAATAAGATTAAACGGCGTGTTCTTTAATGTAAAAAAAGACTTGATTTATTACTTTATATTTTGTCTCTTTTTACCTGTAATACCTGTGGATCCAAAGCGACACCAATGCATTGCTGTGGTGCTGTTTTCCCATCACCTGGAAACCCTCAGCAAACCAGTGTCGATACTAGTGGAAAAAAAACTAGTGTCCTTGGACCTCACTGTCAGACAAAAAATAAATTACTGTCTGACTTCCCCGTCGTGGGTCAAAACTATACGGCCGGCCCTCGGAAGCTGGCCTTTTTCACTCAAGACCAGCACCAAGGGAATGGATACATGACACAGAGTTTACCGTCTGATGATGTACGAAAGAAGAAGGTCAGGACTATTCAGATTGAATCAGGTCAAAGGTGCAGGGTTGAATAGTGCAATCAGAGTGCTATTATTTCCTTCTTTTTTTCTGCTATATTTTACTGGACAATGAACGTGAAATTTCCCCTCTGTGGGCCAATAAAGGACTATCTTATCTTTATAGTTACAGACCTGATGAGTGTTCTGCTGCTGGACACCTGAATTTCTCCTTCGTGGGATCAATAAAGTATCTACCTATTTAGTTGATTTGTTAGATTTATTCAAGCCTGCAGAAGACAATGTCACATATCTTTACACTACAAGTTTGAAAAGGGGTTGGATGAAGGAGATGTACAATTGTTCCCAACACCTACTGGCAAAATTCAACACAATAATACACAGAATAAAATGCAAACAATATTCAACATACAATATCAATAGAAATCTGATACGTGGACCATCCTTCAAAGACGTTTTCAAGAGGAAAGAAGACATCATACAAAAGCATTGGGTAATTCTCTTTCCGGTTACACCAGCAAGGAGTTCTACCCATAGACTGTAAATATTAACAGACATTAACAGAAACTAATGTGGCATCACTTTTGGCTTCTATGGGGCTTTTTCGACATGGCCATGGGGCAGGAAAATGTGAAAAAATGCATTTGTCCATGTGTTAGCTGCACTAGCCCCACTCATTTAACAAGTACATTCTAAAGTCCACAGGGGCTAAACTGGACTGGTCCAAAAATGTATCTACTCCCCTCAGCATGGACAGCATCTGGAACGTAGCTTTGAACCAAGAACCACTTTTGGACCAAGAGCCACTTTTGGACCATCCTGTAAAGACGCTTTACAGGATGGTCGAGGAAAGAAGAAGAAGAAGAAGACGCCATACAAAAGCAGGGCTGTGCTTTGTTTATATTCGGACATTCCTCACAATAAAAGAGCGTTAAGAACTCGAGATCTTGAGTGACTAAAATAGCGTGAAAAAGGTGTATTTAAAACAAGTTGTCGGGTGTAAAATGACAGGGTGAAGATGAATGGAGAAGGCTTTGCTCAGTCGTGTTGTGGTGACCCGTGAGGAGTGAGATGATCGTAGTAATGACGCTGCCACAGTGATGGATCACCACAGTTACAGTTTTATCAGCCGCACGCTCCACCGATGACAGTAATTAAGCTCGGAATTTCCATGGATTTGATTTTGCTTTTGCAGATTCAGCAAGTAAATATACTGTCATGAATTAACTATTAATTAATTAATCCATTTTGAAAGCGTAGAGTGGGAGTAATTGTCGGTCTGTACTTATTTAATGTCCCGTTGTTTGGTTCTAGCACTGTGTCTTTCGTCCGTCATGTGACATCACAGCATCCCACGGACGTTCTACTGTAGTTTGACATTGTGGTGAAGGGTAGCTGAAAAATCTTTCCTGAGAACCATTTCTTGTGATTTTTAATTGTCCTGTGGGATTTTAATTGTATTTTTTAATGTTTATGTAAATTTTGAGGCCTCCCTAAAAAAAAAACTCAAACAGCAATCCATAATAGATTAATACATACATTCTAATTCTAGTCTAATTCTTAAAAAGGTGTCTAGAAATGTTGACAAAATTCCCAAAAAATATATACATGACGTTGGCTAGAAGAAAGCACTTACAAATACAACAATAATATGGAGGATTTAAACACTATTGAATAATTACACGGAAAAATATTTGGAATTTTTCAACATTTATTTCAAAAAATAGTTTCTTTGTTGTATTAGCACATGTCGTCTAACTGAAATACACCACCAGATCATTAATGCAACTAAAGCTCCCAAACCTAGATCTAAAATATTGTTTTCTTTGTCTCTTTGTGTCCTATCCTGGTCTTACCATGTGTAAACTCTGGTCCATGATCATCTCCTACATGTACGTCTGGGTCTGATCCTAGTGGCTGCAGTTTCCTCGGTTGAATCCCCTCCAACCAATCAGAGAGCGGGGGAGGTGGGTGTTGTAGGTTGGTGTCGGTGACGTCAAGAGTTTGTGCTGAATTTACTGGTTGTAGTTTGTCGGAGAATGCAATAGTAAAATAATCTGTTCCAGGCTAAATATGTCCATATTTTGAGCTCACAATCACAAATACGTTAAAGTTAAAAGGTCCTTTCACTGTAAATGAAAAACATGAAAAAACAGTTCAATTAAAATAATGACCTTCAAAATGCTGGAGTGTTTTGTTTATCATATCAACTCTTTTCACGGTGGCTAAATAAATAAAACAGTGTCTCATGGCTCCACACAATCACGGTGATTACACACACTTTGGAAACTTTGGTTTGGTGCTGTGATTAGCGTTAGCCTGTCTCGTCAAAAGAGTGGGGGAGAGGCTAATCAAACATAATTGCAGCAAATCAATGCAATGTTTTAATTTTGCACCTGGGTTTGTCTGTTTGTGTGTTGTGTGTGTTCAGGCGTCGCCATTATACATTGTTACATTTAAGTTCATATTTGTGAGATTTTGTGCTCAAGGTCAGTCCAGTAACAAAGTGTTGGCGGTTAAGTATCGCTGTGGGTTTTATAATATCAAGTTATAAAGACATGTATGAGTCAGATCTATTGTGTGGTCCTGACCTCACTGTCAGACAAAGCAAAGGAGGGGGACTCTAGGTGGGTCTCTCTCTGTTTTTTCTGGTCTCTCTCTGGTCTCTCTGGTCTATCTCTCTGATCTATCTCTGGTCTCTCTCTGGTCCCTCTGGTCTTTCTCTCGTCTCTCTCTGGTCTATCTCTGGTCTCTCTCTGGTCTCTCTGGTTTCTCTCTCTGGTCTCTCTCTGGTTTCTCTGGTCTCTCTCTGACCTTTCTCTCTGGTCTCCCTCTGGTCTCTCTGGTCTCTCTCTGAGCCTTCTCTCTGGTCTCTCCTAAAACTGTTTTAGTCGATCGATTTCAACAAAAGTTTTTCCTGTACTTTGAACCTTGTTTTGTTTCTGTACTTGTCTTGTGCACACTGGGGACTTTTGCAGATGTATTCCAATGTGGTTTTACACATTCTATTTCCTAAAGATCCAAGATGTGGCCCTATTCAAATGAATGGTTGTGCTCAGTGGCGCTTTGTGATGACATGGGGGCTGAAAGATTAGCGGAAGTCGCCTGGAACTCAAAGATCTATGGGAAACTCGCCTGTATTTGGGTATCGTCTGGTCCTCCCGGTTCTGCGCAGTGGATGACCTCCCACAATGTGTTGCGCCAAACACGCGTGTGTGGGTCTCACACCAGGTCTCACGCACGTGCACAGAGGGGCTCGGCTGCGCTCTGACCAATCAGAGCCAGACGAGCAGAGTTTGTGGCACTAAAGTGTGGATTTAAAGAAAACCGAAGGATTTAAGAAGAAAAAAAGTTCAGGATGACAAAGGACACTTAAATCCCCACAAAATCCGACCTTTATGAAAGCTGTAGGTTCTCTGTCAGCTGAGGTCGTGCTGTTTTAACATATCCAACATATCAACAACTCTGGAGTTTATCAATGATTATTTGACATTGGTGTAAAAAAGCGGCTGTTGCGCTCTGACGCTGTGTTCATATCGATCCTGAGTGTGTATTATCACGGGCCACAGTGTTCTCTGGATGTTGGTAAACGACAAAAGCACAGAACTGGATCCACACATGCTCAGCTAATCTTCATTAACTCTGTGTGAATTGAAATGCAAATGAGCAGCCAGTGGAAATTAGAGTTTGTAATTGCACCTGTGTAAACTGTGATCATGTTGAATGCCTCCTCAATAGTAACCGCTTCCTTCTATGAGAGATCAAATGTACCTGATCATATAGCATGACTCTATTCATTGTGGCGGATCAGCGGCTCCACCCTGAGTTCCCCACGTTCAATTGGCTTTTAAGCTTAGCGTACATCGGACTGGCAACTGATTATATCCGTCGCATATGAGTTGCTGCCCCGCACACATCGACAATCTGACTAAAACGGGCAACTCCCAGTAGCAGACCAGTCTCGGGAATAACAGCGCGTACATCGACAGCAACTGGCCTCAACTACAGTGTGTTTTCTGACATAAACTGTTGCGGGCTCGCAATACACGCAATACACACACGTTGTCGGAGCGGCGCATGGAGCGCGCACATCGGGTCATATCTCCGAAACTGAGGACAACTAGTTGCCGAAAAGTAGAACACGGGCAACTGACTGAAACTGGAGACCGACTGATCATCTCCAGTTGTAAGAGCGCGCACATCGACCGATTTCGGCAACTGATCATCTCCCACCATCTCCTCTCAGTTGCCAAAAGCCGCCTTGCAACTAGTTGTCCCCAGTTTCTCTGTCGATGTACGCTAGGCTTTAACGAACTCAAAACACTGCAGAAGAACCGACATTGGATCAACTGTAACTGAATAAATATGAATAAGACACATTTTTGTTATGTACTCAATATAATGGAATAGTTTATTTACAAATACAGATATAATATATATCCAAAAAAATTGAAAGGCTAGCAAGTCGCCTGTTTTTTGAGAAGCCAGATGTCATTTAGTGTCATACAAATATGTTAATATAATGCCCTTCCTGACATGGCCTGGTGGCGGAGTGGTTAGCACTCTTGCTTCTCAGCATTAAGGTCCTGGGTTCGAACAGGGTCTTTCTGAGTGGAGTTTGCATGTTCTCCTTGGGTTTGCATAGGTTTCCAGAGACCAGAGAATATCAGCAATAAGGTAAATGTGCAAATGAGCAGTGGTCGCCATAGTAACAGCGTCCGGGAACCATCTTCAGATGTTGGTGCTCTGCTTGGTCAGGACCGGAGCTGGAGGATTTTACCTATTTTACATGTTTTTATTGGTAGGGGAAACCGGAGGAAACCTACGCAGACACGGGGAGAACATGCAAACTCCACTCAGAAAGACTGCCCTTATGTTCAGCCTGCTGCTGTAGATCTGTTTACATCTATTTAAAAAGTCATATAGCAAGTGTTGTAAAAGTCCATTATCAGAAGATGTCCCATTTAAAGAACATTAGTGATATTCTGACTTTGTCGATGGTTGAGAAGGACTGCCAATGGTTGCAGTGTGTGGGCTCATCGGCAGCTACAGCGGCACCGAGGACTGGCGCCCGCCGCACAAAGGTCTTTGAAGTGCACTCTGACTTTTCATATTTCACATGAAGGGCCCGATGAAGCTGAGGAAGCATGATGTAAGTGCTCTGGTCAGAAAGTCCAGTGTGTGGCTCCGTGTGAGGGATCCACAGCTCTGAGACATCCATGATTTCACTCTTTGGGGCGGAGGAGGGGAGGCTGTTACCATGGAGACGCCACGCACACATTAGCCTGATTACGTTTTTTAGAGGTTCTGTGGGGAAAAAAACACAGCATTGAAACGACAGTGTTGTAGAGCGGTCATGAGGTTTTAGTTTAGTAAGGAAAACCCCTGAGATGAACCGTCTCATTTTCAAGGGGGTCCTAAACATAGATACAAACATGTAAACATATACACACAGTTAGATAGATAGATAGATAGATAGATAGATACGGACGGATAGAAGATAGATAGATGGATAGAAGATAGATAGGTAGGTAGGTAGGTAGGTATAGATAGATACTTTATTGATTCCCGTAGGAGAAATTTAGGGGTCCAGTAGCAGCAAAATAAAAAATAAAATGTATCATTCTAAAAAGTTAAAAATAGTAATAATCAGCAACTTCAGGTCACAGCAGCAGAGGTGGAGTAGCCTCTGGGTTAAACCATTTTCTCTGCTCTAGTCCAAAGTAAAATGCTAAATGCTTCATTAGCATATTTCAAAAAGTTAGCATTCCTCCAGTGGATACACATACACACACAGACACACAAATACAAAAATAATTTACAGCAAATTAAGGATGAGAAAAGATAATTACATAAACACACACAAAAACAAAAATGAAACAAAACAAATGCTCCTTCGTACCCCACTCCTCCCTCTGCTAAAATTACACATTTAGAAGAGACAAAGTAAAGCTATTAACAATAATGACACATACAGAACATTAGTGACATAAACAAGGAGTTTTAAGGACCCTGATAATAATGAGACATAAGACATAATGGATCGTATGGATGTTAGTATTCCAGTCCGATGGAGCCTTGTACTGAAACCATCTGCGTCCAACTTCTTTAAAAAACAGCATAGTCCTGATTTAGAGTTGAGTGTGATGAAAGAGAAATGAAAACCGACATAAATGCTGTAATAGTTCTGCAAAAACATGAAGGCGGGAAGTCCAAGGCATCTGGAACGACGCAGGACACGGGTGAGGGTAGCTGTACGCTTGTTTTAATTATTAATTTCTTGTTGGCCCGTTGAGAGTAAGGCCGCTGGATCTGACCTTCTGGATTTTAGCCCTGCACCAATTTCTCTGTTCTTTCCCAGGAAGCATGAATCTAATTTAGGGCTGGCCGCTTTGCAGTTTCTCCCTTTAATCTTCTCCGCTCTGCTATAAGGACGAGAGAGAGGGATGTGGAAAGACAGAGGAAAGGAAAGGAGAGAGGGAAGCATGGGGGATAAAGTGTTTAAAAGAAAAGTGTAAATAGATAAGCAAATGCCACAGACTGTAAATATTCAAACTAATGTGCCACCACTGTTGCCGTCTGTGGCTTTTTCAAAATGGCCGTGGGGCTGGAAAAAACTAATTTGTGCATGTGTTAGCTGCACTAGCCCCATTTATGTAACGAGTGCTTTAAAAAGTCCACAGCGGCTAAACTAGATTGGTCCAAAAAATATATACTCCCCTCAACATCGACAGCATCTGGACCGTAGCTTTGGACCAAGACCCACTTTTGGACCACGACCCACTTTTGGACCAAGAGCCACTTTTGGACCATCCTGTAAAGAAGTTTTTGAGGAAAGAAGATGCCATTTAAAGCATTGGGTAATTCTCTTTCTGGGTACACCCCCACAGACCAGGAGAAAATGCATAGAGAAGAAGAATCTTGACTGGAATGTTTGCTGGTTTTGCCGGCAGGAGGATTTGTGGATTTGGCACCGACTAATGACTGGGAAACTGATGAGGGGTAAATAAGGAAGTGCTGAACTAGTGGAGGATAAAAAAAAATAAGAGCAAAGTAAAACACAGCGGTAACACAAAGAGACATTATGGACTTAGCCTCAAATAGATTTTATATATCAAAACAAATTTTAAAAATATATTTAAACATGCTGAGCTAATGTGTTGATGATTTTATCCAATTCACTTCATAATAAACATAGGGCACATTTTATAAACAGATCCCAAAGTGCTGCACAGAAACAAATATTGGATGATTACACAAAGATATGTTGACAATTGTTGTGGCCAAATTTGCAGGTGAAAGATAGATCCTTTCTTAGATAGAAGTTAGACCTTTGAAGCTGTGCAGGGCAGCGCCTGGTTAGTACTGTGATGGGAGACCTCTGGGAACACCAGGTGCCACAGTGGGGCGGCTGCGGCTGTAAAGTGCCAAACTGTGGTTGTGTCCTTAGGCAAGACACTTGCTGGTGAGTCTGGTGTGTGTGTGAATGTTTGGTGGTGGTGGGAGGGGCTGATGGCACAGACTGGTTCCCTCGCTTCTGTCAGTGTGCCCCAGGGCAGCTGTGGCTACAGTAGTAGTTTATCACCACCGTGTATGGAGTGAAAGAACGAGGACATGTAAAGTGTCTTTGAGAGTCTAGAAAAGTGCTGTATAAAAGCATTATTATTATTATTAATTTACTACTAAGCAAAAAACCAAAGCATAATTGAATATACCCAGTTTGGAAATTGAACAATACTCAAGGAAATACAGAGCAAAACCAACATGTTCAGAATAATAACATGCAGTACGAAGTTAATATGAATATGTTTTTTTCTCTCTGCAAGCAATCAGTAAAGCCCTTTTTTAATATCTTAAAGCACAAAAGAACCTCAAATCTTTCATGTGAAAACAAAACCCAATTGATTTCTGATCGCGCTCCGTCGGTCACGCACAAACAAACACGCACATGTATGATGTCCAATGTGGAACGGCTCTCAAAGGACTGCCTCATTTCAGCATTAAATTGTTTGCATGACCATGACATGTACAGAACCATGGAGTCAGACCCCGAGATGTGTTTGAGTGTAAATGAGTGGGAGGGGCCGTGAGAAGGGGGCGGAGCCTACAAATCAGCTGTGGTGTAATGCACAAAGAACAAATGGTGGTGTTTTATTGCCTGGGGGAGGCTTTTAAATTCACACTGTCTCTGCAGGAGGAAGCAGAGGAGCCGCTGTCTGATGTGCTACGGACGCAGACACAGATTTACTCACAGAAATTCACCACATACTTTAAAGCTGGAGCACTGGGTGTTTGTGAGTTTTTGCATCTACGTTTGGATGTTTCATGACACTTTGAAGCATCTGTGGTTAAAGCTGAAGTCATTGTTATAACACATGACACTGGAGAGGGGACTTTCCACTTGTTTTGGTTCATGTCAAGGCCGAAGCTACTGGCATCGTGGTGAATGCTGGTTGGACTGTAGACTTTTAGTAAGAGGGCCAATTTAGTTCATCAGACATGACCTGGGGCCAACAACCTGGATTAAAAAAAACTGGATTGACTGTATTCTGGAATTTAAAATGGGTTTTGATACGTCCATATTGATTCGCACTCCAGCTGCCTTTAATTTGAAAGGTTGTGACACAATCATAAAACAATTCTCAAACCCACCACCTTCAGGCTCTGATTGTGGAATTGTTGTTGGGTTATCATTAAAGTGAATATATTCAGTTTAGAACAACTTCGGGTTGACCTACATTGGAGTGTGGAAAACTATGTTGCAAGGCGTTGTCCAACAAGTGGTTAATGATTTACCTGTTGGGCTTTTCCGTTGTGAGGGTGTGAGTTTTTCTGTTCTGGAATAAATAATCAGGACTTGCTTTTTGGATGCGTTAGGACGAAAAGCATCTCCTCCTTGTTACATGCAAGTAAAAACTAATACCTTTCCTGTTAATGTTCCAATCATAGTTGACATTTTCTTGAAGTGTAAAGTGTTACTCTTTATCAAATATCCAAATGTACCTGGTGTCCATAATATTTACAGTTTTCAAGCAGATACAGTCAGACAGCAGAATGAGTCTTACATTTGGGTTTCCAGTTTGTTGGTGTTTAAACAGACACAAATAACACAATTCACAAACAAAAAATGCTCCACACACTTCTTTAAAGCAGGTAATTAATCAGTCATACATAACACACATAGTTTGAACCGTTTCTAGTCTGGCAACTGCATTTGCCGGTGATTGTAGTGGCTTTATTTGACCAATGCGAGTGCACATTACATCTGGTCTCTTTAAGAAACATTTCAGGACCTTGGACAGAGACAGAAGCGGAAGCCTGAGTGTGACCATTTTACAGTTTATTTTATAATACTCAAGGGTCTGAATCTCTGTCTCGAGCTTCCTCTTTCTTAGTAATGTTTGGTCACATTTTACTTTTACTTGATAATGTGTATTTCAACACAATCTAGAAAAAAATGCAGCAGCCGTCTTCTTGATTTTCTTCACAAATTAGTCCACATTGTAGAAAAAAAGACACAAACTATGACAAGTAATTCAATTATTACTCTTTGCTTTTTGATATGCATTTTTTGTATGCGTTCAATGATACGGTGAATTTCCAGGGAAAGAGAAAAAAGGTAGTAGGTTGGTGTCGGTGACGTCAAGAGTTTGTGCTGAATTTTCTGGTTGTAGTTTGTCGGAGAATGTGATGGTAAAATAATCTGTTCTGGTTCAATCTAAGCATCAAGAAACTGAAGCCGGAGCAAGAGAAATGTTTAGTAAATGTCATTGATGCAAAGATGTTGTGGTTCTACTCCCCATGGTCTCCGTTAGCGGTAGGGATGTACCGAATCCAGGATATGGGTTCGGATTCGGCCAAATATTGGCTTTTTTGACGGGGTTCGGTTTCTGGCCGAACCTTAGAATTTTTCCCCACCGAACCTGAACCCTGCACTTGGATTCATCACGGAAATCAGATTCGTTCGGAAGTATAAATAAACATGCAGTTTAGCGGAGGTTTATATCCTCTTGCTCTCTATTCCTCTTCGGGTAGGCTGAGGTCTCTTCCTGGTCATGTGATCGCCGCGGTCCAATTAGCTCTAGTTAAACTAGCGAGGGGATGCTATGATTCTTGTTTTCACCTGTAATGCGGTTCTGATGGGATCATAAATTAACTGCCTATTCACCAACTTTATGGAGCCGATTACCAGTGCCAGGTACTTGTCATCTGAGCTGCCTATGAAGCAGAGTTGGTGAGTCCATGTTTAGGCAACTAGCCCCTTAGCATTAGCTTCTCTCAACTTGTCTCTGACAAGTTTGGCATATTTCTCAAATGTCCATATATATAATGTTTTGACCTGAACCAGTGGATGCTATTTATGCATGTATGGTGCTTTAGCTCTTATTTCTACATGACATGCACAGTAATATATGTACTTTATCTCTGAAGCTTTACACTGCTGTGAACTGAATGTATTTGTGTTTAATGATAAACGGGATTATTATAAATGTTATTATAATAGATTCTGGTCGAGCTACATGTCCAATTTGCAATGCCGATTTGTCTCGTGGTGGTAAGGACCCTAAACAGTACACAACACCGCCACTGTTAAAACATTTGCGTATGAAACATCAATGGACTGAGGATGGAATAGGATTCGGTATTCGGGTTCGGATTCGGCAGAATCTTAACCAGTGGATTCGGTATTCGGCCGAACCCCAAAAACCTGGATTTGGTACATCCCTAGTTAGCGGCAAAGGAGATGGCTAAAGCTAGGCTAAATGCTAACGACTAACTCGGGCTAATTACATACATCACAGTAAAACTTAGATCTAATCGTTTTAATCTGCAAAAGGAGTTAACCCCTCCCACCTGTTAACGGAGTCCATGGAGCAAATCCAGACCTTTGTACAAATGAAATGAGTACAATGGTACGGTAAGACCAGACTAAGAATAGCTCATAACGATGGAATTTCTGAACCACAGTCAGCAACATCTTCACGGTAAATGAATCCTGTCCATTTTCTTCAGTGAAATATTCTCTTTTTGTTTAGACCTTCCTAAAAGCGCTGCATAAAACTCTGACATTTTGGTTGGACTCACTTTTTCCCCATTGCTGCCGTCAGTGTGCACATTTCTGATGTGAATGTCTGAAAAGCTGTTGGATGGATTGCCCCGCTCTAGGTATCTTTCCGTCATGCACAAATAAGTCCTATATTCAAAAGCAGAATATATTTAAAACAGAGAGCTCCATAATCTCTGAGCGGATTCTCTTTCCCTCTGAATTCCAAAGCTGTTGACTTTCTCTAGACTGAGCACGACATATTTTCACCCCGGAACATTTGGTATCATTGTTTCCAAACTCTTTGAATGCCAGATGTGAATACAAGAATATAATATAATAATTTACCTGGTGTTGAATGTGTTTTTATTATTCCTTTCAAGTCATTTCCATGTGGCAGCCCCATCCAGCTCCACCGCGCTCTGAGTGCTCTGGTGATTGACATGTCTATCAACATGACACAGCCGTGACAGACAGATCCCTGAGGTGTAAGTCCCAATACACACACACACACTCGCGCACACATAAATACACACACACACACACACAGAAACACGCACAGAAATGCACACACACACACACGCGCACGCACACACACACCCAAAAACGCACACACACACACACACACACACACACACGGACAAACGCACACAGAAACGCACACATACACAAAGAAGCGCACACACACGCGCACAAACAGAAAGAAACACACACAGTACACACACACACTTCCATTCAGTAAAATTTTTTGTGAAGCCTCATTCATTGCGGTCTGACTGTGCTCTTGATTTCAGAGATGTGAAAAGCCAAATTGATCCACCTGAAAGTCTATCTGGGTTCAAAAGCATCTTTGCTGTGGGAGCGACTTTCAAGATACAAGAAAATTGGCAAAGCAAATGTGGCTTTAACTTGGACAAAATGTACTAGTTCTTTCAAGAATGTTAGCACTATTGAATTGAATTTATTTGTTTATTTGAATGAGAACAGTCCACACTAATCAACAATACTGTGAATGTGTAAGTGTTGGCTATAAAGCTAGTTTAGCACTGTAGTCCCAGAGGCTAGATGTCCAAGGACAAAGTAATCACCCATTTTCTTTGGGGTATTTGAAACCACTAACAACCCTGTAACGGTTTCCTCGACCAGGTGGATCACCTTTTGAGTTTCAACTTCATCTACCGTGATGGGGCGTCTCACTTGGTTTTCGGCTCTTTTACATCAAACTGCATCTCAACCATTTGGGATTGACCTATAATTAAACCACTAGGGGTTTAAAAAAACACTTGTGTTATTGGTGCTCTTATGTCATAGCAAATGAAAAAAAAGAAAAACATTCACAATTCTTACTTCAAAGAGTGAACCTTAAAGGGTTGAACTTGTAAAAGGCTACAGAGAACATGGATTAGGAGTTAGGGTTAGGAGGGTTAGGATTAGGAGGAGCTGCAGGTTGGAGATCAGACTTTGATGAAGAGAACACTACGGATGCACTTGATTGATATTTCTATTTAGCTCTCTGTAAAAATGACATATTCAAGGAAGTGACACTTGAAAAACCTGCATATGAAGCAATCGCCTCAAACACATCGAGTTCTAACCATTAGTGCAACCATTTTATTTTCACTGCAACAATGGGAATAATTTGGAACGCCAGAAAAAGGCAGTTTTTATGTTTTCTCACAAACATCTTGTGCAACACATTTGCAAACAGCAGAGATTTATAAACCCTGTGGTCCCAAGACCAGACCCCCAACCCCCCCGCTCCTTGACTTTCTGTCCATAAAACCATGAACAGAACCATCAGAATCATTTTTATTACCGTGTACTGTACGTAACAGACGAGGAAATGGCTTTGGCTCGCGGTGCAACAGTCAAAGAAGAGAGATAAAGAATAGAGTAAGGCATAATAAAAATCGGTATACACTGATGAAGTATAGAGTGTGACCATGTGACCAAAGCAGGACATGCAGTTGTTAGCATGCGCAGATTAAGCTCTGTGTCGGAGATATCCTGGCTGTGATGTGGAGTAGACAGAAAATCGTTGTGAAGTGCTCTTTAAAGGAATAGTTCACCGTTTTTACATACTGACATATGTTCTTACCTTACCTTAGACTAGTTAATACGTACCTGTCTGGTCTTAGTCCGTGCGCTCTGTCATGCAAACGGAGCAAAAACGGGAGCACAACCGCAGCCTCCTCTGTATATTTTGTAGCACCAAAAGGTAGCTCCCGCTAGAAGCTACCAAACTCTTCCAAGTGTTCCCTATTAAATGTATATAGTTACGTGACGTGTTACACTGCAAAGTATAGTAACACAGCAATGTAACAGTCGATTTTCTCAGCGGATAAAACGGGTACTATATTGTGAGGCGTAGTAATCTGAGGGGCGCTACGTCCGCGCACTAACTTCTCTCCGGAGACTTCTCTCTCGCTCACTTCCGTCAATAGAAGCAGCGTGACTTGTAGTACACACGGTAGCAGCGAGAGAGAAGTCTCCGGAGAGAAGTTAGTGCGCAAAGAAGTTAGGAGCGCTACGTCCGCGCACTAACTTCTCTCACTGTCACACACGATACAACACAGAGCAGAGAGCCCAGAGAGAGAATCATGGACCAAAACAATAAAACACGGGACGGTGCAGAGGCAGGACGCTAAAGCTGCAGACCCCAGAACTGGTCCTGTATTTATTAAACTACTATACAGCAGAAGAGGCAGAGAGCTACATAATAAAAATCTGTATAATAATTATAATTAATAAAAACAGATGTAAAACATAGTATAATAATGTATAACCTTATATTTATACTTATAATAGATAGGCAATGACTCAAAGGTGAATCATTCAAGATCGTGTGTTGAATTCTAAATCCTTTGGGGAGCTACCTGAAAGGGGCTGGGGAGCTACCCTCCCTGGAGATCCCTGCCTTAAACACATGCAGCAAGGTAGTCTACATGCAGGAGTGAAACGAAACCGGCCAGAGGCAGTAGGTGACGCGAGCCTGACTATAAATCATCAGTTTCATTACAATGCAAAGCTATTACATGGCGGCACGGTGGCTGAGTGGTTAGCATTCTCAGGAGGTCAGAAGGTCCTGGGTTTGCATTTTGTTTGCATTTTCTCCCCGTGCCTGCGTTGGTTTCTTCTGGGTGCTCTGGTTTCCCTACCACTAAAAACATTCACACTGGGTAAAACCCTCCAGCTCTGGTCCTGACCAAGCCGACCATCAACATTTGGAGATAATAATAAATAAATCTCGATAATAAAACCCATCCACACATTTGTAATTCCGTCAGAATACTTGTGGTGACATCTTGAGCTGAAGATGAGGGAAGCAGTTAATACTCAGTATTAACTCCATGCAGACATATTGATCTGAGAGTAGCTCGAGGCAGCAACAGTGGAAGTCTAGCCCTCACCGCTCACATTTCCAGAAAAATTTGCTTCGGCTGTATTTGGCTTTTAAACGAAGAGAAAACTTTTACCGTCAGAAGAAAGTATAAATATTCAAAGCACTGGGATTCTGGGAGATTCCTGTGTCGGTGCCAACAAGCAGCTTGGGTCAATACGGATCAGAAATGGGCCGGTGTTTCTTGGAATAACAAAGAATATATAAGAAAACTTCTAAAGACTTACCAGGAACTGTCGATGTGGTTGAGTTTGTGGGAAGAAGAGGAGCAGGAGGGAGTGTGGGGCCGGAGCAGGTCTGACAGGTGAGGGGGTGCGAGGTTAAGGAGGTTTGACCTTGCACCTTCTGCGAGAGTATTTGGAAATAATGAGTTAATGCAGTGCTTTCAGGAAGGGAGTGGTGTGTTCTAATGAGGTGAGAACACAGACAGGTGAGTTCATCGAGTGACTTTTGATGTAGAGCGAATAAAAAAAAGTATTGAAGTTGTCTGTTTATTTATGTATTGTTTATTTGGTTGGGACAGTACATGTTAATGAACACATCACTCCGGATTGTCCCATGGGCTAATTTGCATCTATGCAGTGTCTATTATAGTATCTGGACATTAAAAGGTTATAACTCAAAAACTAAAATTGCTGTCATAGACTGGAAAAATCAGACATATCAAAGAGATATTGTGGATAAAATATAAAGGAAAGATTGACAAATACAATTTTGGTGAAAAGTTAAAAGCCAGATCTGCCTCTGACAGAAAATAAAGTCAGAGACAAAGATGAACTCCACAGATAAACATTAACACAACATCAGTACATCACTTAAAATTTAAAAACAATAATAAATACAAGAATGTGTAACGGACGTGATGATTTCTGTCAATGTTTTTCTAAAAAATATGCTAAATAATGATCGTCTGGTTTCACGTTTAATAAGAAAGTAATCACTTTGTTTCTACTCTGTAAAAAGTCTGTCACACAAAAAAACAGTTACTATAGGAAACTTGACTAATGTATAAAACAGTTTTCTTCTAGTTCTACTAATGGACAGAAGAGGGACCTGGATAATGTAATATATAATACATCTTCTGATTATTCAAATCTAATTTTTGGCCTCAGTCACACTTTTGTTCCTTTAGTGTGAACAAGCCCATATACAGGTGTAGATGTAGTTGAGGATAGCTGTGCCGGGGGTAAGAGAGGGGCGTGGAGGGTTGATATCGCAGTTGGAAGTATGCAGACGGGGAATTGAGTTGATGTGAGCTGAGAAGGAGAGAGTCCAAGATAAACCCAGAAGCTTGACCTGAGCCCTCCCCTCAGGCACTGTGGAGGTTTCAGCTAAGTCAGAAGGTGTCAGTTTAGTCACTTTTATTTGAGAAAGTTATGAGTGAACCCAGATTTTATGTTGTAGGGGCAGTTGCAGAGGGTGGGGGCAATGCAGTTATGGGTTAAGTAGAGATGTAGAACAGGGTGACGTCAGTGCAGCAGTGAAATTAGATGTAGATTTAATGTAGATTCTGTCGGGCGTCTCAGCTTAGAATGTTGTGGGGGCCCAGACTTCCTTATCCTCACACATTTTGTCCAGCTCACCCGGGGGAATCGCAAGGCATTCGAGTTGGTTCATATGGCACTAACATCTCACTAATGTACTTTGGTGCAAGGCCAACCAGAGCTGGTTTACAGACTATTCTCTGAGCCACAGGAAGCAGAGACCTGAGAACTGGACTAATGTGATCGTACTTCCTGGTTCATACTACATAGTTCATCCAATGTGTCCCGGATCTTCCCTGGGGTCTCCTTCCAGTGGGACATGTCTGGCTTCCAGGAGGCTTCAAAAAACAAAGGCCTGAGACACCTCAACCGGCTCTTTTCTCTCTCTCTGCAACTCTACTGAAGAAACTCATTTTGACCGCAATCTCATTACCCAAAGCTCATGACCAGCGGTGAGGGTAGGAACGTAGATTAGCCTTTCAACTCAGCCCCCTCCTCAACACAACCATCTGTCAATCTCACGCTTCATCCTTCAAGACGGCAAAACTATTTACGTATTAGTTTAATTTAAAGGTACATATTAATTAAACTGATTTAAACTACACAGTGTACCTTTAAATTAATGCCTTCACGGTCCACTTTTTAGTTTTTCTCCCATCTAGCATTAAGATCATATATTGTAATTTACGGTACTACGTTAGCTTCGCAGGACAATATCTCGTCTTTGACAGTGGTCCCCAACTCCCGCTCAAACTCCTTTTTGTCCCCCATCAACCGCTGTATTTCAAGATGGCGGATTGACACAGTCCTTCAGCCTCATGGACATTTATAAGTCAGATTCTAAGTCTATGACAACAATTTAAAAACATGGTGGAGGTAAATATTCTTAAAAAGGTCAAATTTGTTTTTGGTTAACATGTTTTTTCATTTGAAGCAACTGTAAAAATTACACAGAGGACCTTTAAGTCAACCATGGGATTAAAGAAGCTATACCCGATTTGTTTTTTTTGTTTTTTTTTTTTCATAAAAATGCTTATCACTACATACAAGTTGTGTTATAATCCGTAATTTAATTGAAAACTTGAGCTCATTGATTCAGCTGTGTATGAATTCAGGCCGTAAAAAGTTCTGAGTAGAGACTTAGCATGACGCCCGCTCTCCTCCAATCACAGAACGAGGCTGCGTCCTCTAGACTCTACAGCGCTGCTAAACACAGTAGCATGTTAGCATAAGTGGCTATAGCTCCTCTGGCTGTAACTGCAGACACAGCAAAACAACCCAAACGACACAACAGTGAGGAAGAGAAGTGGGAACTAAAGCCAAAAAATGATCAAAGAAGAAGTCAAGCCCAGGTGAACATAGCTAGCTTACATCGTATCCTCTGGAGAGACTTGTCTATGGGAGAGACCTGCGGGACCGCCTCGGACTATCTGTGCTCAGACGTGAAACTAGCGGTAATCTTTCAGTTATATATTTTGTTGGCAGTGCATTTCTTTTGTACCATTTCATCAGTGATTGTTGTACAGCTTACACGAAGTTGCGCTCATGCTAATGTTAGCATATAGATCGCAAATAAAACTAGATGGCTTCATGGGATGAGAGCGTAGGGGAAATGAGAAGCCTGTGAGCGAGTTGGGGGCGGGGCTAAACACTCAAACTGAAGAAAACGGGAAAATGGGTATAGCTCCTTTAATAATAAGGTCTAACAACACACCGGATTGGCCTATACGCCCACCTCAACCAAAAATCATCAAGTTGGACCTTTTCTGGCACATTTTAATGAGGAGCTGAACCACAGCCTGTAAACACTGTTGACATCACCCATCGCCACAATCCATTCATAAATATTTCATGGAGCCTGCTCGGACGGCTGATATTTGTAAGATATATTGCCCCCGGTCGCTATGGGGCATTCTACTGATGCCAAGTATATTTCATTGGAACAGATGGAAATTGCAAAAAGGAGGTGCTGGAGATTGTGTCACAGAAATGATGGAGGAAGAGGACAATGATGAAGAGCGCTCACGTGTTTGTTCGTTTGTTTTTGTCGGACGGTTGGGAGTTTGTGGGGAGAAGATCAGAGGTTCGAGTCCCCTAATGAGAAGTCCTGGTGAACCACGGGCCAAACAACGATCCCAGTCGGCACTAATGGAGGAGACGAGGAGTGACACTTTAGGAGGAAGCTTCATAAAAACACACAACGTCAGCACAAACTCAAGACTTCAGCGCTTGTATTCGCGCTCGCTCCTTCTATTTCAATCTTCCATCACGAATGCCAATTAGAGATCCCCTGGAATCTCAAAGAGGAATCCAACTGGGAATGCCGAAGCTTTCTCCGTGACCCAGGCACCGGAAGGTTCTGTGTTGGTGCCAAGACAAAAGGCAACAGAAGAATAGGGAATATTGAGGATTTTCAAAATATGTCGTGGTAAAAATATGTAAATTCACAATTCCTGACCTCCAAGTTCATTTTAGGTACATGCCAACAAAAAAGAGTCTATTTCTCTTACGGGGAATCAATAAAGTATCAAGTATCATGTACATGTTTTTAGTAGTAGGGGAAGCTGTAGCACCTGGTACAATGCGTCTTTCCCTTTGAGGTTATTGTTTTTAGTACACTGTCCCTGTCACTTTAAATAAATAAATAAACTAAACTAATCTAAACTTCACAGTCTCTCTGGATCTAAAACCTAGAACTATGATCACATAATGTCCATACTTAAATCTGCTGCTAACCGTGGCTTTTACATCTATTCTTTTCAACAATTCCATCTCGCAGCAGAATCCATTTATCACCGCTATCTTCGCTCTTTTATGTACTTTGTTCCACTCTCTCGCTTTCTAACCTTTGAATAACGCAAATACACAGATCAGAAAATACAGGGGAAGTATGTTTAATGTGTTGTTTACCATAATGGAGCTGTTTTCCTCCTGGATTTCCCTCTGATGGTTGTTCAAAGACTGTTGCCCTCTCCTCAGATTTGGTTACACAGAATGTTTTTGTACACACAACATTTTTGTCCTCACACTTGCACGCGAAAGCCGTATCCAGTTAGACCTCTGAAGCTAAGCAGGGCAGGGAGTGGTTAGTGCTGTGATGGGAGACGTATGGGAACGCGAGGTGCCACAATGTGTGTGTGGTGGGAGGGGCTGTCAGTCTGCTCCAGGGCAGCTGTGGCACCAGTAGTAGTTTATCACCACAGTGTTTGTATTGAAAGAAAAATAACATGTGTATTTTCCACATTATTAGATTTCTTTAGCACACTGACTTGGAGCCAACGTGCCTCGTTGGACGCTTGTGACTGACGACAGACGCTGTCACCGAGCGTTCTGGACAAGCGACTAATCAAGTGGGAACAGAGCAAAGCGACTTCAACTTTCCTGCTCCTTCCTGCTCTCCTTTGCATATGTCCCTCAGACTCCTCCACCGCCTTTCTTCCACTGAATAAACACATCAACTCGAAAGCGGGAAAGTACTAGTAGTTGCGAAGGGAAGTATTTACTATTGTGAAAAGTTTGAATAACTTCCCTGAGACACCAACCTCCTCGCCAATTCTCCTCCATTTCTGTCACGATAGTTTTAGTCCGTGGGGTTATACAGCTCTGAACGGACACAGACAATCAGCTTGTCCTATAATAGATCCATGTGTCCTCATAGTTGATGATCTGGTGTCTTCTTTGCCGTGAAATGCGTCACGATGTCACTGTTGGAGAAAGCTCCTGAATTGTCGATGCTCGCAAATGTCTACAAAAAGTTCAAAATTTTCAACTCTAGCATTGGCCGCGTTGGAGGCACGTCAAACGCTTAAAATCTCAAAAGCGTTCATTCCCTTGAGAAAGTTATTTGGATTAGGATCGAAACATTGGGTATAGATTTAGTTCATAGTTCTTGTTTTATGCTTCCAAACTTATGCTAAAGGCATTTGTGCTTTGTTCATTAAACTGACTTTGGAGACTGGAGTCACTCTGGAACCTACAGCTCCTTATTTGTCCCTCGGCCCTTGACGTCTAAACTCTTCTCTAATGTCTTGTCCAATAAACCAATGATTATCATATCGACGCCGTATTAGCTTCTATCAGCGGCCGTCTCAGGAGCAGTAATTGGCGTCTGTGCCGAGGAAATGGAAGGGAAATTACTTCTGCCTATACAAAGAGATGGTTTCCTTGTGGCTCCTGGGGGAATCTGATGACCCTGATGTCTGTGCTGCGTGTGTGTGTGTATGTGTGTGTGTGCGTGTGTCTGTGTGTGTGTGGTTGTGTGTATTTGTATTTATCCCGGTGGTAGTTAGTATGCAGATTGTGACTCTCATATCAGAATTATTAGAGCTGAGACCAGGACAAGGGCAGAGCACATATTGAATTGTTCAAGCTACTTCCCTTACATTATAATTTAATTCAAGCAAATACAAACAGTTAAATATAGCAAATATATCAATGTTTCTTGTGTGCATTTAGATTTGTAATTTATTTGGTTCTGTAATCAAAAGCACAATTAATGGATACAGATTGCCCCAAGTCCAAACCGTAAGGGGGCGTCTTAGATAGATATAGGGGCTGAAGGGGAAGAAAATGGATAGATGGAACTTTTTAGATATTTAGACCATTTTACAACATTGTTCCTTCATCAAAAACAGAGAGTTGCGATTATCAGGGATTTCTGGCACACTTTTGGAAAAATGTTAAGTGAAATGACCTCCATCACTGTAGCCACACCAGTGATTCTCAAATAAAAAACAAATACAGACAAATTCTACGTCTCCCCCTGGTGGTGGAATGGGGACATACAGGCAGAAAGATTTGTTTACTGTTCATACATTATACATTTTCTACTTATGATATTATGTTACTTTCTAAAACATTAAAATACAAAGTTATATTTAAAACATGAATTCAATAATACCGATTGAGTGTCAAATGGTCCTCCACTCAGAACCTGTTGATGGTCCTCCACTCAGATCCTGTCGATGGTCCTCCACTCAGATACTGTTGATGGTCCTCCACTCAGAACCTGTCGATGGTCCTCCACTCAGAACCTGTCGATGGTCCTCCACTCAGATCCTGTCGATGGTCCTCCACTCAGAACCTGTCTATGGTCCTCCACTCAGAACCTGTCGATGGCCCTCCACTCAGATCCTGTCAATGGTCCTCCACTCAGAACCTGTCGATGGTCCTCCACTCAGATCCTGTTGATGGTCCTCCACTCAGAACCTGTCTATGGTCCTCCACTCAGATCCTGTCGATGGTCCTCCACTCAGATCCTGTCGATGGTCCTCCACTCAGATCCTGTTGATGGTCCTCCACTCAGTACCTGTCGATGGTCCTCCACTCAGATCCTGTTGATGGTCCTCCACTCAGAACCTGTCTATGGTCCTCCACTCAGATCCTGTCGATGGTCCTCCACTCAGATCCTGTCGATGGTCCTCCACTCAGAACCTGTCGATGGTCCTCCACTCAGATCCTGTTGATGGTCCTCCACTCAGAACCTGTCTATGGTCCTCCACTCCGATCCTGTCGATGGTCCTCCACTCAGATCCTGTCGATGGTCCTCCACTCAGATCCTGTTGATGGTCCTCCACTCAGTACCTGTCGATGGTCCTCCACTCAGATCCTGTTGATGGTCCTCCACTCAGAACCTGTCTATGGTCCTCCACTCAGATCCTGTCGAGATAGAACAATTGCAATATAGGTATAATATGAAACAATTATCAAAAACATGCAATGTATGTTTTCTTTATGCTCTCTAACTTTGGTATGTATGTGGGGGTGTACCCGGAAAGAGAATCACCCAATGCTGTTGTAAGCTGTCTTCTTTCCTCTAAAACGTCTTTACGGGATGGTCCAAAAGTGGCTCTTGGTTCAGATGTTGAGGGGAGTAATTGTTTTTGGACCAGTCTAGTGTAGCCGCTGTGGACTTTTGAATGCACTGGTTCAATGAATGGGGCTAGTGCAGCTAACACATTCGCAAATGCGTTTTTTTTTTTTCACATTTTCCTGCCCCGCGGCCATTTTGAATAATCCTACAGAAGGCAAAAGTGGTGACACATTAGTTTTAACAGCGGAGATGGGTCTAATTAGATCTGTTAATATTTACAGTCTCCCACTCAGATTACTCTGGATTAAGACCTAATTTAGACGTATAAAAGTCCCGTTGTGAGATGCTGACAGTGTTTGGATAGATACAGTGGAACTTACCAAACATTTGAGAATCACTTTGCACTTTTACTACATTGCAATAAAAGAAGCCCAGCACTAGGACTTCCTCATATACAGTAACTCCTGGCCTGACTTAGCTGCAGCTCCATGACTTCTCACTGAGGATGTCTTGTCTCCGCTGACCTGAGACGGCCATGATGGGACAGCGGAGGTGATGGGGCCGCTGAGGAAGTGCAAAGAAGTGAGATTGAGCTACCCCGCTGGCAGGTAAACACACACTGTCTCAGCACATCAGCCTCTGTCTACCTCTGGGACTCCCCCCCCCCCTTCTCTCTCTATAGCCTGCTTTATTTCTCTTGTCTATTGCTCCGGTTCCTACTTGTTCCCTGCTGTCAGCGCCCCATCCCATTTTTCGGGTCAGTGCAGCTCTCAGGTTGTGGCTTGACACCCAAAACGCTGGCATCGAATCACATTGGCACTTCCTGGACAGCGTAAGGATGCTTGGTACCATTGTACTTGCCGGAGACATCTTTGACAGCTGTGTACCTGGTGCTGGGCGACAGATGGCTTCACACAGGCAAGTGAAGGACGCAGGGAATGTGTGTGGCAATTTGCTTATTTACAAAAACTACTTTCCCATGAGCAAATATCTAACTAGAGCGCTGTAGGCACTGGCACAATAACTCATTTTGATAGATAACGTATTGCCTCAGAAATGTGTGGAGATGAAAACGACTTCATGCCACTGATGGTCGTACTATCCTGCAAAAATAATAATAATGTGTCTTTTTCATTAAAAAGCCTGGGAAAATACACATCTTTTGGGGGTGGTGTGGGCATGACGCTGACTTCTTCATACTTAGTACTTATAAATGTATGACGTTCCGCAGGTGATGTTTACAGATTGTTGTTGTTAAAAAGCATGGGGAAAATAAACAGTAGAATTAAGTATTATTTAGTCTTATTGACCATACATTGGGCACATTGGATCACTATCAAATACACACAATAAATATTGAAGCCCAAAATACATCGCTGTCTCCATCAGTCAGAGAAATCCATATTGTTTAAAAGTCTTAACTTCTTCCCACTCCTTTTCACGCTGACTTTTTGTTAATAAAACAAAACATACTGTATATGTATTGTGGTTTTTTTTCTCTATTCTGTTGTTGTTTTGTTGTTGTTCTTTGTTCTTGTCTGCCTCAAAATAAAGTATTCATTCATTTATATTGTAATTCAAATCTAAAAAGACTCAAGACAAAGACGCATTAGAAGGATGTGTTTTGTATGATTCGACAATGAAGGTAATCCGTGTATCATTCGTTCTTTTGATTTTCTAAATAAAACCAACATTGAAAAAACAAATAACGAGGGATGTTTTTGATTCTCAATATTTGAATTTAATGCAAAATTGAAATATCGGTTTGTTTTTGGTTTTCTGTGGATCCAATTAAAACGAAAATGCAGTAAACCAATAATGATCGTCTAAATTACTTTTTGCAATTTCCATTTGAAACACAAGAATCCCCCGGAAGTGATTCGCAAGTGCGCACCCCGCAGGTAAACAGTGGAGTAGCGGTGGAGATGAACTAAATGATGGGTGCGTTGGAAGACTTTGCAGATACAGCGATAGAATGGTTCTAAAACATTCAAACATATGCAGAAATATCAACCACGTTACACCGACTAGGTTTGTCCAAATGTCAAGTCATCAGCTGAGTCATGTCCCTTCTTTTTGATACAGTGGTTAATCACGAAAGCAAACTTTTTGAAGTGGCGTTATTTCATCGTATAGGGCTCACAGAAAGGTATTCTGAGTAAATGTATTCATTAAACATGGATCATGTTCCTGCCCAATATATACATACATTTTTTTTTTTTTTTACATATCAGCCGCCTTAAAACTATTGCTGCTCCATCTCTTTTTCCTGGAATAATTTTATTGCAACATTCAAGAGGGATTCTGTCTCCCGAGGCTCACGAATCACAGCTTGTTGTGTTTTGGCAAATTATGAAGGCCAAAGACTAAATTCATCATGTATGTAAATCTGTGTTTGTTCCAGTGTAAATATTTTTGATTAGTTTGTTCCCAAATTAAAACACACTTGGACACAATTCTGTACATTTTTTTTTCTAAATTGTGTTGAATCGCAATGGAAAACCCGTTAAAACAAATACTAACTATTTGTGGATTATGTATCAATAGATTTATGAATTAGGAAATGACATTCTTAACCCTCTATGGCATGACTTTTTATTTTAGGGGGAAAAAAATATTTCAACACACTTTTTAAGATCTCGTGGGTCCCTAATAACATTGATCTTTACATTTGACCCCCCCCCCCCCCCCCCAATCAGATAATGGTTTGTTGCTTAAGGGCAACATTGTGCGACGAGGGTACTAAAACACCAAGGTTTTCAATATTACATTGAATTAGGAAAATAATAAAACAAATACATTAGAGAAGCTTTTATTCTTTTATTTTTCAAGCTCAACTTTTTTAAACGGGTACAGAGCACTCCAGATTGCAAAAACAAAAGCAAAAACAGTTCTGAGCCTCTAGTAAGTCACACAGCTGCGGGTCTCGGTAGCCTATTGTGTATGGAACAGCAAGAAGCAGTTGCTTCTTGCTGAGAGAGACCTGAGACCAGGACTAATCTGAGAGGACTTCAGGACAGAGACCTGAGACCAGGACTAATGTGAGAGGACTTCAGGACAGAGACCTGAGACCAGGACTAATGTGAGAGGACTTCAGGACAGAGACCTGAGACCAGGACTAATGTGAGAGGACTTCAGGACAGAGACCTGAGACCAGGACTAATGTGAGAGGACTTCAGGACAGAGACCTGAGACCAGGACTAATGTGAGAGGACTTCAGGACAGAGACCTGAGACCAGGACTAATGTGAGAGGACTTCAGGACAGAGACCTGAGACCAGGACTAATGTGAGAGGACTTCAGGACAGAGACCTGAGACCAGGACTAATGTGAGAGGACTTCAGGACAGAGACCTGAGACCAGGACTAATCTGAGAGGACTTCAGGACAGAGACCTGAGACCAGGACTAATGTGAGAGGACTTCAGGACAGAGACCTGAGACCAGGACTAATGTGAGAGGACTTCAGGACAGAGACCTGAGACCTGGACTAATGTGAGAGGACTTCAGGACAGAGACCTGAGACCAGGACTAATGTGAGAGGACTTCAGGACAGAGACCTGAGACCAGGACTAATGTGAGAGGACTTCAGGACAGAGACCTGAGACCAGGACTAATGTGAGAGGACTTCAGGACAGAGACCTGAGACCTGGACTAATGTGAGAGGACTTCAGGACAGAGACCTGAGACCAGGACTAATGTGAGAGGACTTCAGGACAGAGACCTGAGACCAGGACTAATGTGAGAGGACTTCAGGACAGACACCTGAGACCAGGACTAATGTGAGAGGACTTCAGGACAGAGACCTGAGACCAGGACTAATGTGAGAGGACTTCAAGACAGAGACCTGAGACCAGGACTAATGTGAGAGGACTTCAGGACAGAGACCTGAGACCAGGACTAATGTGAGAGGACTTCAGGACAGAGACCTGAGACCAGGACTAATGTGAGAGGACTTCAGGACAGAGACCTGAGACCTGGACTAATGTGAGAGGACTTCAGGACAGAGACCTGAGACCAGGACTAATGTGAGAGGACTTCAGGACAGAGACCTGAGACCAGGACTAATGTGAGAGGACTTCAAGACAGAGACCTGAGACCAGGACTAATGTGAGAGGACTTCAGGACAGAGACCTGAGACCAGGACTAATGTGAGAGGACTTCAGGACAGAGACCTGAGACCAGGACTAATGTGAGAGGACTTCAGGACAGAGACCTGAGACCAGGACTAATGTGAGAGGACTTCAGGACAGAGACCTAAGACCAGGGCTAATGTGAGAGGACTTCAGGACAGAGACTTGAGACCAGGACTATCGATTGGAATGTCCCTAACTCCTTCATTCTTGGACCCGTAAAACGTTATTGCATCCATTTCCTACAAGCAATAGTAGATAGATCAGAATGGAAGATAGAACAGCAAAAAACATTGAGTGTGGTGTTGATTATCCATTCAAGCACATCCCCAACCAGCAGCATTACACTGCCCAAACAAAAGTGCTACAACTGCATGATGTTGCCTTGAGGCAACAAACCTAAACGTGCAGTTTTTGTATATAAATGGAAACAAAAAACATATATTAACAATCAAATATGCTTCTTAACATATTCATGCACAGTCATATATTTATTTTATCAAGTTTTTCGAATTTAAACATGTAGAAAAGTTATATTTATCCTACCTTTTTCTGGCACTGTGTCACTTGTGACTCTGCTTCCTGAAAGGACTGCTCCACCCCCAGACAATTGCCCCAACCCACTTCAGAACTTGATTTAATTGGACAGAAACATGTCTAGTAATTTTATAAACAAAAAAAAACAAAAAAAAACATTAAAGGGCCAGTGTAAGAGCCAAAAGATTGGTTTGTTGCCCGAGGGCAACGGTATGCCATAGAGGGTTAACTAAACAAGACTGTAAAATGACAAGTTGTGTATTTGAATGTACCTTTACAGAACAACTTACACCTCAGACTTCCTTTCAGCAGCAACATGGGTTCAATTTTATTTAGACTTTACTAAGGACTCACATGCAAGCACAGGATCCAGAGCTAAGAATGAAAGAACAATACACAAAAAAAAGCTGTTAAAAAGACACATAATCACATATTTACAGCAAGTCACACATACAAAGAAGCCAGTGACTCCAAAGTTTAGAAGTGAACCTGACTGAGCTAATGTAAGGGCAAACCAGGGACTGTACAATACCATTAGGTACCATCATGACTCTACACATGAACCGATAGTAGCAGTGACGTAGGAAAGGAGCGCACCCTGCACTCGGCAAACATCTGACTGGACGACTGTGTCTGGGATCTTCAGCAGCATCCTCATTGAGTCATAGGAAACCTCTGCAGACTGACCTGCTTGTAGCTCCGCCACAGTTGGTTTGTGAATAAAGGAGCCCAAAAAGACTGGAACAAAGAGGTTTTTACATTCACAGAACACATGTTAGACTTCCTAACCAGCACGTTAGATTGACCACACAGTTTACATCTCTATCTGTGAGGTCACTGCGTGTGTAATGCCCATTAAGACCAGGACAACTGGATTTAAGAACAGTTTTTACACTTTCAAATGTGACAGAACATAATGTACACTGATGAGTACGTGATTTTTCATGCAATGATTCTAATTTTGTAATATAAATTTACAATGATAAACACGAGTTGAAAGTTTAAAATGTAAAGGAACAAAAAGGAGATTTGTAGATCAGTTATTAATTTTATTGCATTGACATAAACACATCCATCTTTGCAGATCACTGGTACCAGCCAGGACCAGCTGGAGAGCTTTGCAGATCACTGGTACAGGCCAAGGCTGGGAGTAGTGTGAAGTCTGAAACCTTTACCTGCTGCACACCCAGTGAGATCTAAAACAGAAAAGTGGGTTTAGAACAGACATAATTATTACTTGTTATAACTTAACTATCTTATAAAGTCAGCAGAAGAGAAATAGTAACCACCAAACATAAAGATGCTCTGCTAGTCTTCTATCAGGACAGGAACTCAAACTGAACATGAGCCCAGCGGCTTTGACTGTTTCAAACCTGCAGTCTTTCTGACTGTTTCAAAGCTGCAGTCTTTCTGACTGTTTCAAACCTGCAGTCTTTCTGACTGTTTCAAACCTGCAGTCTTTCTGACTGTTTCAAACCTGCAGTCTTTCTGACTGTTTCAAAGCTGCAGTCTTTCTGACTGTTTCAAACCTGCAGTCTTTCTGACTGTTTCAAACCTGCAGTCTTTCTGACTGTTTCAAACCTGCAGTCTTTCTGACTGTTTCAAACCTGCTGTCTTTCTGACTGTTTCAAACCTGCAGTCTTTCTGACTGTTTCAAACCTGCAGTCTTTCTGACTGTTTCAAACCTGCTGTCTTTCTGACTGTTTCAAACCTGCAGTCTTTCTGACTGTTTCAAACCTGCAGTCTTTCTGACTGTTTCAAACCTGCAGTCTTTCTGACTGTTTCAAACCTGCAGTCTTTCTGACTGTTTCAAACCTGCTGTCTTTCTGACTGTTTCAAACCTGCAGTCTTTCTGACTGTTTCAAACCTGCTGTCTTTCTGACTGTTTCAAACCTGCAGTCTTTCTGACTGTTTCAAACCTGCAGTCTGAGGGCTCCTCGTGTCTCTTCATAAGCCTGAAGCATCTACTGTCCCTCGACAATAATTGAGAATGAAGCAGAAACAATTGAATGGTTAAGGTACATCTAGCATCATCTTTTATTTACTAAAATTTAGCATGATTACTTTCACCAATACACACACATATCATGTTCTTATATAATATGAAAGTCTATAACATACATTTATAATAATAAAGCACTCGCATTAGGTACATTTGTTACATGTGTAAGTGTTTCATGTTTGTGCTTAAGGTAAATGTGTCGTAGCTAATGCTAACTTAGCTGTTAGCGCTAGTTGCTAAGTTATGTCTTACCTTGACACTTGTGTATATATTTTTAATCGAAGAAAACACTTCTCTCGTGAATCTGAGAATTCTCATCTGCGATGGTCTCTGCAGCAGCGAACGAAAAAGCTGGTAATCTGACTGATGTTGAGGAGAGTTTTAAGAGACATTTCTCCTACAACCAGCGCTAACAAGGTGCGATCCAAGCACCTGGAGGCGACACTTCCTGGTCTCGTGACAAACGCGCACTTTCGAATCACTTCCGGGGGACGTTTGTGTTTCAAAGGAAAATCGCAAAATGTAATTTAGACTATCATTATTGGTTTACTGCATTTCCGTTTTAATTGGATCCACAGAAAACAAAAAACAAACCAATATTTCAATTTTGCATTAAATTCAAATATTGAGAATCAAAAACATCCCTTGTTATTCGTTTTTTCAATGTTGGTTTTATTTAGAAAATCAAAAGAACGAATGATACACGGATTAAGGCCCAGCAGACACATGACACAGTTCATTAAAGGGATTATGAGAATGGACCCCACAGGTACAGACACCGGTGGAGGAAGAGCCGACAATGTGAGGATTCTGCACTGAAGAGGTGGTTATGGGGAGGAGGCGGGTTGCTGCACGAACAGCTTGATGTGTGTGCATCAAGTATACATGTAAAAAAGATTCACCTTCAAGTGCTTTGTACTACTTCTACAGATATTATTTAGTTAATGTTTTTTTCCATTCTTTGACAATGGCAGCTTTAGTCAATTTTCTAATGTCCTTTTCACAATAACTCTTTAGGCCCCAGTTTTTTTAGACTTTTCTTTTGAAGGTGGAGCCCTGGAACTTTAAAATATGTTTTTAATTGCAATTTATATTTGTGCCTTCCCCCAAATAATATTTTGTATTTTTTTAAATGTCCACAGGAAGTTGTTTGTGTGTGTCATTGACTGTTATGTGTTTTGTCGGAGAGTATTTTAGGAAATATCTGAATATTTGTTCTTGTATTGTATTGTAGCATGTGTCTGAATGACTGGGAGGGGATTGGATTAAAATAAACGTTTTGCTTGGACCAATCCCTTTTCAAACCATGCCCAGATTTTCTTATTTTCTCTTTTTATCATATTTTCGTGTGAATAACTGTTTGTATTTCGTGCACGTTTGAAAAATATAAACCAATGAAAACCAGCAAATGGATAGATGTCCCAGAGCATCAGCTAAAGTGTGTTTGACATTGTCCGCTCGTGTTTCCACCTCTTTGTCTCTTCTTTCACACTCACACCCCTGACATGTGCAGCTCTTGACCTACAAGCGACGCTCTCCGGGCCCCTGGAGAGGCCCTTGGAGAGGTCCATTGAGCTGCTATTGAGCGCGGCAGGGGCAATCGAAGCCCCCGGTGGCCCCCTTGTCCCAGTGGTTAGTGATGACCACCTCTCCTCTTACCCCCACTGCACATTGTCATTGTTCTCTTGTTTCTTCTGCGGTATCTCTCCATCTCAGCCCCCACATCACTCCTCCTCCAAAACCCTGGGTCGACTCGATACCATTGATCCTCCCCTTCTCTTGACCCCTACAGAAAAGATTTACTGATGCACTGTGGGTTTTTTCATACTTCCTGATTTGTCTTGACTAAGGATAGACTCTGATCAAGGACATTCATTCTAACTGTTCGTTTTAGGGTTAAAAAGATCTGCTTAAAGGACCCATGTTAAGATTTTTCTCTGGTTTAAACATGATTACAGCTGTAGTTTTTTTCATTGATTCCCTCAAGCTGTAGTCAGAGAGCAATCTTTCTCTTTCATTCTCCAGAGGAACAGAGGCGACTGGTTTCAAATCGTGACGTCCACCGATCTGTGACGTCAGAAGCCCGCCCCCAAGAGGTGATTGACAGCGGAGAGAAACTGAACCAGCGAATCAGTGCAGTCTCTGGTCAGCTGCAGCCTCTCTGAGTCCAGCCTCTGCTCCATAAACTGTAAATACATCTGTGCTTTTCTGTGTTAGCCTCATTGGAGAAAATGTGTTTTTGGTGTGAATATGTGACGACAGTATTTGGCCCAAAGACGGAGAATGAGGATCGACTTTGTTCTCGTGGATCTGCCTCGTGTTCGCAAGTCTGAAATCCTCAACGAATCTCGCAGATGTTTTTTGTGAGTGACGGTGACATTTCACCAAAGACTGTTCCAGAACAACGGTTACCTTGAAGCGGGAAAGAAAGTGCTCAAACGAAGATAAAAACCACTTGATTCGGGCATTTATTGCCTCATATGTTGTCATTGTTTTGCAGTGTAATAAAAACAGACACACATCTTTGTCTATCGCCTTTTCTCTTATATTCTGCTTGACAAGTCATAACGGCTGATACAGTACCATAGTCTGTCTAGTCATGGACAACCAAAATATCATGATGTATAAATATGTTACTATTTGGACTCCAATATTGCAAAAAAAGTGTTAAAAAATTCTGAATGAGCATTAAAACAAGACTTTCCAATGGGACAAAGCAAAATTATCTTGTTTCAAAAAGATACAAGAAAAGTCTCCCTTGGAATGAGGAAATAAAAGCCACAGTTCTTGAAGTGAGACTAAATAACTTTGTCCTGTTGGAGAATCTAGTTTCAAAACCCTCAGAACGTGTCAGATTAAGATAAAAACCACTTGATTCCAACATTTACGACCTCATATTTCATCATGTTTTGCAGTGTGTTCCTGATAATATAGTGTTGTTCAAACTGTATTATCCAGTCTAGGAAAAATGCTTCCATTGTTTGTTTGTTTGCGATAAAGCCCATAATGCATTGCTGAAGATGTACGATTGCACCTGCTAATGCTTTCCTTGCAGCCGCCAGAGCACAGAGCGGTTTCTTTTACAGGCCATTTGCACGTCGTCTGCTCTGAGTGTCTTCAGAGCTCTCCATCAAACTTTGTTGTGACTCTAATCTCTTGTCACGGACCATCAATGTTGCTTTCCACTTGGTGTGTCTTTGAGAACATTGTGGGGACTGGATCGCACGAGTTTATGTCGTCATTACGTTCAAACCGATCATATTCTGTTAATATTGAGCTTAGATTAACCATTTCTGGTAAATTCACTGTAAAAATGATTACATATTTTAAGGCCATATTCTGCTTTTCTTCATGTTCCACAGTCCATCCTTTGCACATGTGTGATAATAATTTGGGTGATAAACTATGCAACACTCAAATTTTGTCAAGTTATAGCTATTTCTTGCATAGAGGTGATGTCAGCTCCATGGAAACGAGAGCAGCCGTTTTACTGCAAATGGAAAAGAAACTTGAAATGTGATATTTTTCCTCGACATGTTTCAGTCTCATAACTTACAGTGATATCCAGCAAACTGTGATGCACATATTCTCATGTTTGCATGGTGATCTGCCCTCGTCCCTGGGGCTCTTTCGCTGACAATAATTGGTTTATTTGGCACTAAATGAAAGAGAGAACAAGTCCCTGACACGATGTCACGCCTTCGTCCAATCAACACCCGGATCCTGGCGCCTGGAGGGAAGTGTGAGCTGTGACCACTCTGTCGCCCTCCGAGAGTTTGTGCTTTCCAATGTGAAGAGAGATGAGAGAGAAGAGATGAGAGAGGAGAGAGAAGAGGGAGGAGAGAGAGGAGAGAGAAGAAGAGAGGAGAGAGGAGAAAGAGAGGAGAGGGAGGAAAGAGGAGAGGAGAGGAGAGATGAGAGAGAGGAGAGAGAGAAGAGGCAAGAGAGGAGAGAGAGAGGTGTCTTGCCTAAGGACACAAAGGCAGTTTGGCACTTTACAGCCGCAGCCGCCCCACTGTGGCACCTGCTGTTCCCAGAGTTTAAGTGTATTGCCAAGGACACAACAATAGCAGACATCAGTGGGACCCACAACCTTCAGGTTATTTTTTTAGAAATCTCCTTCTCTTTCACGTTCTTCTTCCTTTTATCATTTTAAGCAGCATTTTACTAATTTCTTTTACAGTATGTGCTTTCATGTGGCTCTAATGGACATATATCACCTGATTTATCTACAATTTCTTCTTTTCTTGACAATACACTGCAAAAAATGACCAAGTATTCGCAAATAAATACTTTGGTTTTTTTTCTTAATGTGAGTCTATTCGGACTTAAAACAAGATTTGCAAATGGAACAAGCCGTTTGATTTCAAGCACTGTTACAATATATTTCTCATTACAAGGAAGACATGTCTTGATTTTTCTTGTATTTTTTTCAATAAAAAACTTTTTTGCTTGTCCCATTGGCAAATCATGTTTTTAGAGTCAAAATGTGCTCAAATTAAGATAAAAAACACTTGATTCAAACATTTATTACCTTATATTTTGTTATTTTCTGCAATGCATTTATGTAATGCATTGTAAACTTATGTAAACTTTTAATTCACGCTTCATACTGTGGTTGTAAGATCAATTATAGTCACGCAGGCCTTGAATTCAGGACATAGTAGGATAAAAAAGAAGTTGTGTAATATCTCTCTCTATCTGTAAACCTTTCATCATATCTGTCCTGCACGTTCTGAGACATCAAACCAACGCCGTCTGACACATCCAAGGATCCTGACAACTCTCCGCTCACCGCCTTGGCCTTCTTCTTTGCAGTTAATGGGTCACTGTCTCTCCGTGTAAACAGCCAGAACGGAAAAACAAGCCGGAGGAGAAAGGGTAGAGGCGGAAAAAGATGAAAGTCTGTGAAGGTGGTGCAGAGACGGGGTCGAGGAGCGCTAAGGCCACAAGACGAACGCGATGACCGAGTACAAAGGCAAAGGAGAAATCAAAATGGAAATGAGGCGCCACCAAAGAGCACTCATCTCGTCCACTTGATGAGCTGGAAAGGCGGACGAAAGGGAGGGAAAATCAGGAGTGGAGTATGGTGTCTCTGAAATTGGGAATGTCAATAGTGTTCGCTGTTTGTCTGCACCAAAGAGGGCTCAAACATTAACCCGGTGTTCATGGTTTCATAAATTATTCAGTCCCTGAGTTAAAGCAATGCATGTGTGACTTTTATTATGGAGGTAATACACCGCCGTTAGCCTGATCTCTATATATCTGTCCTTTCTCTCCTCCTCTCTCTGGATCTCTGTCCTTTCTCTCCTCCTCTCTCTAGATCTCTGTCCTCTCTCTCCTCCTCTCTCTGGATCTCTGTCCTTTCTCTCCTACTCTCTCTATATAAGATAAAATAAGATAAGATAAGATCAGAATTCCTTTATTCGTCCTACAGTGGGGAAATTTCGATGTTGCATCGCACATATAGGACAGTAGTAAGAGCACACAGGGAGCACACACAATATATACACTATATACAAATAAGTAGTAGCTATGTTTCTTAACTAACATAACTAGCTGTAGATGCTGAAAATGCTTCAATACCAGTCAAAAAATATATATGTAGTAGTGCAGTTACTACTGTATATCTGTCCTCTCTCTCCTCCTCTCTCTGGATCTCTGTCCTCTCTCTCCTTCTCTCTCTATATATCTGTCCTCTCTCTCCTACTCTCTCTGGATCTCTGTCCTTTCTCTCCTCCTCTCTCTGGATCTCTGTCCTCTCTCTCCTTCTCTCTCTATATATCTGTCCTCTCTCTCCTACTCTCTCTAGATCTCTGTCCTCTCTCTCCTACTCTCTCTAGATCTCTGTCCTCTCTCCTCCTCCTCTCTCTATATATCTGTCCTCTCTCTCCTACTCTCTCTAGATCTCTGTCCTCTCTCCTCCTCCTCTCTCTATATATCTGTCCTCTCTCTCCTTCTCTCTCTATATATCTGTCCTCTCTCTCCTCCTCTCTCTGGATCTCTGTCCTTTCTCTCCTCCTTTCTCTAGATCTCTGTCCTCTCTCTCCTACTCTCTGTAGATCTCTGTCCTCTCTCTCCTCCTCTCTGTCCTCTCTCCTCCTCCTCTCTCTAGATCTCTGTCCTCTCTCTCCTCCTCTCTGTCCTTTCTCTCCTCCTTTCTCTAGATCTCTGTCCTCTCTCCTCCTCTCTGTCCTCTCTCCTCCTCCTCTCTCCTCCTCTCTCCTCCTCCTCTCTCTAGATCTCTGTCCTCTCTCTCCTCCTCTCACTAGATCTCTGTCCTCATTCTCCTATCACATGACCAGTCACATGACATCACCCCAACACCTTCGTGCGGGTGTTTTTAATGATGCTAATGTTTCCAAATCACACCCTGTTTTTAACCACGTTTCTACAGTGTCCTTGTCCGTTTTTAAATCAAATGTATTATTACAACAATTGTAACCTTTATGTGTTGTTTTGTCCATGTATACATCCATCTCTGTTACAGTTAGACACCTTGAAAGTCTTAGACAAGTCGTATTTACAACACCAAAGCTAATATTAGCGCACTGCTCGAGCCGTGCCGATGCCCCAAAGGCAGTGTTATTCTCCCTCTTCCACCATCTCCAGCAGAAAGATGGAGCGGATATGAACGCTTTGCTCTGAGTACACATTTGCATAGCGATCTTAATAATCTGATTTTCCTCTGGCTGCTATTGTGTTCGCCTTTTCATAAAAGTGGTCCCAAAAATCTAAACATTTATTCCAAGCTCTGCCCCCCGGCCAGGTTTAGTCTTTTTTCCCCAACACTTTAACGTCTGGCTTTCTTTCTAAAGTTGTTATGGGGAAACAAAAACACACACAAAAAGCAGAAATGGATGATGCTATACCACTTCTCTGCATTTGTTTCTCTGCTCGCAAACGACGGACCGCCATTGTCTATATCTATTAACTGCTTCGCAAAGTCATTTCAAATTTAATGTGGTATGATGATTGGAGACATGATAAAACTAAGATGCGTTTCATTCCAATCTCTGGGCTTTTAATTTCTCGCAAAAAGAAATTAAATGATACCGGTGGAGATCACAGGAGCATATGTGTATGTGTAATTGTCACTACGGGCAACAGGAGAGGAGAACGCACCGTGGGGGGTAAATTATGGCATCACTGTATTGTACACAACACTCTACTTACATTCTACTTACATCTTTAGTCCGGCATTTCCACCGCACAAAAACTTCTCAGGCAAGGCAAGTTTATTTTTATAAAAATAAAAATATACAAATATAAAATCCCTCAGTTGTATGCACAGCTAAACAGAACTGTTTTTATAATGGTTTTAAACATTGTCAGAGAGGAGGCCTGTCTCACATCTTCAGGAAGATTGTTCCAGATTTTAGTAGCATGAATCTGAAAAGCAGCCTCCCCATGTTTAGTCCTGACTCTGGGCACTAACAGGAGTCCAGTCCCTGTGCTCCTCAGAGTCCGGGCTGGTTCATATGGGACTAACATGTCACTAATATATTTTGGTGCGAGGCCATGGAGAGACTTGTACACAAGCAGAGCTGTTTTAAAGGCTATTCTCTGAGCCACAGGAAGCCAGTGCAGAGACCTGAGGACTGGACTAATGTGGTCGTACTTCCTGGTTCTAGTCAGGACTCGAGCTGCTGCATTTTGAATGTACCGCAGCTGTTTTACAGCCTGTTTGGACAGACCTGTGAGCAGGCCATTGCAGTAGTCTAACCTACTGGAGACAAATGCATGGATAAGAATCTCCAAGTCTGCTTTAGACACTATGCAGTCTAAAGCACCAGATGTGGCTATTAAAATTTAAGTCTGAGTCTAGTATTACCCCTAGATTTCTGACCTTGTTTGAAGGTTTTAGGGAGAGAGACTGTAGGTGACAGATGACGCTCTCTCTTTGTTTCTGGGGACCAAAGACAATCATTTCAGTTTTGTCTGCGTTTAACTGAAGGAAGTTGTTTTGCATCCACTCACTGATCTGTTGGATACAGTGAAGGAGTGAGTCCACTGGTCCATGTTCTCCTGCAGTCAGTGTGACATCTGAGTGTCGTCTGCATAGTTATGATAGGACACTTTGTTTCTGCGTATTAACTGACCTAACGGCAGCATGTAGAGATTGAACAGAAGAGGTCCCAGGATCGACCCCTGTGGTACGCCACAGGTCAGGGCCATATGATCTGAGACACAGTTTCCAATCTCCACAAAGTACTCATATACATTAATTTGTTTATTAGAGAAAGTCACGGAGGAGCATTATAATAGTAATTAAGTCAAGTATACAGTGGTGTTTAGGCATTATGGGGCCAGTGGAGTAAAAAAAAAATGCAACCACATCTACACTGTAATATATGTCACTTTCCGTTTCAGGCCTGGCTCCAAAAGGCCCATGAGCACATGCGCTGACATGCTGCAATACTACTAGAGGCTGGTGGGGGTGTACCCGGAAAGAGAACTACCCAATGCTTTTGTATGGGCGACTTCTTCCCTCCCGAAAACGTCTTTAGAGGATGCTCCATGACTCTTGGTCCAAAAGTGACTCTTAGTCCAAAGCTATGTTCCAGATGCTGTCAACGTTGCGCGGAGTATATGTTTTTGGACCAGTCTAGTTAGCCTCTGTGGACTTTAGAATACACTAATACACATAATCCTGCCCTACGGCCATTTTTAAAAAGCCCCAGAAGGTAAAAGTTGTGGTTCATTAATTTCAACGACAGAGAAACGTGTGACTAGTCTGCTGCTTAGATAAAAATGAAAATTTCTGTAATTTCATTTTGTATGGACATATCAAACTTTGCTTTTACTCACAGGACGATGCTATAGGGCTCTTGGCTGCTGGACAAAAAGGTTGGGAACTACATTTATCCAGACTTAACCTTACATAGCACTTGAGACGAACTATTACACTTTACAGCACATCAGGGATTTGAGCTCAACCCCTTCATGATGCTTTTGCTTTGTTTTGTTTTTATGTGGTTTTTGTATTATAATTTGTAGCACTTTTAGGTTTCCTGGAAATCTAATGTGCAATGAAAATAAAATGTATTATTTATGTGAGCTTTGTGTCCTTGTTTTCTTCAATGTGTTTGCCAATTTCCCCTCGTGGGACAATAAAGAGAACTTTGAACTGGATCGCTGTCTCCTTCTGCAGTAATGAAGCAGACACATTCAGTGACAGTGGAGTTGACCCATTAGCTCCAGTGAATATTCTGCCCTCTGGATGTTGCAGAGTCCTCCAAACTGACACAGCGCCCCCTAGTGTATACATATGTCCTCCTAGTGTAAACATATGCACCGATGTACCACCCGGTTGCATGCATGCTTGAAGCGCGTGGCTTTGTGGCGCTCTGGTCCTCTGATGGACACATATGTCAGTGTGTTTAGCCCATTGGCCCAAGTGGCAGCTCTGAGCTCAGGGCAGCAGTGAACAGTGGGCGCTTCATGGTCCCTGGGCCCTTCATGGTCCTGACAGATGGAGGGAGGAGACGCAAGACTAAGCAGAACCATGAGGAGAGAGACTGGGAAGTAGCAAAACATCTTATTATACTCTTACTATAAATAGACGTTCTTTCTGTCCATCTGCACAACGAACAGAGTGCAGTGGAGTTTGCATGTTCTCCCCGTGTCGGCGTAGGTTTCCCCCAGTTTCCCCTACAACTAAAAAACATCTACGATAGGTCTGGCATGTGCCTCCAATACTGTTGACCTCGCTCCCATCTCTGTGGAGTGAGAGACAGATGCCAAAAAATAACATATATAAAGCGCTTTGTGACTCTAGTCTGAGAAAAGGCGCTGCGTGAAATAGAGATGACTTACTAAGACCACAGAACTTTAGGAAGAGAGAGCCAGGGAAGTAGCAGAACATCTTATTATACTCTTAATTTAAGTACACTTTCTTTCTGTCCATCTGCAAAACTAACATATGCTAACATTGGCAGAGAGGTGGATGTAGTTGACCAGGTCTGGCTTGGTTCTTATTGAGTGTGAAGGAATCATAACATAAGAAAGCATAAAAATGCAGTATAGTACAATGGATTCTGAAGATTGTGAAAATTCCATTTGTTCTCTCACTAATAAGCAGCAAACTCCACAGAGTTGAAGGCAGTGAGAGAGCAGGAAACACAGGGTCCAATCCAAGGGCACACGGTGAGACTCTGAGGCCAACACATCTGGATCTGGAGCTTTCACTCTAATAAAATCCTATTATGAATAATCTCCAGTTGGCTCATAACCAAGATGGCATTGCAGAGTGACCACTGCAACAACACATCATCAGTCAGCAGTGATGGGAATAACGGCGTTATTAGTAACGGCGTTACTAACGCCGTTACTTTTTTCAGTAACGAGTAATCTAACTAAGTACTTTGACAGTAACTATAACGCCGTTATCATTTCCGATATCCCGTTACTGCGCGTTACTCAAGACGCACAATGAACATGTTGTCATGAGAGAAGGGAGGATGAGAAAACCTCTCAGCAATTATTGGCTGATGTAAAACATATTTCCTTTACAATCTACATGTCTACAGTTGAGAGGATGGTCATAAATTGTGTTTTTGAAACAAATATGGGTCCTAATCGCGCTCAACTACGGCTTCTATCACCGTGAGGCCAGCCTCAGAGGAGCTCATGTGAGCGCAGAAGTCGGCTGCATACAATTCCATCGATAAGCTCCTTTCTCCTCCTGGTTTATCTGCTAAGGACAGCAACAGGTTTGGCTAACATACATACATATAACACATTTTAAGATAATTTAAAATGCACATAGGGTAATTTTTCAATTACTATAGGAATGATAAGAAAGAGAGGTGAAGTGTAAGACGGTTGGTTTTAGAAATTGGATGCACCCGGCTGCAGCTAGCAAAACAGAGGAGTTTATGGAGGACACACGCGTTTTGTTTTACTTTTTAAAACTCATTGGACTCATTTCCAAATGGAGGATTACATATCTACGCTCAAACCATTAACTGGACTTAAACAAGGAACTGGTCTGAACTGAAGTGGTCTGTGCAGATCATTTATAAGGTAAGACCCATAACTCATAGTTTTGCGTTTTGTATGAACAAACAATGCGGGCATGAAACATATTCTGCTGTAGCCAAACAAACTGTCCAGTTGATTTATATGATATATATGTTCATCTGATTGGGCTGAAGTCGGTGCTTCACCGGTGTTTCCACATTCACAGTGGAGCGTGTTGGTGTTTAGTGCTTACACAGAGAGAGATGAAGAGTGAACAGGAGTTCAGCAGCAAAACAGACTTTTCTAGATGGAAATATTGGCACTATTTAAACTCACTGAGGTTAAAGGTAAAAATGCGCACGTCGGGTGCACATTATGTTCCAGAACAAAACGAAAAAAGTAACGCAATAGTTACTTTTACTGGTAACTAGTTACTTTTATAGTGGAGTAACTCCGTTGGTAACTCAGTTACTTTTTGGGAGAAGTAACTAGTAACTATAACTAATTACTTTTTCAAAGTAACGTGCCCAACACTCAGTCAGTAAAACTAACCTGTGTCACGACGGTCTAAACCGGGCATGTCCAAACTCAGGCCTGCGAGCCAATTGCGGCCCTCTATACTATTTTATGAGGCCCTCTGCTGCCAACACAAAGTCACCATTGAGGCACTTGGACAGTACTGTAAGTAAGTAAGTTAGTAAGTAAGTTTTTATTTATATACCGCCTTTTCACTGCAGATCTGAGTCTCAAAGCGGTTTACAATTGTTAATTTTGGGCATTTGTCTCTCACTCCACACAGAGATGGGAGCAGGGCCAGTACAGGAGGCACATGCCAGAACTATTGGGCATATTTTTAGTGGTAGGGGAAACCGGAGTACCCGGAGGAAACCTACGCAGACACGGGGAGAACATGCAAACTCCACTCAGAAAGGCCCTGGTCCGACCGGGATTCGAACCCAGGACCTTCTTGCTGAGAGGCGAGAGTGCTATCCACTCAGCCACCGTGCCGCCCAGTGTCATCCAACCTGGACATTGGGATGGAATGTGGAATGTGGAATGTTTCTTCACTGTGTGATCAATAAGATCTATCTTTTCTTATCTTATCTTACATTTACAATACAACATAACACAGACTGATGAAAACATTTCACATCATCCCTAGGCCCCGTTTATACAGAGACAATGCAGCAGTAAAGCGCTATAGTCGGTGTCGGTTGCTACCCCCCGTTCATACGGAGACTGTGTTCCAGGTGAAAACAGAAGTGTTCATATCCAGCCTACAAAGTGGGACAGCTCAGATACCCTGCTCATTTCACACCCGCCTGATGAAAAAGGTGTGAATTCTCTGCTGCTGCTCTGACCCCCACCTCCCGCTGCTCCCCGCGCGTACATTTGGACATGCGCAGTAGCAGAGAACAAAAGTAAAAAACAATGTAAGCTCTAGGTTCAGTTTCTATTTTTGCAGCTGCTGTTAAAGAATGACGTTGGTGCATCTTTCAAGTCTTTGAGGAGGATGTTGTTGAGGAAGTGAGTATACTGCTGGGGGGGGCGGGCTGGGGCTCACGTATGTTGTGTTGTAAAGTTCCTCTGCCCCCTACTGGCCGGGCGCTAGAACTACATAGTTTTTGATCCTCGTATGAACGCTGTGAAATTTGCATTAGGAGCCTGGTCGTTTCTGTTAATAGCTTGGCAACGTCTGCACCATAGACTGTATATATTAACGGACGTAGTCACGCCTATCTCCGCCGTTCTAACTAATGGGCCAAAAATAATGCTCTACTGGAGCTATCCAAAATGGCCGCGAGTGGTCCCGCCCACATGAAAAAACGCATCTGCGCATGCGTCAGCCAGCAAGAGCACCATTCATTTGAACGAGAGACTTCAAAAATTCACAGCGAGTAAACTAGAGTGGTCCAAAAAAATCCACCCCCCTCAGCATTGACACACATGTGGAACGGAGCTTTGGGCCAAGAACCAACTTTTGGATCATCCTGTAAAGACCCGGGGTGGTATTGCAGCATGTCAGCGCACGTCATTTTGGCCACTTTTGAGCCGGGACCCGCCCCCACTGGTCTGCACAGCGCCTCCATATAAACGGGGCCTTCGACCTTCATTCAAGAATGTAATCACACAGCTGTGTGCTGTTTTTTATTCTGCCATTTTGAAAAAGCCACAGAAAGAAAAAGTGATGGCACAGTAGTGTGAACATCAGAGATAGGAATGACTACACCCGCTAATATTTACAGCCTACGGTCCAGACACCTGTTTTTTGCAGATTACCAGTTTAACAATAATAATAAAGTCAGGTCCAGTAGAACGTCCTTCCAAAAGAGCGAAACAGTTTAATGCAGGTCTGCCATCAGTATTAGTCTAACATTTATCTCATCCCATTGGTGTCATTTTGGCTCCGTCCCCGACATGTTCACTCGCCAAATGGGACCAATTACACTGCGTTTTGTTCGAGGCGGGAAAACCACAAAGGCAGCCGCTGAAATGGTTTGAAATGCAGGTACTAACATCAGCGTGCGGCTCTGATGAGGGCTGCCCCATCTGCCAGGTCTCCACTGCGATGGCCCGGCTTGTCACCTGGCACCCCGCTCCTTACCTGGCAACCCGCTTGTCACCTGGCACCCCGATCCTCGCTCGGCTCAAGGTTACACATCCCGACCAGAGTGTGGACAAGCGGAGCCCGGGGAGAGCACGTGTGGGCGGCGTCTGTGAGAGCCATGGATTTACGGTTGTGCAATTTTTCGAAATGACTACTGTATTTATCCAACACACTGGAAAAATGTGTTGAAAATAAGTAAAATACTGCTTAAAAAGAATAGAAAATGATCGTTCACATTCGCATGACTTAAGATTTCTGAAAATAATAAAATAATGCTAGCCCCAAAGGACTTGATTCTAGTTTAAAAACATACATTTCAAGTATTATTTGCTTATTCTTTAAACATCCATCCATTTTCTTCCCAAAAAAGTCTGAGAATAAGAAAAATAAGAAAAAAGCTTAAAGCTTAAAAACTCACTGCTCAAGTTTATGAAGTTTTATTAGATTAAGGCTAGTGAAATAATCTTATGACAAACTACATTCAAGCCAAAGAAACTTGCCATTAAAAAACACATAAATTATGTTAATTTTAGTAAATAAAATTTTACTTTTTTGTTTTAAAATCTTTACTAGTTTTTTCTGCCTGTGATGTTGCTGCAGTACAGTGTTCATTGTTTTACACTGGTCCAGACCAGAGCAAAGAGGATTCATGGTTCAAACCAAGTGGATCAGGCGAAAATCGACTGGAGGAATGCTAACTTTTTGAAAAATGCTAATGAAGCATTTAACATTTTACTTTGGACCAGAGCAGAGAAAATGGTCAGAACCAATCTAAACCTCTGCTTCTGTGACCAGAAGGACTGTTGTATTTACTATTGTAGCTTTTTAGAATGATCAATTTGTTTGGATGGATGTGTTTATGCTGCTAATGGACACCTGCATTTCTCCATCGAGGATCAATAAAGTATCTATCTAACAATCTATCTATCTTTATCTATCATTGTACAAACATATGCATTCTTAACCATGACTTATGAAAGGATACATTTCAAACTGAAGACATCTCCACACTTTATACCTCCGTTAAAATGTAATGAATAGAACAAACAAATGACAAATCTCTCAAAAGATTTAAGGAAAGGCTGTTCTGCATTGATTTTCTTCTGCTGTATTTCATTTCAGAGTCAGGAGCGATGTCGGGGACTGCACCGAGAGAGCTACAGCCTGGGAGCAACATCTACACTGCTGGGAACTGGTTTGGACACATTGACTTTTGTCAAGGTGTAATATTCTATCCTAAGACTCATTACCCTGACACATGTGTATATCACTTTGGTATAGAGAGAGAGAGAGAGAGATGGTGATATTGAAGCATTTACAAAAGGGGTGTCCAAACTTTTTAGCAAGAAGGCCACTTTAGTTCATAAGACTTGACCTGGGGCCAACAACCCGGATTTAAAAAACTAGATTCGAGCTGGATTCTGGAATTTAAAATAGGTTTTGATACACACCACAGCTGCATTTTATTTGTAATGACACTGTCAAAGGGCCTCAATGGTGACTTTGTGTTGGCAGCAGAAGGGCCACATTAAATAGCACATAGGTTTCATGGTTTAGGTTTAGTTCCTGTTTTATTTTGTAGTTTGTTAAATACCTGTGTCTTCTTTGATTGTACTTCCTGTTTCCTGTTTACCTGCCCCGCCCTCTTGTCTCACCTGTGTCTCGTTAGTCTTGTATTTAGCCCTGTGTGTTCCTTCACTTCCTGTTCAGTCATTGTCATTCTTTGTCTGTTTCAGTTCTTGTCCTTGTTCCTTGTGTTTTTGCTGGATTTCAATTTGTTTTACTATGTATTAAAGCCATTATTTTGCAGTTCTGCGTTTTGGGCTCATTTCTTTTTACCCACATGACACATAGGGCCGCACATGGTGTGCTCCTTGTGTGCTCTTACTACTGTCCTGTCTGTGCGCGGCAACACTGAAATTTCCTCAGTGTGGGAACAATAAATAAGCCCTTATCTTCTCTTATCTGCAAGTTTTCTTGACAAATATTCAGGACATTATTATACATGTTTTATTAACTTTAACTATTTTTCATGATGTATTTCTGCCAGTGTTGCGTTGGTACATTTATCCCATTGTGTCAACTCTGTATTTTTATTTAAATCTCAACCATCCAAATGAGGCCTGAGATCTCACAGTTGTGTTTTTCTGCTGCAGACTGAACAATGGCCAAGCTTAAACTCAGATTTTGCCACAGACCTTATACTTTTTCCTCCACAAACTTTTGCGTGCACTTTATTTTTGGTGCAGAGACACAGGAACATTGTGTGACTTGTCAATGGGATTTGGTACAATGTGACACATGCAATACAAGGCCAGCAGGACCTTGCAATAAGCAATCTGACAAGCTATAGTGCACAAGACGGAGCGAGATAACAGAGGAAGTCCTGCAGTGCTGTCCTCTGCTGTTCTCTATTGGCCTTGTATTTGTGAGTATTCAATTAGAGGTTTTTTTCAGTTCAGAAAATGGAATAATGTTACTAAAATGTAAGGGGGAAAAGATGTCAGGGTTTAGATTGGTTTGTATTGATGCAGTGGCTTCCATATGACCCTATAGTCCCCGTTTTTCACCAACAGTGGCTCAGTTGGTAGAGCATTGGCCTTTGAGCCCGAAGGTCGTGGGTTCGAGGCCACCGCAAGACCTTCTCCACCGACTCCCACTGATGTTTCCTGTCGTTGTGTCCTTGGGCAAGACACTTAACCCACTTTGCCTCTAAGGAGCGCGGAAGTGATGTATGCTGCTTGCCTTGAAAACTTCAAAATGAAATTTCCCCTTTGTGGGATGACTAAAGGACCTTTTTCTTTACAAAAATATAATTGTATCCACTTTTGCAAAAGATTAGATTTTATCTATAAAAATGACTGAAATCTGCTTTAATATGTATCTGTAACATAGACATTAATTATATAGATATTAACAGATTTAGTCACGCCTATCTCCGCTGTTGAAACTAATGTGTCACCACTTTTGGCTTCTATTGGGCTTTTTCAAAATGGCTGCGGGGCATCTTCTAGTTCTACTAATGAACAGAAGAGTGATTTGGATAAAGGAAAAACATATATCTTCTGATTATAAAATCGAATTTTTGGCCTTTTATCACTGATTGTATGCCTGTCACCCTTCAGTACGAACAAGCCCATGTATGAGTGAATATGGAACCAACAAACTTATACAAACAAGGCCCAGGATGTGTACAAAGGGACTCGCATAATAATTCCTGTCCTGAAGTCACAACAAAACATGTCAATCACCTGCAGAGCCTCAACTCTTCCAAGCACGATTTTTTTTTCTGAGAGCAAAAAGTAAGGCTTTTTATGTAGAAAGATTAAAAAGAATACAGTGAAGATGTCCACGAACCCAATGTGTGTGAAATTAGATCCAAAAAGACTTGCTATAAACAATCATTTTTCTGTTGGCCTCGATATTTTAGCCCCATTTGAAAATCTCACGTTTATTGGACTAGAATGAAACTGTTCACGGAAAACGGGGAAAGACGTGATGTTTACACGGCTCTTTCATATATTATTTGCGATTTACCGTCTGAAGGGGCTTATGTACCCAAACACAGACCCAGAGAGGGGGTAGAAGAGAACAGCAAAACATGGGTAAATTATTGATCGGAACATGACAGGCCCACTGCCCCCTCCAGGCCACACTTCATCAATATTTTCCATACAATTTAACCCAGTGGTGCTGAAGCGTGCCCATACATAAGCAGCTCTGGAAGGCGGCTGCGGCCATCCCCCCATTGTGAACTAATGCATTATTGAAGGCGAGATGTCATCGTGTTCCTAGGGGCTAAGGACACCCGTATTTCACTTGTCACTTGTGCACCTAGAAATCAGAACATCAGAAGAAAGGAGAGATTTTCAAGACTGGAATAAATGAAGCAAGATTCTGTTCCAGGAAGATCCAAGATTAACCAAGGATGAAAATGATCAAGGTTTTGTCAGTGGGAAAATCTGGAAGGGTTGAAATGTTTTCTCAGATCCAGTGTGCAGGGAGTCTATTTTAGGCTACAAGGATCACCGACAGGGAAAGTAATAACATGGAATACCTCGCCTTTTAAGAGTTCAAGAAGAGGCAAGAATACCCACGTAGATGCTAGACACAAGTCATATGCAAAATTGACTCAAAACAAACTTAAAAACACATATGCAAATGGACCGGGACGATTCTTGGAGAGGAGAGACGGGGCATGAGACTTTGACAAAACATAAGAATTAGATAGTTACTTTATTGATCCTTGTAGGAAACATTCAGGTGTCCAGTAGCAGCAAAAATACAAAATAAAAATCAATCTATGAAGCTAACAACAGTAATAATCAGCAACAGCCCTTCAGGTCACAGCGGCAGAGGTGGAGTAGCCGCTGGGTGGAGCAGGACGGGTCACAAGGTGGAGTAGCCATTGATCCATTTTAACAGACCTAAATGTGAATGTTCTCCAATGTTTTAATCACGCAGATGCTAGACAAAAGTCATTTGCAAATTGTCTTAAAACAAACGTAAAAACGCACATTCAAATGGACCGGGACGGCAAGAAGAGAATTCTCCAATTTTTTTAAATGAAAAATACAAAAAAGAATAAAACAGAAACCAAAAAGTTTTGGCAAAACTGGAGCTTGTCCTTTACGAAAGTTCCTATTACTAGAAAATTTCCGGTGATGGACCCCTGCGGAGCTGAGGTAAGCACACCTTGACTTTCCTTCCCACTGATGCAAATGCGGAGTGATGGTTGCATGAAATAATAATCGTCTGCATTAGCGCTCTTGGTAATGCACAAAGCTAATGTGAGTAAAATGGAGTGCTTGTGCTGGACTTTCCCTCAGGGCGGAATATTTAAGCAAACAGAGACAGACAGTTGCCCCAAGGCCATTGTTGACCTCGATAGTAGATGAAGAGGTGAGCAGACAGCAACACCGCTGGCCTCTGTCATGAACTTTCCTCTTAGTTCAGTCTACGGCCCACACAGCACCGAGGCTGGACACAATACACCAGTCTGTTTGAATCTGCCGCAGTCTGAGAGTTAAATAACTAACTCTTGAGCTGCCGAAAGGTCAAAATAGTAAAGGTTTTATTTTTTTATTCTATTTTTTTGTTGGTGTATCAGAACTCTTGGGTCCCCGGCAGACTGTGAAAAAGCAAGCAGCAGACGCCCAAAGAGATCAAGGCTGTGAACTGTGGGAAGCAGGGACAGGATTGCTCTTGTGTTTGTTATTGTAGCCATAGAAAAAAAACAAAATAAATAAAAAAGTATGTGCCAACTGCCATATCTACAGTTGAGAAGGAGGGGCCTGGAATCGCAATGTTGACCTGTTTATATGAAAGTTGGGATTGTCACAGTTGCAAAACCGATAAGATTTATTTTTTATTACAGAAGAATGAGATCCAGAATACAGAATATGTTCTGTATTTAAGCAATGAAATAGAATTAAAGACAGCTGAAGAACTCAAATGGTTGTGTTGAGGCTTGGATGGAACCATAGGCTTGACTCGTTTGTATCCTCCTGGAAAATGAATGAATGTATTTATTTTGGTCAATTGTTTTATTAAAGGCGTTATACCCGTTTCTGCAATGTTTGAATGTTTAGCACCGCCCCCCAACTCGCTCAATGGCTTCTCATTTCCCCTACGCTCTCATAACACAGAGCCACCTAGTTTTATTTGCGATCTGATACATATGCTAACATTAGCATTAGCGCAACTTCTTGTAAGCTGTGCAACAATCACTGATGAAATGGCACTAAAGCAACGCACTGCTAACACAATATATAAGTAAAAGAATACTGCTAGTTTCGCGTCCGAATGTATTAATTTAAAACCTTAGAATATATTCTAATATTTAATTATAATTTGTTATAGAGCTCCTCAAAGCAGCAGCAGCAATTCTTCCGATCATTTTTTCTTGATAACAGAACTCTCAAACCAATAATGACCAAAGCCCCAATGCAACCTCTGTTTGTAATTCAGGTGTGTAAAATACTGCCATTACTCTGCAAGTACAACAAGCTATCAGCGCCTGTCACTACACACTTGTCTGTGTAGAGAAGCTAGCGGAGCTAGCCACGCTCAATAAACAACTACATATCTATTAATCAACACCATTAAACGTCAATCGGACAATACAGTATACATATACATCCTTAACACACATGCACGGATGATTTCAGAATTTGCTGTTAACGTTTTCATGACAAAAATACTGTTTCAATGTGACAAAAAGCGATTGCGAAAAACCCGGAAGTAACCATGAAACAACTAGCTAGCTTAGCTGTTACCTGCCTAGCAAGTCCCGGTGAAACCTTTGGGAGCTAACTATTTTATTTGCAGTCATTAAATAAATTTCGAATTACAAGGGTTGTCTAATATTTGTTCACATTTTTTTATTCAATTATTTTGTTCATCATTTTTTATTTTAGAATTATATTCGAATTTTAACGTCGAAGCCCTGGTGTTAAGCAGCGCTGTAGAGGCTAGAGGACGCAGGCTGATCGCTGCTCGTTCTGTGAGAGAACGAGGAGAACGAGGAGAAAGAGCGGCCCGCTCAGACTCTACTCAGCACTTTTCACTGCTTGTAATTCTTACACAGCTGAATCAATTACCTCAAGTTTTCAATTAAATGATGTATTATGGTACAACTTGTATGTAGTAAAAAGCATTTTTATGAACTACTTACAAAAAAAATCGGGTATAGCTTCTTTAATAACACATATTACGTTCTGTACGACAACCAAAAAGGATTGGGCTGAAACTGCTGCTGTGAGTCCATCCTGACGTCACATCACATACAGCTTCTTAGATGCTTAACAAAACAGCTATAAAAATAAAAAATAAAATACTGCTGCAATCTCACTCCTGGCCGGTGGGGGTGTACCCGGAAAAAGAATCACCCAATGCTTTTGAATGGCGACGTCGTTCATCTCAAAAAACTTGTTTACAGGACGGCCCCAAAGTGGTTCTTGGTCCAAAAGGGGCTCCTGGTCCAAAAGTGGCTCTTGGTCCAAAGCTACGTTCCAGATGCTGACCTTTATTGGTCCAACAGTGGGGAAATTCCAGTGTTGCATCACAAGTTACAGAACAGTAGGAAAGAAGAGCACACAGCCCAAGATAAGTGAACAATAGCTATACTAATTAAATTAAAACGAAATCTCTAACTCTAGCATCAAGAACAAGTATAAAATCTCTATCTTGAAAATAATAATTATGAAGAAGTGTAAATACTGATGATCAATAGATATTTCTTCTTGAATTATCATCGTTGTGGCATACATCCAAACAAAGTGAGTTTGCCAAAAACAATATTTTTGGTCTCTTCTGTGCATCATTTTGTTTTCGTAAGGATTAATGAGCTACACAGTGTGACATCACCTTTTAGATCATAGTTTCTGGTTCCGGGGGGAGGTTTAATCGCAGGTGTCCCTCACTGAACCCGTGTGCTTCTGTTATGATCCCGCTGAAGCTTTTAAGCCAGCGATCTCCAACTTGTTTATTGCCACACTGCAGACTGGTTTGACGGCAGACAAAAATTGCTCAGACCGGCAAAAACCTTCCCCCCATGAACCTATCACACCCCATGCAGTGGTACAACATATTTATTTGCATTTAAGACAGTACATATTAATCAATGTGTCGTCAAACAGCGTCAACATGAATATATAAACACAGTTAGAAACATACAAACACATGGGTGTAGCTTAGCATTAGAATAGCCCCTCAATTATAATTATTTTTTTGATCATCTGCTCGTTTCCATGTCCAGGGGTCACTGTCCTGGTCCTGGCTCCTCTGGCCTTTGTGTTTTTAGCTTTAGATTAAAGCTCCCACAGACACCTCATTCCTCCACACGTTATACTCTACTCTACATTTCAGAGCTACCATGTCATTTTACAAAACAAAGTGTGAAGCGGCCGGGAATGAGGATCAGCACTTCCAAATCTGATGGTGCTCGGCCGGAAAAAGTGTCCTTGCCCTCTCCTGGTCCTTCCTCAAGTATAGGAGTTCTGGTGTCTCAGGGTCTTGATGGACAGTGAGGGAAGGATGGAGTTGGAAGATTGACAGGCAGATTGGTGCAGCGTGTGCAGTGATGCGGTCACTGTATCGGATTGTTGTGGTGAAGAGGGAGCAGCGTCTGCAGTCAGAGCTGAGCCAAAAGGCAAAGCTTTCGATTTACCGGTCAATCTTCCTTCCCTCCCTCACCTCTGGTCATGAGCTTTGGGTAATGACCGAAAGGACGAGATCGCGGATACAAGCATCAAAATGAGCTTCCTCCGCAGAGTGGCCGGGCGCTCCCTTAGAGATAGAGGAGCTCAGTCACACAGGAGGTGCTCGAAGTAGAGCCGCTGCTTATCCACGTCGAAAGGAACCAGTTGAGGTGGCTCGGGTATCGGTTTCGGATGCCTTCTGGACCAAGGACACAGAGGGACTTTGTCTCTCTCTGGCCTGGGATCGCCTTGGGGTCCCCCCAGATAAGCTGGAGGAAGTGTGTGAGAGGGAAGTCTGGGCATTTCTGCTTAGACTGCAGCTCCTGTGACCCGGCAACGGATAAAGCAGAAGAAAATGGATGGATGGATTTTTGTCACCACAGTATAAATGTGTCAGAAAGTGGCAAACCAGATAACTTGAATGAAATGGAGGCCATTGCAGCACGGGGGAGATTGTGTTATGGAGGATTTATATTTGGTCATTACGGCAGAAGCACAGCCTATATTGAAAGAGTCAAATGATTAATGAGGAGCAAATAGCTTGTGAGTAATAGTTCTTAAATTGCACAGCACCAGCAAGGACGCTTCGCTAACACGTTCCCCTCATCTGGGCTTTAATTCAGCCGCAGCAGAAGCATCAGCGATTACACAGGTCAGCGACACACAGGAAAGATGAACACATGCACTCAGCGACGCTAGAGACCAGGTCAAATCTCCTGTGGTTTGGGGCGTCAAAGAAAACAGTTTAAAGCTGGGGTACCTAACTTTCAATATGTGTTTAACAATGAATTCAAATCTACTGCTCATTGGCCTCTGTCACATTTCGATCATACAGAAGAGTGCCTTATTCATCGGTAAACTCTGGTTCATGATCATTTCCTACATGTACGTCTGGGTCTGATCCTAGTTTCCTCGGTTAAATCCCCTCCGACCAATCAGTGAGCGGGGGAGGCGGGTGTTGTAGGTCGGTGTCGGTGACGTCAAGAGTTTGTGCTGAATTTGCTGGTTGTAGTTTGTCGGAGAATGCAATAGTAAAATAATCTGTTCTGGTTCAATCCAAATATCAAGAAACTGAAGCCAGAGCAAGAGGAATGTTTAGTGAATGTCATTGAAGCAAAGATTATGTGGCTAAAGCTAGGCTAAATGCTAAATGCCTCACTCACTCGGGCTCATTACATACGTCACGGTAAACTCAGATGCAAAAGGAGTTAACCCCTCCCACCTGTTAACGGAGTCAATGGAGCAAATCCAGACCTTAGTACAAATGAAATGAGTACAATGGTGTGGTAAGACCAGGCTACTCTCACTAAGCTTTCAGCTCAGTCAGTGACAGTCTTATTCATGTTTATTCATTATTAGATAAATGCAGCCTGTTGTGGTCTTGTTTTTTTTACTCCATTATCGTTTTATGAGACTCCCTTTTGTGAGATATTTGAACTGTTTGAAAGCCTGAGTAATAATTTATGGAACAAAAAAGTTTAACACTCTTCTTTAACATGTGTGTGATCAAGCTGCATGAGTCTTATTTATTTAAAAATAAATATTATGCATTATTTAAGGCCAATTAACTTCATATTGATATGCATGTAAATATCGCCTTTGTCACATCTTTAGATCTGATATTTTCAGCTAAACCAGTCCTCATTCAACCGATCAGTTCTAAGATAAAGGCAGCATGTTATGGTCTGCTTTGTTCACACGATGTAACCTTAAACCAGAAAAAAAAAAAAAAAAAAATTATCAAACTGTGAAACAGAATACACATATTCCTGTTTGAATGAATAAAATCAATCATACACATTATAAGCTAATAATAAAATGAGACAGGGTATTTACATAAAAGAAAAAATTATGAAAAAAAGAAATCTGCAAATAAAAACATATTTAAAATGATTCTCGCTAAATGCAGATCAATATTCAGAAAACCAATATATTTCAAGAGCCCTTCTATACACAGGCGTTTCTCTCACAAATAGAAATCATAGAAAATGTAGCCGTCTGTGTTTGTGATTATGAAATATTCATCAGTGGCTCCGGCGTGTCTTGCCGTCGGGCTGTCGGACTCAGAATGGGACCAGGGCTGGGGCTTGTGGCCTAAAGTCCGGTCTGTCCTCGCGGGGCCTCACAGCAGCACGTCTGGGTGTCAATTTGTGCTGCTCTGTTGGGGAGGGTTTATAATCACATCTACAGAAAGCCTTTGTCAGGAAAGAGCCCAGAGAAAAGTTTGACATCAACCACATGAATGCACTTTGGGCAGCCGGCCTCACAAAGACGTTTGGATTCACCGCAATTGGATTTATTATAAGCATTAAGCAGAAAAATATAACAACAACACTATTTCACAAAGTACTAGAGATGTTTTCAACCAAAGGTATTCTTGGTTATGAATGGTTTAGTCAGCTAAAAAGGGCGTGGAAAATGCTCTGAAAGATATGAATAATATCTTTCATAACAAACTGTACTATGAACATTGTCCATCCGTCCGTTTTCTTCCCCTTAATCCACTTCTGGGTGAGGGGGGTGGCAGTCATCTGCACCCAATTCACATAGTACAGGAAGATGGGTGCTCTGTCAGTGATGTCACAGCCTTGATCTTTCAGCAGGGGCTTCAGGCAAAGTGGGGTTATGTGTGTTTCCCAAGGACACAAGCAGGCATCAGTGGGAGTCGATGGAGATGGTTTTGTGGAAGGATCGAACCCATTACCTTCAGGCTCAAAGGCCAATGCTCTACAAAATGAGCCAGCCCAAAATAATATATATATATATGAAATTAAACTGATGCTTGAATAACGTTTTTATTTATTTCTATTTAAACAAACAAAAACATTGCAGACAGAATACAACACAAAAAACATACTCTGACTAAACTACATATAAAAACACACAGAAGAGGGGAATGGCAGACACTGTGATATTATGTCAATATTGAACCACATTTTGATATTGAATATAAAAGTTAGTACCAAAATCTTCAACTATTTGTCTCCATATTATTGACCTGCAGCCCACTTTTACAGCTGCTGCCCAAATATGCAAAAATATTGAGTTGTAAAATGCCCCTTTAAATGTGTCTTGTAGTCATTTCTCTGTTTAAATCCAGGTGAAAAACTGTTTTTAGCTGCTGAGGGATTATATATTAGTATGTTTTTTTCTAATGTACAGTGATTATTTATGATTTTTATGCTCTTTATTTTTCTATTTTTCAGAACTTTGAGTTGCCTTGTGTATGGATTGTGCTATACAAATAAACTTGCCTTGCCATTTCGAAATATATACATGTATTTCCTACGCACAAAACTGCAAATGTGAAAGAGTAATCCGCAGTGAACCGATAAAGTAGACTTCTTTCTTTTTCTTCACTTCACACTTTGACAGCAGTGGTTTTAGGCAAGCCTCAAACTACCAACTCCCCGAGTGAATAAATAATGGATTAATATTCCCCCGATCTGTTTTACATATGTTCTCCGGGCCTTATGTTCCGTCGTGCCTCTAGTGACAACAAAAATAATATCACAAATTCTCTCATCTTCTTTGACCTTCTTCTTGTGATTCCTCTGTCTGGAATTTCACTCACGCTCTGCGCCGGCTGCTTTTCTGCCCAAATAAAAGGCATGAATAATACACTATTCCTCTGTTGTATGTCATGCATGTGTTTTTTAAATTGGCTCCAGTGAGATTCAGAGCATTCTAAAGACACATTTAATCCATTTCTGGGTCAGGGGGGTGACAATCAGAGATGCCACCCAAGTCTCATAGCACCAGCCCCTCACTGACCCTCTGCAGGTGGTGAGTCCACAGGAGGATGGCTGCTCTCTGAGTGTGAGCATAGCCTTGATCTTTCAGTGGGGGCTTTGGGCAAAGTGGGGTTAAGTGTCTTGCCCAAGGACACAACGACAGCAGTCATCAGTGGGAGTTGGTGGAGAAGGTGTAGAGGTGGGAACTGAGGTGTAGAGGTGGGGTAGATTACAAGTAGTTCCGGCCAATTCGTTGCAACTACTGTCTCTGCAGATAAGCTTACGGAGCTAGCCACGCTCAATAGACACGACACATGACAATCAATCAACACATTTAAACGTTAATCAGAGAATTCATTATACATTTACATTCTTAATACACATGCACAGAGGTTTTCAAAATTATCTGTCAACGTTTTCAAGACAAAAATACTGTTTTAATGTGGCAAAAAGCGGTAAACCCGGAAGCAAAAATTAACATGAAACGAACATTTTAGGACTCATTCGAAGAGGATCTGATTATGGATTTAGGCTGAGTTTATGTATGGGTCACTCACCGCTGATGTTCAGAATTCTTGTACCGCCCTGTCGGTACTTATTTTCCAATAATGACCTGCAGCGTTCTATACATTATCCCTTACTTATTGTACAGTCTGACAGCGGTGGGGACGGAAAAACCCTGCACTGCTATTGCCCCTCTTTCTTTTATTGCCGCTTTTTTATTGTACATAATTATATCCTGCGCAGACAATATTTTTGACCTTTAACATGTTGCAACCGTGCTAATGTGACATGAACATTTCTCCAGTGTGATATCAATAAAGTCTATCTTATCTTACAGTGGTAGTGCAAGGCCTTTTCTTGATATAATTCAATTCAAAATGCCTCGAATTGCAATGACTTGAATTCCTTCTACTTTTTCCCTGTGGTCGGACTCTGTTTTTATGGATACAGAGGTGGGCACCGGGCAATGGAGAACTGTGATTGGGCAGAGCTTTCCCGGTAACATTCGATTACGTAGACTGTCACTTCTCATTCTCCGACAAACTACAACCAGCAAATTCAGCACAAACTCTTGACGTCACCGACACCGACCTACAACACCCGCCTCCCCCGCTCTCTGATTGGTCGGAGGGGATTCAACCGAGGAAACTGCAGCCGCTAGGATCGGACCCAGACGTACAGGTAGGAAATGATCATGGACCAGAGTTTACACATGGTAAGACCCGGCTATGACACACACCTCTTTTGTGTGGCGGTGTTTTGGGGAAAGTGTCAGTGTGATGTTCAAAAAGCAGCTGATGGTCACTACAGTAGGTCCCATTCCGTTTTGTCGTCTTCATTCACGCTTCTCGGGAATCACGCAGCTGCGTGAAAAATAGTACATCTTATCGCCACAAGGTGGCAGGCTAAGTCCGCTTTAGCTCTGCCAGCGACTTAGACGCTCAGGTATAACACTGCGTGCAAACCTGTCTAACCCAGAGGTGCTATGTTGGCCAAATGGATAACATTAGAGACTGGCACCTGGAGAACCCTGGTTCGATTCTTGTCTGAAGCACATCTTTTGGTTGCTTGTGGCAAAATTGTTTTTTCATTAAACAATTATTATATAACATCTTGTCTTTAGGGGCTGGTGCCATGTGTACTGGGTGCAGCTCTGACTGCCACCCCCCGACCCAGAAATGGATTAAGGGGAAGAAGATGGATGGATGGATGGATCTTGTCTTTAATGTCTGAAAAAATCGAGGTGAAAGGTTGAGGTTTCTATCGAGGTTTCTATTGAATGCTATTTCTTTCTTTATAATCTTTATCTTTATAATACGAATTGCATTAACGTATATATTTAAAATAATTATGTATTGTCTATAGAATTCTATTCTAAAAAAAGGTCTTGTTATGACTCTCAAATCATTAATGACAAAACAAAGACTAAAACGAGGATTTATATAGGGATGGCTTTGAACAATTGAGTCAGTGTCTCTGATCGTGTGAACCCCTGGTCTAGTGGTCTAAGCTGTGTGCTTATGATGCAGGAACCTGGGTTCGATCCCGCGCTATATATTTTTGTATTTATTGCATGTTATCACATTCTATGACAGATTGCTCTAAAAACGGTAAAAGATGAAGGTCAAGACTTTTTTTTTGCAGATTATAGCTTAAATGTAAAAATAATCATTTAAGACCACATGTACCCCAATTAAAATAATGTTAGTCTCTTTTTGATGTGGAACTTTTACATGTTTGTCTAAAAAATAGGGAATAAATAAAATTGAAAGGTGATATCCTCTTGAGCAAACCCTGATGTTGATACGCTGAAGAAATACGTTCCAACATCCATTCTTCCCACTCCTATTTTGGACATCAATTGCTTATTTATTTTGCATAAACTATGTATAATTACATTGCTTTTATTTTGTTTTTGTTTTTTATCTCAAATGTCCAAATAATAATAATAAAAAAACATTAATCAAAACATTCATTCAGCATTAGCACGGCTGTCATGGCAATGTGAATGGAGACGGACAAACAACTGATAAAATAATTCCCTGTGTTTGCTGCTGGATTTGGTGTGAATCTGGCAACCAGTCAGGGAGAGTGGGAGAGGACTACAAAATATTGACTATGACTGCAGTACCACTTTTGGCCAGATTTTTACATATTGTTCCTTTAAGTCATCTTTTTTTTGAGAAAAGTGAAAAGTGTGATTTTTGTCTCTTTTCGGCCCTGTATATTACTGTGAAACTTCTGGGATTCGGCTGTTGACGGTAGTTTGTTGTCCCCTCCTCCCTCCTCCACAGGAGGCTTTAACATGTAAATGACAATGCTGTGAGCTATACAAATGCTAATCAACAAGTTCTAGTGTTAAGATGTGCGAGGCGAGCCTGGCCTGACTGCGCTCTCCTCCTCCTAAAAAAAGATTAGAACGCAACAGTTTAGTTAATAATGTGTGTATAAAAATAAAAAATATTGAAATTATGACTTTAAACAAAAAGTAGTCTTCTGTTCTCTAGATGTTACAGACAAGGCCCGCATCCTCCACCACCTGAAGAAGATGACAAAGTCTGGGATCGCGTCTTAAATTCAGACAGAAGACATGTTTTATTGTCGATGGTAGAGACAGCACGAACAACAAAATGCAAGTGTATTATACAGAGCGGAGGCATGGAGACCTCCAATCAGCAGCTTCCACGGTGCCATGTAGCTTGGCCTTCAGATAGACACAACAAGGGAAAAGTACAGGCTTCTGCACATTGATAGAATGATGAGTTTAACTTTAACAAAAGTTGTTTTAAAGTGTTATGAAATCTCACATTCCCCCCTCTGGTCACACATTCACCTGTGACCATCAGGATCGATAAACAGCAACATAACATCATAACTCAATACTTTAAAAACTCAAACTCGGTACTTCACTCGGTACTTCAAAAAACTCAGAACTCGGAATACTTCAAAAACTCAGAAAACTCATAAAACATGTTCAGATCTTTCATAAAACTTGTCAACAATCTTCAGTAAAATACCAAACTTCATCAGTCGATGTGGTTCCAGATATTGCTTTGAAAACAGTCTCTCCCACTTCTCTGTTGGTTTCTTCAGGCTGCATTTGTGTCGAGCCATGAATTCTTCTGTGACGTGTCTTTCAATCACACGTTTCAGCTTCAGTGTCCAGATTCAGCAATTCAATTCAGTCCAAATTATGTCCAAATTGTGTAATCCAATTGTTCCAAATGATGTCCATGCAAAAGAGGACGATGGTGTTGTCCATGTCTCAGCAGCTCACAGCCGGAGTGGAATCAGGGGCTGTGCAGATTGTCCAAGTGTGCTGGTCCAGACGCATGGTTTCTCTTGAGGTTTCTCAGTTTTGGCTTTAAAAAAAAAAACACATTTTTGTGTAAAAAAAAAGTAGTCTTCTGTTCTCTAGATGTTACAGACAATGCCCGCATTCTCCACCACCTGAAGAAGATGACAAAGTCTGGGATCGCGTCTTAAATTCAGACAGAAGACATGTTTTATTGTCGATGGTAGAGACAGCACGAACAACAGATACAACAGAATACAAGTGTATTATACAGAGCGGAGGCATGGAGACCTCCAATCAGCAGCTTCCACGGTGTGCTTGTAGCTTGGCCTTCAGATAGACAAAACAAGGGAAAAGTACTGGCTTCTGCACATTGATAGAATGATGAGTTTAACTTTAACAAAAGTTGCTTAATACCATAGATGATACACACTATGCTAGGTTGGCTGCTAACATTTGCATGTATTGATTTGCAAATTTAGGTAATGACTTATAACAGCAGGGGCTGGGGTGGCCTTTGTTTATTCGTGCGGGGGAGGGAGAGCTCCAAGAGAGTACTACAGTAGTCCACAGATACAGTACACATGTGGACAATGCAGAAGAGATGCCATGGCAGTGTGTCCCCTGAGAATGCACAGTATATATTTTGTAATCAGTTTGTGCATTTCTCAGAACAATTAGTGCAATCGGCAAAACCTCATGGATAACTTGCTAAAAAGTCACTTCCTCAAAATGAACTTAATTCCTCAAAAGAAAGTCTTCATGTCAATGAAACGGTCTGTGTCTGTGTCCTGACATCAGTGTTTATGAACAACAGTCAAATGATTTAGTCATGTTTTCATTGTGACTGTATTTAGTGAGATATATATGTATGTACTGTATGTCTTTCACATATTTACTGCATATGCTCTTTGCAATTCTACAGCCTTGTGCAACAAAAATAGCACACATACAGTATTTACGTAGAACAAACATACATAACTCAATACTTAAACTCGGTACTTCACTCGGTACTTCAAAAAACTCAGAAAACTCATAAAACATTTTCAGATCTTTCATAAAACTTGTCAACAATCTTCAGTAAAATACCAAACTTCATCAGTCAATGGTTCCAGATATTGCTTTGAAAACAGTCTCTCCCACTTCTCCGTGTTGATTCCTCAGGCTGCATTTGTGTCAAGCCATGAATTCTTCTGTGACGTGTCTTTCAATCGCACGTTTCAGCTTTAGTGTCCAGATTCAGTAATTCAATTCAGTCCAAATTATGTCCAAATTCAGAAATCCAGATTGTTCCAAATGATGTCCAAATTCAGAAATCCAGATTGTTCCAAATGATGTCCAAATTTTGTAATCCAATTGTTCCAAGCTGTTTGAGTCAAATAACGTTCAGCGTTATATTACCAATAGTTTCTCTTTCCATAACGATATTCTCTCTTTTTGGAAAGATCACCAACGTGATGCAAAAGTTTACGTTATACACTGAAAAAAATCGTGATTAACATTTACTTAAAAAAATCCTCGTAAGTATTTGCACGAAGATATAATTAAAGATTACTACTATAAATCAAGTAAAACTTTTTATTTCATCAAGTATAATCTGAATGTTATTTGTAAGTAAACCTTACTTAACAAATGTGATTTTTTTTACTTGATCACATAAAATAATCAAGTAAGGTTTATGTGATTTTTTTTTTGGTTATTTATGTGTGAAATAGATATACTGCGTAACCATTATGTGTACAGATCATTTACAATAATGGATAACTTGAATAAATGTTATTTATATTTTATCAGTATATTTCATATCATTGCAATAATACTTATTAAGTACTATATGTGTGTAACAATTACATTATTATTGAATTAATAAGAAAAAACAATATGCAAATATCAACATTTAACAACCTGTTTTATTGACAAACTTTTAAGTTCACACATCAACAATGAAAACTAAAAGATGAACTAAAGCTGACCTTAAAAGCAGAACACATGACAACAGAAAACTTAATTATCACAAAAAGGATGCAATGGGAATGGTATAGAGATAGGCCATTGATTTTCTATAATTAAATGTCATTAGCTTAGATGAGATGATGCACCTGCCTGGTCTTTGAGCCTCTGTTCAGCTAAAGACCAGGATGTTGTAGCATTAGCCTCTCGCAGTAAATCTCAATGGCTCCAGACCGAGGTAATTTTAGAAGTGGCCGAGCTCTTTCACATTTTCCCTAATTAAAACACTGTTACATGAGGAGTTACTAGATTCAAGAATAGTCAATTAATTTAACATGTCCATGTTTTAATGACTAATTTTCATATTCTAGTCTAAGCTAGAGTCTAAGCTAAAGTAACAACATCAAATTATATAAAATCTGTGGCCTTTTCTCTTATGCTGAACAAAATTGCTTCTCTTATGTTTTGGACAGTAGCTTGACTTTCAGTGTTTGTATTTTCGGGGATGGCTTAAATGCATCTAAATGTAAGAAAATCTTCTGAAATACTTCGAAGGTGTATCGTAGTGTTGTAGGATAAGCAAGATTGAGGGAATATATTAGACCCATTAGCAGTGCACATGCCTTTGCAGTATTTCCACATCCAGTCACAATCTCCTTGCTGTCGAGAACAATAGAGACATCCACAGGTTCTTCATCAGAGGAAGAACAAACGACCAGGATCTTCATTTTGTGCCGGTGTTCTGCCGAGTTGTAACGCTCTGCCAAAAAGTGACGCTTATGTAATGCTCAGCTGTTAATGATGTAATGCAAACCTGCGCGCATGCGCGTCTCACGGCAGCCAAAACAAACCAAGATGGCGGACAGAAAGTCCGTGAATTCCTTTAAAAGTTATAATACGAACGAAATAAGACACGAATGTCACTTTTAATGCAATTTGAGGCGAGATGTTGATGGTTCCGTGTTGGCACATGTGGGTTTTAAGAGTCAAACTTTCGGGTAAAGTTTAGTTTAAGCAGTCAACTGCACCTATGAAACCACTATGCTTATGTTATGATAGCAGTCCTGGCAGCTGACGTAGGCTGATGAAGCGTCCTGTGGCAACTCTACAGCTTACAACTGGATGAATGTTGATAATGGAAATAAATTTAATTTAATGCAGCGATCACCTGCAGCAGCACAGCTTGTGGACTGCACACTTTTCTGTCAGTTCAGTTAATAATTTTCATGGGATGAATTCGAAGTTGCAAAAAAAAAAATATGGCCATTTGGATATATAGTGCAACTTTTACTGTCAAGACTCTGCTGCAGCTGATCCATGACAACAACCACAGGATTATTATCACCAGTAACCACAGAGATTACATGCCATGGCCATGTTGTCCTTTGAAATGTAATTCATTCGTGGATTGATGAATTTTGACTAGTTTCCCAGATGAAAGATCGGGTGCATCCTTTCTATTAAAGAAATGAACAACACTGGTGAGTAACATTTAAATTGGAACCAATCAAAGGTTTTTTCATGGGTTTTATGTTAGGTTGTGCATAAAAAATGGGCTGTGGTATTGAATTGAATTTGTGTAGATTTTCCTGCTGAAGGATGTAAAGTTCCCGCATTGATGTCAAGCTTTAAATACAAGAGAAAACACGTTTGTAGTTTTTTTGTGTGGATCAATCAAGTCTGTAGGCTGTAAACTAAGTGTATTTTTAGAAATGTAGGAATTGTATTGACTTTGATTGGTTAGGCCCAACCAGGGACAGGAGTTGTGAATTGGCATCTGCTATAAACTACATTCATCACATCAGCTGCAAGCTTTGTTTATGACTGTGTCTGCATTGTCCCTGTCAAATAAATATATTGATAATGTTGAAAGAGCGTGGAGACTTCATTTTCAGAAATCAATTCATTTGCAGGTGCAAATGGTCTCGTCGTCACACCATGAAACAGACAAAGGGACAAAACATTTCAGTACACTACGCAAACAGCAAATTACAATAATTAACATACGTGTCCAATTCCACAGGAGTCTCAGATTTGTGGAGTTGGTTAGCTGGTGCTCGGGACGACTGGGAGCCAGGTCATTCCTGCATGTGATGTGCTCAGGATACGCGAAGAGTTCACAGATCCTGAAGGCCAGTGCGTTGGCTTTCTGTCCTGGTCAGCCTCTGTAATAATATATTATTAAGTTATTGTACTGTAATGTTTGTACAGTATTATTTCTTTACCAAGTGTTGGCTTTGCTGTTTGCTTTCCTTTGTTGTACTTTGGGTTGGAACTTTGAATAAAGACTGCCCCTTTGAAGAATCTTGCCCACGTTTGACATTTTCATTCAAGTGCATTCCTGCCCAAAAAAGCCTGCAAAAAAAAGTTTCAATGTTAACAGGATTTGTATTCTTAATTATTACAAAGAATAACGCTTCAGCTGTGATGTCTGGTGCTCGGAGACGGGTTTCTGCACATCTTTAGGCAATCAGTTGTTCATTTAGCTCTTCTTTGTACAATGGGGCATACCCTGAGAAAACAATGAATTTGGTTACAAGAGAAATGTTTTGACTTGCGTGTGACAATCAGTGACACTATAGTCCGCTTCAAGACTTTTTCCATGTAAAAACTCCCTCCTACCTCATTGCTCTAAGGAAACACAAAAGTTTTAATTTATAATGAAAATACAATAAATTGTAATATTTACTACTAGACATACCTGTTCTGTTTGTATGTCAAGCGCCTTCTCACTCTCAAGTTCCATTGGTGTGTAGCTGTCACATTTGGCAGTGTCCTAAAAGCATTGGAAAAACGTTAGATGCAAAGTAACAAATATTACTGACATTACTATCCCTACCTGGTGAATCTGCTATTTTTCCCTTCTTCAAATCCTCCAAAAGCTTTGATTGGTGGGTCAAGAAAGTGCCATGATTGTCTCCTAAATAAAATAAGGTATAATTTGTCCCACAGTGGGAAAATGTGATTGTTACAGTATTTACTTACTACTTATTTACAGACGAGATGACATGTACAGGCTCAGCAGTTCTCACAGTACAGTCTGACAGCGGCAGGAAGGAAAGACCTGTGCAACCTCTTCTTCACACATAGAGGATGAATAGCTCTCACTGAAGCTGCTCTCCAGAGCAGAGTGTCCTGCAGGGGGTGACAGTCATGGTCCCCCACCTGCTGCACTGGGAACAGCCCATGACTGAGCTGAACTTACTGATGACCTTGTCCAGCTTCTTCCCCCTCTGTGTAACCCAACAATTGAACGAATGGAACTTACAGGATAATCTACAGGCACCTCTGAGGGGAACACAGCCTCCCGCCCATACATCAACTGGAATGGGGTGTGTTTGGTTGAGATGTGCACCTTTGACCTCAAAGAGAACAGTGTGGCATCAAGGAATGTGTCCCAGTTGTTCTGCTGCTCATTCACCAACTTCATCAAAGCTCTGAGAAAGACATTCCGAACATTGTGTTTAAATGGGGGAAATTAAAACATGTAGGGTTTGCCATCAGTCATATATTTAATGTGTGCTTCACATGATTAAATTATACATATCTTTCTTGCCTCTTGATGTTGTGGTTGGTCTTTTCGTCCAACCCATTAGTCTGTGGGTGGTACGCAGCGGTGACGCTTCTCTCAATGCCCAGCAGAGAGCACAGAGAATCATTGAGCTAAAACAATGAAAATTAAATGAATAAGAAAGTATGAACAAAAAAAAGTAACAACTACAAAAAGCAATATTCACCTCATTTACAAAATCCCGCCCTTGATCAGACAGGATCCGTTTCGGGCACCCATGCCTGTATATTATAGAGCAAAGTCTTTGCCCAACCTCCGCAGCCGTCTTGGTTTTCAATGGGAAAGCCTCTACCCACTTTGAAAAATAATCAGTGGCTGTAAATATGTACTGATAGCCATCAGTAGTTTTGGGGAAGGGCCCAGTTAGGTCAATCCCCCAGCAGCTCCCAAACAGCAGACACCTAACATGCCAACAGGATTGTAATGCATAAATGTACATTGGTGGTTGAATAGTAACAATACAATTACCTTTATGTTTGGAGTGGTGCAACTGTACCCAGAGTCTTTCCCTCACGTTGACATTGGTCACACTCAGCAATCTTAAAACGAACAGGCTTTAGGGAAGGGAATTGTACAGACAAATAATATCACATACCCAATTGTCAATCATCACAGTCATGCCACGCCAGTAAAACCTGGAACAAATGGCATGTCGGGTTTTTTTCATCCCAGTGTGGCCTCCCATGGGCGTAGCATGAAACTCTTGAAATAGTTTCTGCGCCTCATGTCTGGTTTTAATGGCTCTTCTTTTGCCATAGAACAGCTCACCATCTATAAAAAATAATTTATATGAAAACAACAGAAGAAGAAATAAGACATGTATAACCATACTAGCAAATGCATTATTACCCTTTACTGTAAACTTAAGGGAGTACTTCCTCCAGTTGTCTCTTTGAAATTTATTCATTCCCTCAGGATAAATGTTCTCTGTGAGGAGGAGAAACATTTCATCCCATTTATGCTCCATTTTGATTATTAATCAAAAGTAGATGTAAATGAGGAAGTGAACAAAAAGTGCAAGGATGGGTCTGGGGAGAGAAAGAGAAAACGTTGTTACATGACTACCAAATAATAACATCAAAAACAGATCAAAACCCACACTAAAATATCTTACTTGAAAAATGATGGAAATCTCTGAATTTGTATAAGTATTGAATTCCTTTCACCATTAGATATCGAAAGATAAAGGCTCAAGGATGGGTCTGGGGAGAAAAAGGGAAGACGTTGTTAAATGACTACCAAGTAATAACGTCAAATACTGTTTGAAAAAAACCCACACAAAATTATCATATTTAAATTATGGAAATCTCTGACTTTGTATTGGTATTAAATTACTTTCACCATTAGAAATCAAGAGATAAGACCATATGTAAAATTATTAATAATGAGGCTACATGCATGAGAACCCACACACATAAATGAAAAGTAATTTCTCTTTTCTACTAGTACATAATGTTACTATCTTTCCACGAGCAAATATGAGAAACTTAATACATTTCTGGAGGGATTATGACCACGTATTCATTCATGCATTACGCGTGTACGTAACATTTTCCCCAAAATCTAATTTCGAACCCAGGAGTTGGTACAAAGTTGAATAAGTAATTTCATATTGTATAGAATTTAGTAGCGTCCGTGAGGTCAGTGCTTGCACCATTAAGTGCTTGCACCATTAAGTGCTTGCACCATTAAGTCCAAATCAACGCGCTCGGTTGCTTCAAGGAAAACGCGGTCAAACTTATGGGTCAAACTTAATAATATCCCTATGCATGCACTTCACTGAAAAAGTACTATATATTTAAAATGAATCACTGTTGGTAGCGTTACATAGCATGTTGGTCCATCTCACACGCCAGCTGTAAACGACTTTTACTAAAAAGTCGTTTACACAGCGTTTGTTTCACTACATATCGATGTATCTAAGCCCCTATCAAATCACAGGATGAATTTCGCTGATAGAACGTTAAAACAATCGAAATATATGCCATTTGAAAACGGAGAGCCATACTCACGTGTGTTTTCAGCTTCGGGTAGAAGAGAAAACAAGTCTGTAACATTACATTACTTGTGATTAATTTCACAATGTTCACATAATTATTATTTAATTGTCTAAATTCACAAATAATTCATACAATTTTAGTTGCACGGGGGGAACATAAATGCTTTGGGATATATTTTCAGTCTCCAAACGAAAAAAACGGAAAGACGTATCTACTTGTTAAGCAATAATAACTAAGTATCAGCCATGTTTAGTGGAGTGCATAGCGATATAAGAAAGACAGTCATGAAAGTAATGAAAACTGGCCTCAGAAGAAGCTACGCTACAACATTAACTACGCTATGAATCAAATCACGCGCAGCGTCGTTTGTACATACCGAAGCACGCAGTCCTCTGTACACAGCCCAGATTTACGTTTGAGAAACGAGACCAAACTCTTTGCTAAATAAAGGCATGCCTGTGCTTGTTGTTGTTTGAGGAGGACACGTGACAAAGCAAAAGCATGATGGGAACTGTAGTATTTGACGCGATTGTTTCAACACAAGTTTCCGAGCTGTATTATACTTATTTGCTTACATTGCGTAGCCTTGTGTTACTTCCAAGGAAAATGAGAAAATAAATTATTTAGTTATTTTCAAATGGTTAACTTGTTTAACTAAGCTAGCAAACACCATGTGCCTTATTTCCCGCGGATGGAAATTAGTCCGATTAACGCTAAACTAATATTCAATTGAGTTTTAAACCAGCGTTAGATAACATAGCATAGGCTATGCCTTGTTTCATGTGACGAAAAGTTGAATATCTCTCAGTTCCATTTTGACGCAGGAGAAAAAATACCTAGCATCTAAAAATATAATGTTAGCCGACGCTGATGTGACGCAATGACGACATGTGTACAATGCAACACAACCCAAAGACAATAATGAATATACTGTCACATGAAAAACAATTGAAAAGTTACTTACATTAAACTTCACGTTCCACTTCGTGTTCGTTCGAGTCTGCTGGGAGCATGGATCAATGACAGATTGTCATTGTGTGCGGGGCAGAAACTCGCCAATGTAACCCTGCTCACAAGTGCCACCGGGTGGTTGTTTTGGTCATTGCGACCAATTCGTTGAGCAGGTCTTAGACTGCGCGCTCCGCCGTGAGTTAAAACAATATGTTCGTAACACACCCACAGCAACTTTACTCGATGTCAGAGGTGAGGCACTAAGGTGGGAGCGTGAGGGGATGCCAGCGGGAGTGCGTGGCCGCAGCAATTCTGTCCCCTCCACTTTTGGTATACAGTACGCCGTTCAGGGTGGGTCTCAGCGTACTAACACTGCCCAGGCTTCTGAAGTAAGTGACCTGAAGCAAATGTTGCACCGACAACAGGAGCAACTTGATAATCTTACCCAGAGCGTGGCTCGTTTACAGGGATCTCACAATCCCCACCAGCGTACCCGCTCTCCGCGCTCTGGCCCAATCATTTGTAGGCGATGCCGTCAGCCTGGACACATCTCCTGGGACTGTGATGGGGAGCGTGCACCCCCTCGTTCGCAGCTGCCGAGGCAGGGACACGCTCAGTCACATAGTCATCCGGGAAACTAGTGCCCACCGGGTTGCAGGGCCACGGCTCAGGTGGGGCAGTCACTGGCTTAGACCATGTTTTTAATAGCTTCGACGACGCACCAAAACTAGTTTCCTCCTGTCCACATATCAAGGTGGGCATGAGTGGAGTCTCCGTCCCGTGCCTTGTGGATACAGGGTCTATGGTGACTACAATCACGGAAAGTTTCTTCATGAAACATTTTTCTCCTCTCGGGGAGGAGCGACTCAAGGCTTGCCATTGGCTGAAGCTTACGGCCGCTAATGGTTTGTCCATCCCATACATAGGTTACCTGGAGCTTGACGTTGTCTTGTGTGGCAAGCAGATGCCTCACTGTGGTGTCCTGGTGGTGAGGGACCTTCCCGGAACTACACCTGTGCAGGCACCTGGTGTTTTAGGAATGAACATCATTCAAAAGTGTTACCAAGAGCTGTTTGGCGAGTACGGCCCTTCACTCTTTCACAGGCCTTTAGAATCATGTCCTTCCTTTCTTATGGAAGCCATGCAGAGATGCCACAAAGCTAGCCTACAAGCTCCAGTAGTCCATCCTGGCAAAGTTAGGATGCGCGGGAAGAGGGCCTGTCGCATCCCTGGAGGCTCTATGAAGGTCGTAACAGCCACCTGTTCTGAGCAGTTTTCGAACTCCACGGTGTTGTTCGAGCCTCCAGAATTCGGTTTACCAGCTGGGTTGCTAGCTTCGCCGGCACTGGTCCATGTTATGCGGGGCACAGCATATATTCCCATAGTCAATGTGGGTACTACTGAGGTGCTGCTCCACCCCCACACTGTCATGGGTACCCTTGACCATGTACATGTGGCCAGTATGCCAGCAGGAGTAGACGACGTCCCGTCTTTCTCCGCACAGGTAGCGTCCCATGCAGTGTCTACGGTGGTAGACCAAATTAACGCGGTCGATTTGTCGAGCTTGCCTCAGGAGGAGCAAGGTGCAGCTCGGGCCCTCCTCCGACACTACTCTTCTGTCTTTGCAGCATCAGATCAGGATTTGGGATGTACCAGTCTCATTTCGCATGACATCCCATTGTTGGACGATGCCCCTGTCCGCCAACGACATCGACGCATCCCTCCATCTGAATACGAACTGGTTAAAGAGCACATACACAAACTGTTAGACACTCAAATCATCCGAGAGAGCTCTAGTCCCTATGCGTCACCGATAGTGTTGGTTCGCAAAAAGGAGGGCAGTCTCCGACTTTGCGTAGATTACCGGCAGTTAAACCTTAAGACTCGTAAGGACGCCTTTCCTCTCCCTAGGATTGAGGAAACTCTAGACAGTCTTACAGGTGCCTGCTGGTTCTCAACCATGGACCTAGCGAGTGGCTACCACCAGGTTCCAGTCACTGAAGCCGATAAGCCAAAAACTGCATTCGTCATTCCCTTTGGCCTTTTTGAGTGGAACCGGATGCCCTTCGGTTTGTGCAACGCACCCAGTACCTTCCAAAGGCTGATGCAGAGGATCTTTGGACACCAACAGGGGGAGTCACTGTTGTTGTACCTTGATGATATTGTGGTCTTTTCGTCTAGTGTGCAGCAGCATCTGCAGTGGCTGGAGGGAGTACTGGGTCGTTTACAACAGGAGGGTTTGAGGTAAAGCTCTCAAAGTGCAGCTTTTTCAGGCGAGAGGGTCATTACCTGGGTCACATTATTTCTGCTCATGGTGTCTCCACTGACCCTGATAAGCTTGCCGCCGTCAAACATTGGCCGGTTCCCACCACAGTCTCTGAGCTCCGCTCCTTTTTAGGGTTTGCGAGCTATTACCGGAGGTTTGTGGAGGGCTTTGCCAAATTGGCTGCCCCATTACATCATCGGGTAGCACAGTTGTCTGGTCAGAGAAGGAGAAACGTGGCCAAAGGGGAGGTGCAGTTTTGGGACGAAGAGTGCCAGGAGAGTTTCCTCGCTCTAAAGAAGAAGCTCTGCACCGCGCCTGTACTGGCTTACGCAGACTTCTCGCTACCGTTTGTTCTGGAGGTCGATGCCAGTCATAGTGGTTTAGGGGCAGTACTTTCGCAAGAGCAGGGCGGGAAGGTGCGGCCCATCGCTTATGCTAGCAGAGGCTTGCGCCCCCCTGAGCGAAATATGTCTAACTACAGCTCTATGAAGTTAGAGCTGCTGGCGCTAAAATGGGCCATGACCGAAAAGTTTCGGGAATACCTATTAGGACATAAGTGTGTAGTCTTCACTGACAACAATCCATTGAGCCACCTCACGACGGCGAAGCTAGGGGCCACCGAACAGCGTTGGGCAGCCCAACTGGCTTCTTTTGATTTCGAGCTTAGGTATAGATCAGGGAAAAGCAATCGCAATGCTGATGCATTGTCTCGTCAGCATTGCACAGGTGTAGGCCACCTGTCTGTTGTTCTGCCTGGCACTCTAATACCGTCGTCTCTCCGGGAAGTTGTGGACCAACCACAGGTTGAAGTTGTTCAGGCTGTGGTGGCAGCCTGTCCTGGACACACAACCTCTGACGTCCGTGCTCTTCAGGAGAGTGACCCGGTTATTCAGGAAGTGGTCTCCTTGTGGAAACTCAAAAGGCCACCTGGCTATGCAGAGCGACAGCAGATGTCCTTGCCCGCCCAGGGGTTGCTTCGCCAGTGGGACCGCTTAGTTGAGAGGGATGGGTTGGTTTATAGACAGACCCTTCGTCCTGATGGGGGTGAAACTGTGCTCCAACTACTCCTGCCTAACGCCTTGATGAAGGACGTTTTAAATCAAGTCCACCAGGAGCATGGCCATCAGGGTGTTGAGCGAACCCTGTCCCTTCTTCGAACCCGCTGCTATTGGCCAGGGATGGCTCGAGATGTGGCACAGTGGTGTCGAGAATGTGAGAGGTGTCAGGTTGCGAAGGATTCTCGTCCTCCAGCACATGCCCCTATGGGTCATCTATTGGCCTCAAAGCCCAACGAGACCATCGCAATAGACTTCACATTATTGGAGCCGTCCCGAGGTGGGGTTGAAAACGTGTTAATTATAACAGACGTTTTTAGCAAGTACACCCTAGCCGTTCCAACCCGGGACCAGCGTGCTCCCACCGTGGCCCATGTCTTGGTGAATGAATGGTTCTCCAAATTTGGGGTCCCTGTTCGGGTCCACTCCGACCAGGGGCGCTCATTTGAGAACAGGTTGGTCCAACAACTTTGTGAGTTTTATGGGATCACCAAATCGCGCACAACGCCCTACCACCCTATGGGAAATGGCCAGTGTGAGAGGTTCAATAGAACATTGCACAACTTACTTCGTACACTGCCTGAATCCCAGAAGCGCGATTGGTGCTCTTGTTTACCCCAGTTGTTGTACGCGTACAACACAACTCCCCATCAGTCCACCGGGGAGTCTCCGTTCTTCTTGATGTTCGGCCAGGAGCCGAGACTACCGGTTGACTTTTTGTTGGGGAGGGTTGAAGACCCTGTGGGGGGAGAACCCCATGCCTGGATTATTGAACATCAAGCTCGGTTAGAAATAGCATTTGAGCGTGCCAGGACACGCTCCAAGCAAGCTGCTGATCGCAGAAAAGACCAGCATGACCAGCATGTGCGAGATGCTCCATTGAGAAATGGTCAGATCGTGCTGCTGAGAAACTGGGGTGTTAGGGGTCGATGTAAGACTCGTGATATGTGGTTGTCCGAGCCTTTTGTTGTCTTGCAGGCGCCCTCTCGGGGTGGGGCAGTTTACACCATTGCCCCTGTGAGGAATCAAACCTCTGTGAAGCGAGTCCATCGTTCTGCACTGAAACTGCTGCATGGGGTCACACCCTTGCAGGTAGTTCCCAGTGAGGCCCCTGTTGCCATCTTGCGGCACCAGTCCGATGAGTTGTCCTGTGATGGTGACTTATTGCTTTCTGTACAGGCTCCAAGTGCTTTGCAATCGCCTCCAGCCCAAGCCACTCCCGGTCAGCTACATCCAGTGGTCCCAAGAGAGCCAGTGGTCGGCCCACTGGCCCAAGACACACCACAGTTGCCTCCAGCAGGTTTCAGCGAGCCAGCAGCTGACCTGCTGGCACAGAGCTCTCTTGGTCCCCTTTTTGTTATGCCTGTTGACAACACAGGAGTGCGTAGGTCTGTGCGTGCCACAGCTGGACGCCATCCAAACCCACATAACTTGCCACGTTCTGCCAGTATCTCTTGAGTGCAGGTTTGGATACTGTTAGGCCGAGTAGTCGGCATTATCAAGGTCGATCGTCGGGGCGACAATTTAGGGGGGAGGGGTGGAATGTAGTGGTGCGCACTCCCGCTGGTTAGCCAATCAGAGTTTGGTCCGGCTCTTTATAGAGGCGCGTCCTACTTCGGCCCAACCTCTTCCGCCTCTGACGTCTAGTGACTTGTCCCGGGACAGAGCAGGTGTTGTGATCAGCGTCTCGCTACCAAACTACCACGGTTCAATTGCACAAGGCAAGAGGCCGCGCAATTGAACCACGCGATCGTCGTATGCGCTTTTGGTGAGTACTGCGTAGTGATTAAAATATGAGTTAGATTATCCTAAAATCGTGTTTTGTAGCATACCGGCGTCTTGGCGCGCACACCGCTGCTGTGCCTGCTTTCCTTCACCGGGCCCTTGGGCGTGGACGTTACTGCCGTGCGTAAAGGCTTGTCCCAGTGTGAGCTGTCACGGGCTGGGGCGGCTCGTGCGCGGAGCGCTTCAATCTGCAACGGTATGTTTAACTCTGTGCGCCTCCTGAACAATACGTACATAGGAGTTTGTTTCTAATACACAATAATGTTTTAGGATTCCTGTTGTCTCCGACCTCCCCTTCCAAGTGGGGTCTTTTGCACTATAGTCTGGCCTTTTAAATCTAAAGGCACCTAGTGAGTGGGAGTATATAAATCTGTGGTGGCCGCGGGACTGCAGGACGCGTATCCCATCCAGCGCCTCCAATCCTCCACGCACCTCAAATAAGGACAATCCAACCAGGGCTTCTTTTTATTCCTCTACCCACAAGGTAACCAAATTCTGGCCCTAGTGTGGCTGAACGCAACGGCTGCTGTAGTTGGGACACTTTTTTTAAAAGTTAATTGTTTCTTTTCCCTTTTTTTGGTTTATCTGGCTGTTGATTGTATTGTTCTGGAATGCATGCAGTGTGACTGAGAATGAATGGGAGTGTGTGTGTGTGTGAATGTAGAGTGTTTTAATTAGAATAGTCAATTAAACTTGTCAGCTATTTAAATAAACTTATATTTTGTTAGATTTGCCTCTGTCTCTCTCCATATCCAAACGAACCTGTGTTCTAGGTATGCGGGGATAAACTTCTTAATGGTTCCTTAGGCCAAAATCTAAGGTGGCGTTGCTGGTATTATTTATTTGTATGGTTCTCATTGAAAATATAGTGAGATTCTAGCTAAGTGCTTCCGAGCTCGCAACACATGGACAGTCAATCTTCAGTACAGACCGCAAACCTATATATGTACATGGATTGGCTCCTCCCACTCAGCTGGAATAGAGCTACATACATGACAATATGATACACATTTACTGCACAGACAGTAACATAGAATAAACACAGTTGTAAACAGACACTACTCATGTATATTAGTTAAACCTAAAATAGGTTAATTGGAAAACCCTCCCAGGAACTGCTCTGCGGCCCTTTACTGTTAGAAAATAATTGTTTAGGTTTCTTAAAAGATCTGGGTCGGAAGGAAGAATTTGGGGACAGATTTGAGTTGTTGCTGACTGTGGGGACAATCCTGGCTCACACTCCAGTCCAGCAGGTGGCAGTAATGCACCATAAGTTGTTTAGCAAAAAAACACGGCAAGAAAAAGAAGGCCCTCCCCTTCAATCTGGAGCCTCATGGAGCAGGTATGTAAGAAGCAAAGGCAACACGGTGGCTGAGCGGGTAACACTCTCGCTTTTCAGCAAGAAGGTCAAGGGTTTGAATCCCAGAACAGTGCCTTTCTGAGTGGAGTTTACATGTTCTCCCGTGTCTGTGTAGGTTTCCTCCAGGTGAACCGGTTTCCCCTACCACTAAAAACATGTACAAAAGTTCAGGGGGATTGAGTGTGTGCGACTATGGGACGACGGATGGAAATTAGCCAAAAACTACAATCAGGAGTGATGTGTTCATTATTGACGTGCACTGTCACAACCAAATAAACACAGATCAGTGTTTCCCACAGGTTTGAAGGCAATGTGTGGTGGTCGTCGGCGGGGGGGGGGGGGGGGGGGGGGTACAGTGGTAGAGGACAATCTTGAGGTCATGAATCCAGTGAAATTAGTTGCACACCTTTTTACAGTAATAAGTTACAGTAGATCAAAAGTGACATGTTTTGACTATTTTGGAGGTATTTTGGACCAAAATGGCTACTTTACCTCAATATTTCTCAATATTTCTACAGTAAAAGTGTCTGGTCTTTGGTACAGTGGTAGAAGGCAATGTTGAGGTCATGAATCCAGTGAAATCAGTTGCACACCTTTTTACAGTGAAAAGTTACAGTAGATCAAATGTGACATGTTTTGACCATTTTTAGGCTATATTTTGGACCAAAATGGCTACTTTAAATCAATATTTCTACAGTAAAAGTGTCTGGTCTTTGGTACAGTGGTAGAGGACAATCTTGAGGTCATGAATCCAGTGAAATTAGTCGCACACCTTTTTACAGTAAAAAGTTACAGTAGATCAAAAGTGACATGTTTTGACTATTTTGGAGGTATTTTGGACCAAAATGGCTACTTTACCTCAATATTTCTCAATATTTCTACAGTAAAAGTTTCTGGTCTTTGGTACAGTGGCAGAGGGCAATAATAAGGTCATGAGTCAAGTGAAATTAGTCGCACACCTTATTCCAGTAAATAGTTACAATACTTGAAAATTGCACTAGCGGACCAAATTGTGTACTTTATACATGTAAACAATAGAGTGGCTATCCTCCTGAGGACTCACAATCTGCCGGAGGAATCGTAGGGGGCTGGTGCTATGTGTGCCGGGTGGCATCTCTATAAGGTTTTAATCACAAAAACGTGTCTCCCAGACCCCAGCGCGCTTTCTGTTCGATAAAAATGGGTGACTCCGAAAGGACGTTCCGCTGTTACCGTAAGTTCTCAACAAAACGCGCACCGTCTTTTCCCCGATGCGGGCCGCATGTTCATAGAGCTGAAAGATGCGGGCCACTTTACCGTGGTAAATTAATAGACACAGCTGCTTACAGCGATGATCGCTGATGGAGACGGAGACACGCGGTGTGCACGAAGGGGAGGGGCTGTGTGTGTGTAGGTCTCTGTATGTGGGAGAGACGCGTAGCTTGAGTGAGAGTTACGAAGGGCCGCCACATTTTAAACCCCCCTCCCCGCTGTCAAATTGACCGCTGCGGCGGCACTAGACGATGCATGTTTTAAATAGCGTAACAAAAAAAATATATATATAATAATACGAAACGCAATTTGTGGCGGGCGGTCTCTAATCTGTGGCGGTGCGCCACAGCTTAGTCTATGTGTGGGAAACACTGCAGATCTTCCCTTTGAACAAATAAATAAACAGGTTTTTTTCTTACATTGATGTTTAGTGTTTGTAATGCTGTAAATTAAATGTATGAATGAGAATGAGAGTGAGTATATGGAAATGACAAACTTACACTAACAAGGCCCAGAATGTGTGTAGTTGGCAGAACGTGTGTGTGCGTGTGCGTGTGTGTGTGTGTGGAACAGTGAAACAACACAAACAAACATAATGACTTCACACACAGTGAAAGAGGTTAAAAGTCCACAGACAAACTCTCCGATGACATCCCTCACTGCTGCTCAGCCTCCTCGAGCCTCCCACCACTGAAACTGACAGGCACATTTCAATCCTGTGAGGAAGCCCGGAGCTGCTGGGAGCCAATCAGAGGAGGCCATTATCACACGGAGATGAGGACCGTGGCCCACGTCACATCTGGTCATACGTCACAAGTCGAGACAAGACAACAGCAACCCCTGAATCTGTTACACTGGTGTAGAGTGAAATATAGAGTGACAATGGAAACATCAAGGCTCGATAAACCCCCATCATGCAATGCGGTAATTGAGGTATAAAGGAAAGAACCGCCCTATCCACTTTTTGAACAAAACTCTGGTCTTATTTGACGAACACGTATCTCTAGAATGATTGACAGTTGCCTATAGCTTTAACTTACTGTAACTACTGTAATCAAGTTAGTTGTGGGTCTATTCAAATGTTGTGTATTTGATCAAGAAACAATGCATCATAAATATATATCTATTCAAAAGAAATTAAGCCATTTGTCAAGTTTTAGAACAAATGTAAAACTCTTACAGTTATTCAGATTAAAGTATAATTCCTTTATTTAATTTCAATTTTTTTGTTATACTAATTTTTGATTGTTTTTTTTTATTTATTTTTTATTAACTTTTCAAATGGTCAGAATGTCATAATTCTAAAACATAACAAGGCAACAAGGAAAATATTTACATAAAATATCAAATCAAAAAACTAAAATTAAGTGAAACAATAAAAAAAAGAGAGAAATGAGATTGACAAAAAATTATGTATACAGTATAATGATAAAATGCAAATATATATAAATATAATGAATAAGAAAAAATGTATTAACAATAATTCCATTTTCTTCCGCTTCATCCGTTGCCGGTGTTCTGTCGAGTTGGTCTGCCCGTCGAGATGATCTGCCTCAGCTGTTAATGCCTCAGCTGCGCATGCGCGTCTCACGGCAGCCAAAGTAATCCAAGATGGCGAACATAGAGTCCGCAAATTGCTTTAAAAGTTAAATACGAACGAATTAGTGTGTTTTAAGAGTAAGAGTTCCGTGTAAAGTTTGTTTTAAGCAGTCCACTGCTCCTGTGAAACTACACTGCTGCTGTGTGATAGCAGTCCCTGAGTTGACTGCTGCATACGTCATTTTACTGACATAGGCCCATGATGCGTCCTGTGACTGGTCTGTCGGGTTGATAATGTAAATAATACATTTTATTTAATGCATGTCTCATACTGTATTCAATATGATTAAAAATAGTGTGTTCAAACGAAATATTTAATTAGATCGAGTTTTTTCCCCATTCTGGCGGATTTCTGCACATGCGCAAGTCAGATTTGGGCACACTAGCAGTGTAGTTTCACAGGAGCAGTGGACTGCTTAAAACAAACTTTACACGAAACTCTTACTCTTAAAACCGACATATCACAACGCGGAACCATCAACATCTCGCCTCAAATTGCATTAAAAGTGACATTCGTGTCTTAATTCGTTCGTATTTTAACTTTTAAAGCAATTCGCGGACTACATGTCCGCCATCTTGGTTTGCTTCGGCTGTAGTGAGACGCGCAGCGCAGGTTTGCATTACATCATTAACAGCTGAGGCAGATCATCTCGACGGGCAGACCATCTCGACAGAACACCGGGTCTCAGGGGCAGTAGGCTGAGCAGAGACGCAGAGATTTCCTCCTTCACAGACACTTCCTCCAGCTCATCCAGGAGGACCCCAAGACGTTCCCAGAAATAGACATAGTCCCTCTGTGTCCAGGGACATTCTCAAAACACCTCCCCAGGGAGGCGTCCAAGAGGCATCCAGAACAGATTCCCGAGCCACCTCAACCTCTCCTCCTTCCTACTTTATCTGCTTGCATTATTAGGATTTTGACTGTAGTTTGTTCATTGCTATTCACCCGTTGTCCCATTGTCTGTTTCATGTTACGATGACGGGACCTCTGAGCCTGGCCTTCTCCATCTACACTTGCGGACTGTCCTGCCCGACCCGCCTGGGAGTGCTTTTGTCCTGCAACGGACCTGTCCCCGTTCAACGGCCACTGCGCGGTTTTGGTCCACGTTCTGTAGCTTAGGTCCTGGATCTATAGCCTGTCCGTCCGTGGGAGCGGATCCCTTTCTCAATTTGTGGGTCTCCCCGAGGTTTCTCACTTTTTTCCCACTGGGTTTTTTATTATGAGTTTTTCCTTGTCGATGCAGGTGTGTCTGTTGGTCAGTTAGTGTCCAGCAAAAAAGATGTGGTGATGATCCAGGACAATTTAACATTCTACAACACGTATGGACTTTTTTTAACATGTGTTCTATATTCTTTATGTGTTTTAACTGTTTTTTTTCTGATCTGTGTTGGTGATTTCAATACAATTTTATTGAGGAAAACATTGAAGTATTTCTTCCGCCGCCCGACAACATCCCCAGTGGAGGTCAGCAGCTCGCCACCCGCACCGTACACAGCGCTGGCAAAGAACTGCTTCCCCCTCCTGAGGCGCCGGACGGTTTGGTCTCCATGGACACTCCGAACTACTCCCAGTCCCAAAAGAAGGATACGTATACACACGTGTACACACACACACACACACACAGCACATGGTAAAACTGAGGTTTGAGTCGATTCCAGATGAGAACAGAATATGTTTTTATTCCTAACCAGAATCCAATGAGAGCAGTGAGCTGACGAGGGGCTGACGAGGGGCTGACGAGGGGCTGACGAGGGGTGAGGCGTCTCAGCAGGAGTCTGAGGCAGAAGGAGCTTTGATTAAAGGAGTGATAAGTCAAAGCGTCCAAACAGCGGGAGGATCACAACATCTCACACAAACGTCTCCAACACGTCTGTAAAATGTCGAACTTCACTGATGCTGTCACGTTCAAAGGAAAGAAGCCAGAACCCAGTCAAACGCCAAGACTTGTTTAAACAGAAATATCAGAGGAAGTCGGGTGTTCACTTGCTAGAAGTGGTGGGAAGTTAAAAGACAAATGAGGTATCCATTTTGTAGACTGCAAAAAACAATAAATCAAGTGTTTTTTATCTTAATCTGACACATTCTGACTGTGGTAAAGGTTCTCCAATGGGACAAAGATCATTTTGCTTCGTCCCATTGGAAAGTCTTGTTTTAAGGCAGTCATAATGTGCTCAAATTAAGATACATTTCGCCAAATTTGAGCAGGGAAAGATTACAGGGAAAAAGGTGGAGAGATTCCTTCTGGAGTGTAGTTCCGGTTTCGTGGGGTCTTGTTTAAAAGTGAAAGAAGGATGTGGCGTGTAACAAAATATTATACAAAATACGTTATAGGTCATTTATTCAGTATTCATTTTTAAAGTATTCTACCCAACACTGGGCCCTGCTACTATTTTTGTGGATAATATTATGTACATATATGTTTGTATATTTATTTATTCTTCGGCCATCAGCAGAAAGTAAGAAAACATTTGAAATTCACAGATTCTCAATTTTTTACAGACAAAAACTATTCTAGCTACTATTTTTAAATGGAAGAAAAATTTGCAAAAATAAAAACAAATGTTAAAATATAATGATGTACATGTATTTTGCGATGATCATGAATTTTGCGGTGAACAGAAGGCGGTGGTTTGCCGCAGTTGTTATTGATTGTGCCTCGCATGCAAAGTGCTGCTGCTGCCCTTTACTCCGTTATGCACACGGCTCCGGAGCTCTGTGGTGATTTTATCTTCACTCTGTATCTGTGTAGATTTATAATATTACGTAGTGCACTTTGAAAAAATGAAGCCAACTTTAAAGTAGTACTAGAATTTAATATTCTGCTATCCAGAATATATAACTACAATATGTGTTTATAATATTTTGGGTGTTCATTTTGACATGTTCAGATGAATTATGTAAAAAAAAACGGCTTTGAAGTGGCACCTTATAACAAACGCTAGGGGGAGCCAAAATGGCGGCGATGGCGTAGGAGAAGGCCATCTCACAGCAGCGGACAGCAGTCTTAGCTGGAAACTGTAGGAGGTTTCACTGTCATCTGAACAAGGTATAAACATATTTTCATCCGTTTTGTACATAATAGTGTGCAACTCTTTTAACCTTTTAGCCTTATTTGTGAGATTCAAGCAAACTAGTGTTGGGCAAGTTAGCTAACTACTTGATATCATAAAACATGCTAACAAGGCTAATATTCGTTTTTACATTATGCCAGGCTCACTTTGGTTGCCTTAGATCTATTTACCACAATGTACATTGTAATATCCATAAATGCTAACACCTATTAACGGTTTAATTAGCGTTTTTATCAATGATTGCATCACATGTATCATGTTAGCTCTTGTGTCTATGTTTTCAATTTCTGCTGCTTTTTGTTCATAAAAGTAAAATATGTATTTAATTCAAGTTATTTTTATTAACATTACAATGTACATTGTGGTAAATAATGTACATTGTTATGTAAAAAACTGATTCAGATGACAGTGAAAGCTCCTACAGATTCCAGCTAAGACTGCTGTCCGCTGCTGTGAGATGGCCTTCCCCAACGTCATCGCTGCCATTTTGGCGCCCCCTAGCGTTTCTATACGGAAGTGAAAAAGTGCGACTTCAAAGAATTTTTTTTAACATAATTCAATCTGAACATGTCAAAATGAACACCCGAATTATTACAAACACATATTGTAGTTATATATTCTGGATAACAGCATATTAAATTCTAGTACTACTTTAAGTTATGTGAGTTTACGGCTAAAGACAAAATTCAAGCTATCTATATTACTGCAAAATAGAGGTGAGGGAAGTTTCCGATTCTTAGATTAATCGTGATTTGGCCGTGGAAGAATCGGGAAAAACATGGCTGATCTAACCAGCCCTCACCATGTGATCCCTCCTGCTCCGGTTGCCTCGGACGCCACACTTTTCATACACACGCTCTCAGCGCTCACACCGTTTATTCCAAGACACCAGATGGATAAAATAAGTAAAACTATGAAAAGATAAGAGGCAGTAGGTGCACATGTATCCAGCTGAAGAAGCGCCATCCAAGGAGACGTCTGCACCAGGAGCAGAGAGCCGCCGGCAGCCACATGCAGGGACGGCACAGGACCCAGAGGAGAGAGGAGGCCCCAGAACATTAATCTGTATAGTTGCATCCTGTGCTAGTGTGTTCACAAACTGTATTAGTTTTGATTATGATGAAGCAGCTAAAATTAGTTCTTGTTGTCTCTGGACATTTGATTATTTTAAAAAGCCCTATCCCAGAAATGTTTTCTTCTTTATCTGCATCCATCCATTCATTTTCTACCCCGTGGCCAGAGATGCCACACTGTACACATAGCTCCAGCCCCTCACTGATCCTCTGCAGTGAGTCCACAGGAGAATGGCTGCTCTAGGGTATAGCCTTGATCTTTCAGTGGGGGCTTCAGGCAAAGTGGGGTTAAGTGTTTTGCCCAAGGACACAATGACAGCAGTCATCAGTGGGAGTCGATGGAGAAGGTCTCATGGTGGGCTCGAACCCACGACCTTCAGGCTCAAAGCCCTATGCTCTACCAACTCAGCCAATCTTCTTGATCTTTACAAGTAAATTGAATACAGATTAATGTCCAAATGTCCTGATTGAATGTATATGGAAGGATTTTCTACTTCAAGACTATTGGTCTTCCCAATTGTCAATCATTCTGGTTATTTGTGCTTGTCCAATGAGACAAGCACAAATAACCAGACCGGCTCTTTCCTAAAATGTGGTGAAATCCTCCTCTATACCTGTAAGTGTTTTATGCGAGGTCTCCAGGTTATGAAAGTTATCCGCTGCAGTCAGTCTGTCCCTAATGCGTCGTAGACACAGTTTACAAACCGCTGAGGTGCGGAGCTGTCAGAGAACGAGTTGTAATTCCGCGAGTTGCCATATTTGACGAAAGCTTTGAAAAAGTGCTGGAATATGGAAATTCCCCCCCGCAGTCTGTCAGTCCCCACAAGGCAGAAGAACAAAAAGAAATGTCAATGTACCTTCCTGCATCCACACACAAAGGAAGCCGTTCTGGGTTTGATAAGAGAACCAGGAATCCTGGGAAAAGAAGGAAAGAGTCTGGGCAATCCATCCTAATTAGAAAGTACTTTCCGTGGTGTTTATTTTAATCCTGCTCTTTTCTTTCGGCACGCCATAATAGCTCTGCTCACAAAGCGCCTGGGGAACCTCATGTGGATTTAAGTATTGTTGTCCTTAAGCAAAGTTGACAGAGAGATGGCCGGTCTTCCTCCCCCTCCTGTGCGAGGTACTCTGCACTGTCACTGCCTGCTAAAGTGGCCCAATTAAGTTTGATCTGGTCTTTTTATCTCATCCCTGTTTTTGTTCTAGCGGAGATGATGGCTTCTAATGAACTGCGAGATGACAGCGAAGGGTTTCAGCCCCAGAATGGACCTCCACGACAAACCACGGAGAATGTAAATCGCACGATGCAAATGTGAAAAATGGGATGGTACTAAAATAAGAAATTGTGACAAATTTCAAATCCAAGTTTAGGTATGGGGGTCCGGAGATCATTCGGACATGAGAAGTGAAAAACCTGGTGGAAATATTCCTTATCCCTCCTAGCTGTCCATGCAGACAAGTGTCAGAGGTGAAAATCTTGATGGCTACATATGAAGAGTGAGAAAAAGCTACAGATTTTTGGAAGACCACAACATGCAGTCTTCGTAAGTAAGTAATATTTATTTATATAGCGCCTTTCACAGACCAGAGTCAAAGCGGTTTACAATTGTGGGCATTAGTCTCTCACTCCACACAGAGATGGGAGCGGGGCCAGTACAGGAGGGACATGCCAAATCTATTGTACATGTTTTTAGTGGTTTGGGAAACTGGAGAACCAGCAAGAAACCAACGCAGACACAGGGAGAACATGCAAACTCCACCCAGAAAGGCCCTGTTCCGACCAAGATTCGAGTCTTGTATTTGACATACTGGCATGTGTTTGGATTGGCCGAATGAGGGTCGTCAACACTTGAGATGAGACAGAACAAAACTGTTTTAGTTCTAATTTTTTTGTTTTATACTTTAATACATAATATATCGCAAAGCCACTCTTTCTTTGATTGCCACTTTTTATTGTACATACTTAGATTGTTACTTTAACGTTATTTTATATATATATATATATATATATATATATATATATATATATAATTTTTATATATTTATATTTTTATTTTTTTATTGTGAAATACTATGCCAGCGACTGTGACAACGCAATTTCCTTTGTGGATCAATAAAGTCTGTCTAAATCTAAGTCTAAGTCTAATTATATCCTGCACAAACTATATTTTTAACCTTAGACATGTTCCACACTTCTGTCTTGTTGCACAAATCTGAGTGATTCTGTCTGGGCTAATGTGACGTGTACGTTTCTCCATCAGAGATCAATAAAGTCTATCTTTTCTTATAAGATAAGATAAACCTTTATTAGTCTCACAGTGGAGAAATTTCAGTGTCATCGTTGCGCACATTACAGCAGAGAAAGGAAATAAGAGCACTCAGATTGCACACATCAAAGTCTATTATTTAAGATAATAGACAATAATTTTAAGATAAAATAAAATAAAATAAAATGAGGTAAACTCTGGGCTATAATTGCACTTGGTTCGGAGTATTTACAGATGTCTATATTATACATTAGCCACGGAGAATATGAATATGAGCAGAATAAACATCAGAAATAGTATCAACAGGTAAAGTGACTTGAATGGGAGAATTATCAGATGGATATGAATAATACAGTAAGATATCAACAGGTAAAGTGACTGGTGAAAGGCAGAAATATCAGATATGAAATAATGCAGTAGTACTGATAGCAGTAAATATCAGATATGTAGTACTGTAGTAGTACTGATAACAGGTAAAGTGACTAGTGACAAAGTTACTAGTGAATTATCAGTGACACTTGTGCAGACTCAGCAGTTCCTGTTACACATTCTCATTGTACAGTCTGACAGCAGCAGGAAGGAAAGACCTACGGAACCTCTCCTTCACACATCGAGGGTGAATTAGTCTGTCACTGAAGCTGCTCTCCAGAGCAGAGAGAGTGTCCTGCAGGGGGTGACAGTCATGGTCCAGCATAGATGTTAGTTTGTCCAGGACCCTCCTGTCCCCCACCTGCTGCACTGTGTCCAGGGAACAGCCCAGGACAGAGCTGGACAGAGCTTGTCCAGCTTCTTCCTGTCCCTCTCTGTGATACTGCTGTTCCAGCAGACCACACCGTACAAGATGGCGGATGCCACCACAGAGTCATAGAAGGTCTTCAGGAGTGGCCCCTGCACTCCAAAAGACCTAAGCCTCCTCAGCAGGTAGAGGCGACTCTGGCCCTTCTTGAAGAGGGCGTCTGTGTTATGAGTCCAGTCCAGTTTGTGGTTCAGATGAACACCCAGGTACTTGTAAGAGTCCACTCTCTCAATTCCCTTTCCCTGGATGTTCACTGGGGCTGGAGCGGCAGAGTGACGTCTGCGGAAACCCACCACCATCTCCTTGGTCTTCCCCGCTTTGATGAGGAGGTGGTTCCGCTGACACCAGTCCACAAAGTCCTGTATAACTCCTCTGTACTCTGCGTCAGAGTCATCTGAGAACTTCTGGAGGACACAACCGTCCGTGCTGTGTCTGAAGTCCGCAGTGTAGAAGGTGAAGAGGAACAGTCCCCTGGGGGGGACACTGCAGGTCAGGACCTCAGACACAAAGTCCCTGGTTCTCACAAACTGGGGTCTGTCTGTGAGGTAGTCCAGGATCCAATCGGACAGGTCGTAGTCCACTCCAGCTGTCTCCAGCTTGTCCCTGAGAAGCCTCGGCTGAATGATGTTGAAGGCGCTGGAGAAGTCGAAGAACATAATCCTCACAGCGGTGTTGGGTTTCTCCAGGTGGGACAGCGAGCGATGAGGAGGGAGATGATGGCCTTCTCAACTCCGAAGCCCGGCCGGTACGCTGACTGCAGCGGGTCCATCGCTGGGCTCAGAGTGGAGCGGAGATGTCCCAGGACCAGTCTCTCCAGTGTCATCATGCAGTGTGATGTGAGAGCCACTGGCCTGAAGTCTCTGAACTCCATTCGCAATCTCTGTGAAACATTTGCTTCGAGACAGAATTGGGATCTTTTAGACACTATTGTATAAATGATTGATCTGATGGACACTGCTGTAGAAAAACTCAAAGCTGTAAATGAAAAACACTAAACACAACTTAGAATGAAGATGGATTTTTCAACTTGGTAAATGAAAAACAGGTAGAGGCACTTTTTATAGATGAAACAAATCCAGTGTTGGGTGAAATACTTTGAAAATGTATTCCGTTCCAGAATACTCAAAACATGAGCTAAAATGTTGTTTAGTATTCACTATATTGTATCCTGAATTTCTCCATTGTGAGATCAATAAAGTATCTCATCTCATATAGTGAAGTGGTACCTATATTACAAATACTTTATTCATACTTTCAATTATTATGTTTGTACCATTTATAGTTATTGTAAATTCATGTTTATTTACAAAACGTATATAGGTAAATTTAAAGATATTTAAAACCACAAGTATGTATTCTGTGATTTTCAGAAAGTAACTGTAATCTAAATACTTTAAATTAGTAACTGTGGTTGAATACAGTTAGTATTAGTTATTAGTACAGTTACTATAGATAGAGATTGTATTTATCTTGTGCTGTGTGCTCCTCTTTCCTGTGACTTAATCTTAATCTTAATCTACTCCCCAACTCTGAACATATCCCAAACAAATCACAGCGACGTCTGCCCAGCTCTCGGTTGTTGTGTCTAAAATGGACGTGGCAGATAAGTTATATTAGTTCCAAACCTGATTCTATTCCCTGGGTTTTAGCAGCAGGACTGGCAACCCCACTGGGAAATAACTTGGTAACCCTGGCAGTGTTACGACTGCACCCAGAGAGCTCCACTGTACTATATCTGACAGATTTTTCCTCAGGGAGCAGTTGAACCTTGAGTCACAGCATCGCACTCTTGTAATACAGAAAAACTGGAGGCAAAGACAGAGTACCCCCCCCCCCCCCCCCTCATGTCGGCCATGATGAAAACGCTGTGTTGCCTGTTGTTATGGCGGGGCAGCAATATGATGTGAAGTGTTTGTAATGACAGCCATTTGTTTTCATTATTTCTCCTCACACTTCAACAAACGCCAAAACACACACAGGGCACTCCACCACAGGGCAGAAGGGGAGGGCGGGGGGGGAGGGCCGGGGCAGCCGAGGGCCCGGAGCAAGAGGGAAACCAATCTGAAAACACTCGACGATAGCATTCGCCTCAAACAATGTAAAGAGAGAGTTCCTTTTCTTTGGTTATGACATTTAAACCGTCTATGGGCGCAAACATGCTGCAATGTCACTGCCTGCTGGTGGGGGTGTACCCGGAAAGAGAATTACCCTATGCTTTTGTATGAGGTATTCTTTAATCTGGAAAAGGTCTTTACAGGATGGTCCAAAAGTTGCTCTTGGTCTAAAAGTCAAATGTCCATCCATCCATCCATCTTCTTCCCCTTAATCCATTTCTGGGTCGGGGGGGTGGCAGTCAGAGCTGCACCCAATTCACATAGCACCAGCCCCTCACTGATCCTCTGCAGGTGGTGAGTCCACAGGAGGACGGCTGCTCTGTCAGTGACAATACGGCCTTGATTTTTCAGCGGGGGCTTCAGGCAATGCAGGGTTAAGTGTCTTGCCCAAGGACACAACGACAGCAGTCATCAGTGGGAGTCGGTGGAGAAGGTCCCGTGGTGGGCTAAAAAGTCAAATGTAATTATTTTAATTATCCCACATACCTGAAACAATATCTTACACCTTTTAGTTCCACTTACAGTCTTCGTCACACTGACACTGATACTCTTTTCTTCCACACCCCCCGTGTTAAAAAATAAATAGGAAAACATGCTTTTCTTTACAAAGCCCCAACAGACTGGAACCTTCTTCCACCATTCGCTCCCTCACCTCCTTCCCTTTGCTTAAGAACGCTGTGTTACAGCACTTTAAAACCGTCTGTAACTGCTTTTGATGTGTTTTCTGCTGTATTATGTCTGTGTTGTGTTAAGTTGTATTCTCCATCAGTAATATAATGTATTTATTTTGTATTGTATCTGTTTTCTTTTTTTGTGTTTGTTTAATGTAATAATTTTGTTTTGTATGTAACTGACTTCTGTACTGTTATTATTTTATTTTATTTTGAAAACCCCCTCGGAAACAAGATTATTCATCTCAAGGGGTTATTCCTCTTAATAGTAATAAACGTATAAAAAAGTGGCTCTTGGTCTAAAAGTGGCTCTTGTTCCAAAAGTGGTTCTTGGTCCAAAGCATGGATCTATTATAATAACTGGATAGGGTATTACTAGCTTGTAGCTGAATAACTCATGTGCTCGGGGGATTCTCGCGGTACTGGAGACTAGACCAGACTAAATTCACGTGGGCTACCCAGAGATGTTCCCCATAGAACTCAATGTAAATTAAAACAGCTCAACCTCAGCTGACAGAGAACCAGCTTTGATAAAGGTTGGATTTTGTGGGGATTTTAGTGTCCTTTGTCATCCTGAACTTTTTTTCTTCTTAAATCCTTTGGTTTTGTTTAAATCCACACTTTAGTGCCACAAACTCTGCTCGTCTGGCTCCCGCTCTGATGAACTGCTCTGATTGGTCAGAGCGCGGCCGAGCCCCTCTGTGCACGTGCGTGAGACCCGGTGTGAGACCCACACAAGCGTATTTGGCACAACGCATTGTGGGAGATCATCCACTGCGCAGAACCGGGAGGACCAGACGATGCCCAAATACAGGCAATTTTCCCATAGATCTTTGTGAGTTCCAGGCAACTTCCGCTAATCTTTCAGCCCCCATTTCGTCACAAAGCGCCACTGAGCACAACCATTCATTTGAATAGGGCGCCATCTTGGATCGCCGGGGCTTGGTCCAAAGCTACGGTCCAGATGCTCTCGATGTTGAGGAGAGTATATTCTTTAGACCAGTCTAGTTTAGCCGCTGTGGACTTTTGAATGCACTCGTTAAATGAATGGGGCTAGTGCAGCTAACACATGTGCTAATGCGTTTTTTCCACATTTTCCTGCTCCGAAGCCATTTTGAAAAAGCCATTTATGGAAAAAGTGAAGGCACAATAGTTTGACCGGCGGAGATAGGCGTCACTACATCTGTTAATATTTACAGTCTGTGGTAAAACAAGGGATCATTGAAAGAGGTGATTTTACCCAAATCTTTTCGCCTGTTGTGACTGGAATGAATTTATGCAAATATCGATCTCCGACTTGGTTTTCCTAATCGTGTTTTTAGTTTTCTGGTCTGCAACGAAGTTGTCAATCTCATCTTGTCTGTTAGTCAAACTCGTCCGGATAATAGAATTCACTGAGAGAATGCTCCCAGTTGTCGCCCATTATTTCATTTTTTACCAAGGAAACTCAGGAAAGAAATCAATTGTGATACGCGCTGCGGACTGATTGTCATGGTAACGGTCCGAGGAAAGATATCAAATGTGATACGCGCTGTTCGGACCAATTGTCATGGTAACGGTCTGAGATGGGAAAATATCAGACCGGTAATCAGCCAATCAGAGCGGTAATCAGCCAATCAGAGCGCGCGTACGGTCCAAATCATATAATAAATATATATATTGTTATCTCGAGGCAAGAGTGTGTCAGTTGGTGAACTTGAAACTAATGTTTTTGGGTTCGGTCCCCGTCTCATGTCACCTGCTCCCACTGATGTCTGTGATGTCTGCTGTCATTGTGTCCCTGAGCAAGACACTTAATTTTGCCCGATTTTGCCTGAAGCCTGAACTGAAACACCAAGACCATCTTCACGTGGACTCACCACCTGCAGGATCAGTCAGGGACTGGTGCTTTGAGACTTGGGTTTTCATCGATCACACAAGGCCTTAAAAACATTGCGTATATTTTATAAGAGATAAAGTGCAAATGCCTCGTTGGCGGCACATCGTCAAAAAAGGTGTTACATTATCTGATGGAGACGCTTAGGCCTAACGGACAAGTCAAGTATAAACAAAACTTAAAGGAGCAGTATGTAAAAATGTGGCCAAAAGTGGTACTGCAGCCTCTCCCACTCTCCCTGACTCAGGTTGCCAGATATGCAGACGAATCCAGCTGGGACCATAACATCTGAATAGACAAGAGTTTTGTCAACAACAAATCTAAAACCAACACCTTTTTCAGAAAGACCTCGGTAGAAATTGTCATTAAATTCCTCTATTTTTCATCAATGTTTTTAGAATCACAACATCAGACCTTTTATATATTATTTTACCAGTAAGATTAGCTTGACACGGTGAGTTCTGGCGCCCGGGTCACGGACTTTCTGATTGGTGAAACGGTGGAGGGCAGGACATTGAAATGAAAACAATAACAAGATTTAGGGGCTGGAAAAGTATTTTAGAAATTCAAATATCTCTGAACTACTGTTATCAGTTAAAGAAGTATTGGAAAAGAGCAGTTAATTATGATGACAGATTAGGGCCCTTTAATGATGAGAGATTAGGGCCCTTTAATGATGGCAGATTAGCGCCCTTTAAGCGGCAGTAGCTCAGTTGGTAGAGCTTTGGCCTTTGAGCCAGAAGGTCGTGGGTTCAAGCCCCGCTCAAGACTTTCACCATCGACTCCCACTGTCTGCTGTCGTTGTGTCCTTGGCAAGACACTTAACCTCTGGGAACATCAGCCACAGTGGGGCGGCTGCGGCTGTAAAGTGCCAAACTGCCGTTGTGTCCATAGGCAAGACACTTCACCCCCATTGCCTAGAATGAGTCTGGTGTGTGTATGAATGGTTGGTGGTGGTCGGAGGGGCCGATGGCGCATACTGGTTGCCTCGCTTCTGTCAGTGTGCCCCAGGGCAGCTGTGGCTACAGCAGTAGTTTATCACCACCGTGTTTGGAGTGAATGAATAATGACACATGTGAAGCGTCTTTGAGTGTCCAGAAAAGCGCTATATAAAACCGATGCATTATTATTATTATTAATGATGGCAGATTAGGGCCCTTTAATGATGACAGATTAGGGCCCCTTAATGATGACAGATTAGAGCCCTTTCATGATGACAGATTAGGGCCCTTTAATGATGACAGATTAGGGCCCTTTAATGATGACAGAATAGGGCCCTTTAATGATGACAGATTAGGGCCCTTTAATGCTGATTTGACATGAAACTCTTACATATTGCTACTTTAACATTTTTAACCAGACATGATTTACCTTTTCTGATCAAATGTCACGTTTTCTTTGGACGAGGTAGACTCATTCCTGGTTTATATTTTTTCAAACTATAGAAAATCCATCCAGATTAGCAGTCGGATGCTGAGATCAGACACCAGAGCGTGCAGCATCAGAGGTGGAGCAGCCCAAGCACTGGAGCAGAGGTCCAGATGTCCACATTATCAGAGGAGAAGGAGCAGACCCCCCAGGCCCAGCCATTACCGCACAGATAACCTGCACAGCGCCCCCGCCCTCGCCACTGACACGGGGGGATTATCTCTCCAGGGCAGTGCCACTGGTAAATGGCCTGTGCAGCTTTTTCTGGCAGATTACACCCCAGAGAGTAAAAACACCTTGTGAGGACGCTGACTTTGATTCACCTGCTGATAAAAGTGAAAGACTTTACCAGAGAAATGTAAAGAAAACAGAATATTTTGGTGTCTGACAATGTTTGCACCAGTTTGGTTTCAATTCGCAATTTGGAGATCGGTTTTGCATTTCTACACTTTGATTTGTATTTATATTTATATCTTGTGTTTCTGTGTTTGTATATACCCCCACTGGTGCTTTGTCTGTAAATGAAGTTACTCACGGATAAATGAAGTTATTTGAATTGAATGAAAATTGATGATACAGTAAATACCCTTTTTTTTACAATTAGCAACAATATCGGCTCACACTTGGGACTCATTTCTCCAGAGATCACAGGGGGCGTGGTCTGTTTGAGTGGCGTGGTCAATCTGAGGAGGCGTGGTCAATCTGAGGGGGTGTGGTCCGTCTGAAGGGGCATGGTCAATCTGAGGGGGCATGGTCAATCTGAGGGGGCATGGTCAATCTGAGGGGGCATGGTCAATCCGAGGGGGTGTGGTCAGTCTGAGGGGGCGTCGTCAATCTGAGCAGGCGTGGTCAATCCGAGGGGGTGTGGTCAATCTGAGGAGGCGCGGTCAATCTGAGGGGGTGTGGTCCGTCTGAGGGAGCGGGGTCAATCTGGGAGGGTGTGGTAAATCTGAGGGGGGCGTGGTCAATGTGACAGATCTGGAAACAACAGCTGATGAGTCACACCCTCACGTGTCTCTGACGAAGGCGGAAGTCTAAACATGTGGTGATGAAGTGGTTCTCGCTTCTTTACTTTTCTTTCTTATAAGATAAACTTTATTGATTTTGTACACGTCACATTTGGCAACGATAGAATCACTCAGATTGTGCTAAAGACATGTTAAAAGTGTAAAGGTCTATTTTGTGCAGGACATATTATCTACAATAAAATATTAACAGTGACTATAGCAGCGCTGTATTTAGAGCAGTATTAACAAGAACCTAAGCCTTAAATAGAAGAAGACAAAATGACTTACATTTAACATCCCCCACTTCCTTCTTAAAGTATTGAATATTCTCTTACATTTTATTTCTTTATTTAAGAAAAGCCCCATTGAGAAAAATCTCTCTTTCTCTCTTTTTCGAGCAGGACGTTTATCACAGAATAATAACAAATAAATAAGACGGCTTGCACTAGCAATACAAAAACAAAAAAATGCAACAAGCGTAACTCAAACATGAATTGTTAAAGAAAAACAAAAAATACCCTTTTGCATGGAAAATAAAGACAGGGTGAAATCCGAGGCACTCTGATAAAAGTCCTTTAATGCAGAAGGGACCAACGCGTTTCGGCCACGCAGGGCCTTCTTCAGGGCAATGTAAGAAAACATTGAATGAATGGGTGTTAAAATAGACAAATGACATCCACTGAACTAGTCACCTGACACACAAGAACCGCCTCTATTGGATGAGACATTGAAGGAACGCGTATGATAGGACCAGTGACGTCCACAGGACTCGTCACGTGATAAAGTATATATATCCTCCCTTCATTTAAAAAGAATGAAGGAATGGAGGGAGGATATTAAAACTATTGCAGACATTACAAGGTAAGTTACAAAGACCAAAGTAACACACAAAGATATGTAAGCAGACACATGAATTGTTAACTATGTATATATTGTACATCACACACACAACACACACATATACACACAGAACATAATATATAGGATTAAATGATGAAGTAATAATTATTTATTAATTAATTATTATATTTAACCATTTGGACGTTTTTTTCCAAAATTCTGTATTTTAATTTGTTTGTATAATAATTTTGCCTTTTATTTCTTATTGTTTATGTGTTGCCATATGTTTATTTTATTTTATTTTTTTACTGTTATGACACATTTCACATGGGTTATATATATATGTACGTGCACTTAACTTGGAGCACACATATGTAAAAAATATATATTGTGTTTTTCTTACAAACATGATAACAACAATCATTTCTCAGTTTAAACAGATGAAACACTTTAATGACACTTTTTCAAACGGTTTTAGTCGATCACTTTCACAGAGTCACTTATTCACTGTTTTGGTTTTGGTTTTATTTATGTACTTTTAATTGTGTTTTATTTATGTATTTGTCTTGTGTATTTGTCACTGAGGACTTTTGCAAATGTATTCCAGTGTGGTTTTACTGCAAATGGTCAAATCCGAAGTCAGGATCAGGATTCCAGATCAGGATTCAGGATCAGGATCAGAATTCCTTTATTGCTATTTGCAGTAAAACAAGTCTATACATTCACTGAACAAAATGAAACACAATGAAGTATTTAAAAAAGCCCTATGGGGAGACAGAGATGGTGTGGGTTTGCGTCCCGCCTGTCACATCTCGCCGGGAGCAGACTCACAAGTGCAGCTCTCCGTGGCATCAGGGGGTGTGGAGACAGACGCAGAACAGGACACAATGTAGCAGCAAACCCCCCCATGCCCCTCCCCCCCGTGGAAGTATTCACTGTAGTATTTCATCAAGATTATTCCACAACAGTCAGACACATGAAAATTCAGAACATGTTTGCATGTGAAAACCACGTCCTGTCGGACCACTGAAGCTGTGCAGGGCAGGGCCTGGTTAGTGCTGTGATGGGAGACCTCCGAGTGCGGGTCATTATGAAAGATTATCAACTTAGATTGTTTGTTTTTGTCTTATTATCATGCTTATCATAGGAAAATGAAGGAATGCATACAGCCTAATTGTTTTGTAGTAGTAGTAGTAGTAGCCATCATCATAGTTGTAGTCTAGGTGTTATGTCTGCAAGCTCTTAAAGTGACAGTAGCACATTTCCTTAGTCAACAAAACAGACTAGTGCTACTGTCACTTTAAGAGCTGCTCCCGACACGCAAGTGTTTGTGGCCGGTTACTAGTACTTTCACTTTTGATATTCAGAAGCAGAGACAGTTTTGGCGCTTATTTCTGAACATTTTGATAACTTTTATGACAATTTTGCAGTTGTATTACCTGGACTAAGGATGTTGTATCATGGTTGATTTTGCTGCACCTTTCCTGCACCTTTCCGAAGAATACCATCAGCAACAACAACAAATCATCTTTTGGATACACAAAGTGAAGCCACACTGCTGATTTAAGTCAATTCAATGTATTTTTGTATATCCCAAAATCATCTAAAGACTCACCTTGTCATACATCCATAGGTAAATCAATGTGGCATCAAAATACATATTCTATCTCTGGCCTGGAGTAAAGGTTGTTTCATGTTACAACATGAAAAGTCACATTCCCAAAAATACAGGGAATCGTTGAATCACTTAGATCCAAGATAAATGTGTCTTGACCCCGTTCCGCTCGCGACAGCGCTCACTCAACATGAGCCGAATCTACATTAACTGTCTCAATAGCCACTCGGCACCTCCACACTGTCTGAGGCCGCAGACTAAAACGCTTCCTCTCGGAAGATTCCCAGACAGAATCAATACTTGGAGGCAATGCGGGTGAAAAAACAGAATCCAGATCTCCATCACTGTGGCCTTTTTCTTATCCCTTCGACGGAAGCCATGAAAGCCAGGTCCTGGCACAACAATCAGACAAAGTCATCTGAGCATAGTGAAGGATAGAGGCTTTATCTGCCGCGACCTGGTGGACTGGAGTGGGAGCCTTCCAAGAGCAATGGCTCGCACCCTCAGATGTCAAGCCATGATCTGTGCAAGTGTCAAAGAGTGACAACGAGATGAATGGATGTCTTTGAGCTTTGCAACGGGGTCAGTGTCATCTATTATCTCCATACCCCTGACAAGAATGCAACCAGGTCTGAGTAGGTTTTCACTGTTGGACACACTTAGGTATTTTTAGGCCTCATCCAGCCTCGCACTTAGCCATTCGTAAAGTCCGGTCTATTATCATTTCCTACATGTATGTCTGGGTCGGATCCTAGTGGATGCAATTTACTCGTTTTTAATCATAATAATCATCACAATTAATAATGCATTGGTTTTATATAGCGCTTTTCAGACCCCAGACACACACACCAGACTCATTCTAATGTGGGTGAAGTGTCTTGCCTAATGACAACAACCACAGTTTGGCACTGTACAGCCACAGTCGCCCCACTGTGGCACTTGGTGTTCCCAGAGGTCTCCCATTACAGTACTACAAGGACCAATCAGAGAGCGGGGGAGGCGGGTGTTGTAGATCGTGTCGGTTACGTCAAGAGTTTGTGCTGAATTTGCTGCTTGTAGTTTGTCGGAGAATGCGATAGTAAAATAATCTGTTCTGGTTCAATCCAAATATCAATAAATTGAAGCCGGAGCAAAGGAATGTTTAGTAAATGTCATTGCTGCAAAGATGTTGTGGCCCTACTCCCTACGGGCTCCGTTAGTAGCAAAGGAGATGGCGAAAGCTAGGCTTTATGCTAACGCTTGGCTAAATGCAAAAGCTAGGCTAAATGCTAAATTCCTCACTCACTCGGGCGCATTACATACATCATGGGAAACTCAGATATACTCTCTCATATTTTTACTTTAAATTACTATAAAACCACATTTAAATCACAAAAACATTTTGACAAAAGACTCAAGACAAGCCCATAAACGTGATCAAACATTTCCGCAGCACCGTATAACTTTCAGAATATCTTTTCAACAACGGAGTCTTCGAGTGGAACGGAAATAGAAAAGGAAAAAAACAGGAGTTGCACAAAGTCAGCAGCGCAGCCCTATGGAGCATACACTGAAGTCTCACAATTAGGCCGAACAGACTGCTGCGTACATATTGTGTGGATGACGGCTGAGGAGAGGTAGAGGACGAGTGCGGTGACGTCAGGGAGAGTTGAGCGTTGTTGACAGCTCTGTAAACATCGGCCAGGTGGGAATGCGCTCTCCTCCATGCAGCAGATGGGCGCTGTGTACGGCTGCCGCACCTCTGTTGTTGAGTGGAGATATAATTACAGATTAGACAGTCGCAGGCAATTGGAGGTGGTGCAAACAGTGCGTGTGGTTTCCTTCTATACTCTTGACTTAAAGATGAAAGCGAGGCCCCGTTGGTTTTATCAGTGCACGTCTCTGTTTCAGGCTGGCCATGGAGCGCGGGTAACACCTTTATCACATCTATGGTTGTGACAGGGAGATGATGCTGCGGGAGATACTGCTGTACGGGCTGTCTGTACGCCTTTATTACACAGAACAGCCCTGGGTTTGTGGCAAATGCGATCTGCATACATGTGAGAAAACACTTTATATATGTCTGTTAACAGCAAATATATAGTATGTAGTTTAAAGGCACTATTAAAGTAATTTTGAGGGCATTGTGAATATCTGAAAATTATTGCTTGCTATTTAATCCAGACACCGTTCTATGGAGTTTCAAAATTGCTTACTATTGTACTTTAAACAGCTTACAAAGCATAAATGTGCAGTACCTAGATAGTACTATCTCATGTACATTGAAGTTCGGTCCATGAAAAAGCCATACTTAGATCATAGTTATGACATCTTGGGCCAATCATGTTTCCAAAGTCTATGCGTTTACAACAGCATCTAAGGCCTATATAAGCGCCCTGTACGTCGCCCGAGCTCCAGGCCGGGCTGGTCGTATCACAGCCGACCCCTCTCACCCTGCACATGGACTATTCCAACCTCCAGGACTAGAACCTCACGTGATAAGAAAACTTTCTTCCCCTCTGCTGTTGGACTCTTGAACACTTCATAACCTGACCCCCCGCCCTTTAGAAGTCATCTTACGGGCCCCTATAATGCCACTTTACTGTCCCTTATTAAGTCACTTTAATGCCATCATAACGTCACTTTACTGCTTGTCACCCTATTGCACTGCCTATTGCATATTGTGTGCACCATGTGCACTTGTATATTGTACATAGTGACTGTAATTGTAATTGTAATAATTCTATTTTAAATGTTATACCGTAGAAGTGTATGCTGATTTTTATTCTTATGACGCCTTACTCTATTCTCTATTCTTTACCTCTCTTCTTTGACTGTTGCACTGAGCCAAAGCAATTTCCAAGTCTGTGACTTCCTGTTACTTACGTGGCAATAAAAATGTTTCTGATTCTGATCCTTCTCTGTGACAATCAGACTTTGGCAGAGTTGTTGAGACTTTGGTAGAGTTGTCGAGACTTTCACAGAATTGTGTAGACTCTTGCTAGACTTCTGCAGGAGCGCCCATGGACCTTGCTTAAAACTGCTAATAAATGCTAATTGAACAATGCCACCTTCTCATGTCTTTTTGTCTCATGTCTAGGCAAAAAATGTATTCACAGCATACAATATAAAAATGCCCTATAAACTTGCAACCGTAATTCAACTGTTTAAAATGAGTACCGTGTAATAAACGGTTTATCCATCCATCCATCAGGGCGGCACAGTAGCTGAGCGGTTACTATTTTTTTTAACCATAACATGTTAGTTAGATACTTTATTGATCCCCATAGGAGAAATTCAGGTGTTCAGTAGCTACAAAAATCCACACAAACAAAATAAATAAATTGATCATTCTAAAAAGCTAACAATAGTATACATATTATATGCACACTTCTGTCTTTTGCACAATCTGAGTGATTCTATCTGTGCCAAATGTCTCATGTACATTTTTCCTATCATGTTTATGCCCCACCTTCACCTGTAGCTTCCTCCTTTGTGTGTGTGTGTGGAAAAAAAAGAGACACAAGTTATGTTTGTATACACACACACTCACAAACCCATTCCTATACTCATACAGTATAAAAGAATAATAGAACACAAAAAACAAAATTCAGAAATAACCAAAAAGCATATACAGTACAGAAAGTTTGGACACCCTCTCTCCTTCACTGAGTGTCTTTTCATGACTTTTACTGTAGATCCACACCAGGCTGTGTAAGGAGAGTGATGGTGCTGGGCCACATGACCTCCAGTCACCGGACCTGAACCCAGTCCAGATGGTTTTGGGGCTGGACCACAGAGTGAAGGGGCCAACAAGTGCTAAGCATCATGGGAACTCCTTCAAGACTGTTGAAGACCATTTCAGGTCCTCTTGAAGCTCATCAAGAAAATGCCAAGAGTGAAGCAGTAATCAGAGCAAAAGGTGCTACTTTGAAGAACCAGAATATAACACATATATAACATATTATCACTTGTGTCATACTTTTTTTTTTAGTACGTACTAGGGATGTAAAAAACTATGAATTTTCATGACCGACCACCGAGCCTCATTAACCGGTTGAAACCGGTTAACCGCGTAGTTTAAAATAGTCCACGTTCTTTGAAATAACAGCCATTTCGAGCCGCGTACTTTTCATAAGTGCAGCTCTGCGTTCTACTGGATCAGAGCCGAGACAGCGGCGCCAAAACCCGCAACAGCTTCGGCACCTTTGCGCACAGAGAACTGCTGTTTTAATCTTCCCATTCTTCTGTGCTGCGGCTTAAAGCATTTTTAAGCAAAAGACAGCTCGTCCACATGGTCAGAGCAGCGAGTGACGAGCCGCGTCTCGCAGGTCTCCGCTAAAGTTTAAAAGTGATCAGTGTGGAGCTGATGCCAAGGACCAGCAGCACAAACATGGTCCATGTGGTTTGACTGGAGCCGTGTATTTGCAAGAATGCTTTGGGCTCCGTGACACAGAGGAGCGCGACAGACCGGTATGTGTGTGTGTACAATACATGTATGTATGTGTGTATGTGTCTGTGTGTGTGTATATGTAAGCTATGTGTGTGTACAATACATGTATGTATGTGTCTGTGTGTGTGTATATGTAAGCTATGTGTGTGTGTGCAATACATGTATGTATGTGTGTGTAAATATAAGCTCCAATGTAGTTCTGACCCGCACCAGTGTGCAACTAGCAGACGGTAACACAGGGGAGAGATGATGCGTGTGGATGTTACGTGTCAATGGAGGGGGGGAGGAAATGTGTGTGTGTGTGTGCGTGTGCGTGTACATGTGTGCATGCATATGTGGCGCGTACGGCGTGAGAGTCGGCCCAGAGTTTACTGTTACATTGGCGCACACAGCTAGATAGGGACCCGCTCGTCACATCGTGCAAATAGGGCTTAAAATAGCGTTATGAAGAGACCTCCCCTCTCCCCCTTTTCTCTTTTTTAACCGACAGCTTTGACCGGTTAACGCTTTGACGGTCAACCACCGGTTAACCGGTCACCGATTTTCATCCCTAGTACGTACATAATTCCACATGAGTTAATTCCAGTGGGTGCAGGTCCCAGCTCAAAAATGTCTAAAATGACGTGCGCTGACATGCTGCAATATCACAACCAGCCAGAATTATTCCTTAACCGGGAATAATTCCCGGTTAAGGAATTATTCAATGCTAATGTACGTATCTTCTCGAAAATATCTTTACAGGATGGTCCAAAAGTTTGCTCTTGGCCCAAAGCTCCGTTCCACATGTGTGTCAATGCTGAGGGGGGTGTTTTGGACCAGTTTAGTTTAGTCGCTGTGGACTTTTGAAGGCATTCCTTAAATGAATGGGGCTCATGCCGCTGATGCATGCGCAGATGCACTTTTTTTTCAAAATGTTCAGCCCCCGCAGTCATTTTGATGTTTGATTGTATGTTTTAGCCCTTCCCGGTGACAAATCCTTTTTCTGGCTGCTCAGACAAGGTCAAAGTCACGATTAAAGGAGCTTGTGTTGGTTAGCTTGGTTTCTTCACTAAGTGGATCACAGTTTCCAGTCTCCCGGGTTAGTGCTATCCAATATTCCCGTAAGGTCCTGCTCTTCCAGCGGAGGTCTCCAGCAGAGCCGAGCCAGCACACCGGTCTGTAACCCCCCTCCCACCTTTCTCTCCTCTCCATTTTGATTGGCCACTGGTCTAAAAAAAGTCGTCTCCCATTGCTTTATTGATTTTGATCCTCCGGGGAGGGCTCGGCGCTACATCGGATACCAGGGATCTGCTCCTGGATTGTGTCTGCCTGTCAACACTTTAAATTGTCACTGGGGTGAAACTGGCAACATGTGAGGCATTCAATATGTCACATGCAGTTAAAGGCAGCGGGCGGAATTATCAATAAGAAGCGGCTGTGTAACCAAAGTCGCACACTGGAGACACAAACAGGAAGTGCAGCCGTGTGATTTCCATACTGATAGTATTTCAAATGAGAAGCTGAGGACAGAAATAAATGCTGTGCACCATGTTGAGCATGGGATTGCTCAAAGCCTGCTCAACAGATTTGGAGAGGGAAGACTTTGCATTCACCTTTACATACATTTTGTTTTCATTTCACCGGGACTATATTTTCTTTGAACTTCAAAAAAACAAATATATTCATATATATTATATATAATTTTGAGTTATTCCATTACCATGTGTAAACTCTGGTCCATAATCATCTCCTACATGTTGGTCTGGGTGTTGTAGGTTGGTGTCGGTGACGTCAAGAGTTTGCGATAGTGAAATAATCTGTTCTGGTTCAATCTAAATATCAATAAACTGAAACCGGAGCAAGAGGAATGTTTAGTAAATGTCATTGATGCAAAGATGTTGTGGCTCTACTCCCCACGGGCTCCGTTAGTGGCAAAGGAGATGGCTGAAGCTAGGCTAAATGCTAAAGCTAGGCTAAATGCTAAAGCTAGGCTAAATGCTAAATGAGCTCACTCGGGCTCATTACATACGTCACAGTAAACTCCGATCCAATAGTTTCAATCTGAAATGGGAGTTAACCCCTCCCACCTGTTAACGGAGTCAATGGAGCAAATCCAGACCTTAGTATGAAATGAAATGAGGACGATGGTATGGTAAGACCAGGCTAATTCAACTGCAATGTTATGTGACTTTTTGAAAACCAAATTTTTTGGGAAATTCCTGTGAGCTGGGCTAATGTAAAACAATATGCAATGTGTTAAAAAAGAAAATGGATCTCTGCCTTGATTTTCAGCTCTCCCCATTATTTGGTATCTTAATTAAAGAAACTAAAGAGAAGAGTGTAAGTGGCTGTAGAAATGAAATAAAAAAACACATTGATTTGTCTCAACACCATCAACAGAAGTTCCTCAACCCTAACCCCAAACCAGAATTTATTTATGATTTACAAGAAACAGATTTTTAGTTTGAAGAATTACTTTTGGATGAATGTTGCTCAATTGTCTGAGATAAGAAAGTTAAAAATCAATGGTATTCACCTCTGGAACCTCGGTGGGCTTTAAAGTTAGCACTGCTCACAGAGTGTTAAAAGATGGTTCCATTCAACGGGGACAGAAAGTGGTCCGCAGCTCTCTCCACATTACTATTCCTCCGCCGTTAACTGAGTGTGGTCAAAGCAAAGTCGTACAAATGAGAATTGGAGCACTATGACATGGGATTGATTGGAGGCAGTGGCAGAAGTGAAAGTACATTATTCTAATACGCCCAGACAAAGCAGCGAGGGGTGAGAATAGATGAGAATTTAGCTGATTCAGAGCAACGCTGATAAATGCCAATGAACCAATGCAAAGTCTTTTATTTTAATGAGATAAGGAAAGGCCGATAGGATGAAATGAAAGATCAACGCCGGCTGTGGACACACCATTACACCGGCTCAAACTATCAGGAAGTACATTTCTTACTTTTGATGTAGTTTCCGCTGTTCGGATGTGTGTTAAATTGGCACTCATTGTACTCGGAACCTTTTCATTCTGGCACAACTTTAAGATAAAAACCCAATCAGAACTAAAGACATACTGTTATTTCATGTTGAAACAGAGTAATGAGCTTTTTATGTGGCTTTTTATTCAAGGTTCCGAACTGTTTTCTCATAACGTGTCACTCTGATGTCTGTCTCCTTCTCGAGTCCCTCATGAATAATATCATCGTTATCATCTTTACCTATATCCAATGCTCGTGGTTGTTTTTCTTTCCTTTCTGGCCGGGCCGGGATGTTCAGACTATAGAATTTAAATATTAACAGATGTAGTGACGCCTATCTCCGCCATTCAAACTAATGTGCCACTACTTTTGTCCTCTGTGGTTTTTTCAAAATGGCCGTGGGGCAGGAAAATGTGAAAAAACACATTTGCGCATGTGTTAGCTGCACTAGCCTCATTAATGCATTCAAAAGTCCACAGCGGCTAAACTAGACTGGTCCAAAAAATATACTCCCCTCAACATCGACAGCATCTAGAACTTAGCTTTGGACCAAGAGCCACTTTTGGACCAACAGCCACTTTTGGATCAAGAGCCACTTTTGGACCAAGAGCCACTTTTGGACCATCCTGTAAAGCTGTTTTCGAGATGTAAGAAGACGCCCTACAAAAGTACTGGGTAATTCTCTTTCCGGGTACACCCCCACAGGCAAGGAGTGAGATTGCAGCATGTCAGCGCACATACTCATGGACATTTAGGAGCCAAGTCCCGCCCACACTGGGTCAGACCCGAGAACCTCTTGTTATGAAGGGGTGAAAAAAATCTATTTACAGTTATTCACAGCCTTTTTTGTTTTATTTGTGGAAAGATGGTTTTGTTACACTGCTGTTGCCACTGAAGTTTTTTATTTACTTCACACTGTAGCTTTTTTATTTTACCAACTAATTACACTAATTTAACTTGACTTTTAGATTGTTCTGAACTAAATGGACTGCCCCGAAACTTGATCATAAGTAAGTAAGGTTTTGTTATTACAGACTATTGCTTTAGTTAGCTCTTTTCAGGGTTCAATATTTAGAACATAATACATGATTAGGCTGTTTTCTTGAAAAATTTACCTTTAAAATGACGCACCACTTACCCTTAGACTGATATAGACTGAGGACATTAACTTGACTGAAAATACTTTTTTTGGTGATAAAAGTCACATGGGAAATAAGGGGAATCTTTTCGGCCAATTTCTGACTGAGGTTTCTTAACATATTGCCGTTGCTCCTAAGGGCTGGAATATATTTAAGTTTATTAGGCTGATATTTCCTTTCCTATAAGTCTTTGTTTTTCACACACACACATACAAAATTACACCAAATATTTTTCCGTTTCATTCGGCTGTTTCTCTTTGTAACTTGACTCTTCCGACCTAAACACACTGCCAGATGAAACATTGCTATTCAGTGTATGATAATGGTATACGGGACAAGCTGCAATTCACCGTGTTTTGCTATTCAAACGGTTAAGGCCCTTTGATGCCGGGTCTTTTAACATATATATTCTGTTCCATTTCACACGGGGGGTCTGCATGTTTGCTGTCATGAGAATGTGTTTCTGCATCTGCAACCGGGAGGTGGTTTTAATCAAAAGCCGGACTCCCTCTGTGCAGGCGACCTCTCAGCTACAGCAGGGGGTCCGGGTCAACCTCCTCAGACTCCTCAAACTCGCTCTGAGGTGAACACGGCAGGAGGCGTTCGTTAGAGATACTCAAATCAGTCGCTGGATTGACAATTCACATAACTGGTAATAATAATGATAGAATGATGGTTATTTGTATAGTACTTGTAAAACCAGTGTTTACAAAGCACTGCACAGTCAGCATAAAACAAAATAAAACAGTCGGATTAAACAGGAAAGACAAAGCAGACAGTAAAATACATCATGTGAAGTTTAAAAATAACAGATAAAACCGTTTTAAGAAGTGATTTAAAAGAGATACTGTTGGTGCGAAGCTTATCTCCTCAGGCAGGTAGGGTCTCTCTCTGTCTGGTCTCTCTCTGGTATCGCTTTCTGGTCTCTCTGATCTCTTTCAGAACTCTTTCTCTGGTCTCTCTCTGGCCTCTCTTTGTTCTCTCTCTTTGGTCATTCTCTGATCTCTCTCCTCGGGCAGGTAGGCTCTCTCTCTGGTCTCTCTCTTTGCTCTCTGTCTGGTCTGTATCTCTTGTCTCTCTCCGGTCTCTTTCTAGTCTCTCTGGTCTCTCTCCTGCCTCTTTCTGGTCTCTCTCTCTCTGGTCCCTCTCTATAGTCTCTCTCTCTGGTCTCTCTCTGGTCTCTCGCTGGTCTCTCTCTAGTCTCTCTCTAGTCTCTCTCTGGTCTCTCGCTGGTCTCTCTCTAGTCTCTCTCTGGTCTCTCTCTCTGGTCTCTCTCTAGTCTCTCTCCGGTCTCTTTCTAGTCTCTCTGGTCTCTCTCCTGCCTCTTTCTGGTCTCTCTCTATAGTCTCTCTCTCTCTGGTCTCTCTCTATAGTCTCTCTCTCTGGTCTCTCTCTGGTCTCTCGCTGGTCTCTCTCTAGTCTCTCTCTAGTCTCTCTCTGGTCTCTCGCTGGTCTCTCTCTAGTCTCTCTCTGGTCTCTCGTTGGTCGCTCTCTAGTCTCTCTCTGGTCTCTCTATCTCCATCTCCAAAGTCAGGAAGCAATGTCTTGACCAGTTTTAAGACGGACGCCTCTAAACAGTTATGAAAGCTGCAGCAGACCATTGAGAGAGGCTTCTGATCTGGAGAGGGGTAATTATCGAAGCTCCACAGCCCAGCATGGAAAAAATAGTTATTTTCTTAAGACGTATAATTAAATCAACAATCCACCGTTGAGTGGAGCTATCAGTAGTTTGGCCACACACTGTTGTAGGGGTCATTTTATGCACAGATGTACTTCCTGTTTGCAGTTGTTAAAATAAGAACTGTGATTTCATTAAAGAAGTCGCTCTCACGGCTCTCAGGGTCTGGAGGTCCTGTGGATGTAAGAATAAGACGTTTCTCTATAAATGCATTGTTTGGCAAACTGGATTCAAGCTCAGATACTAATGTTATTAATAACCAAAATGTGCTTCCATGGAAACTGATGATCATTCTCAGAATATACTTCACATTGTGGCTCGCTCCTAATGATACATTTTAACTGTTTAACTGAATGAAGGGGTTTTTACTACACTTTGGTCACTTTTTTCATTCAAGTAAGTAAGTAATCTTTATATATATAGCGCCTTTCACAGACCAGAGTCACAATGTGCTTTACAGTTGTGGGCATTCGTCTCTCTCTCCACAGAGAGATGGGAGTAATATTAATAAAGCAAAAGAAGAAACACATATTTCTGTTCAAATCCAGACTCAAAACTCACCTTTTCAGACTTTCTTTCCCCACATGACCAGTCACACGAACACCTTTGTCCAGTTCTGTTATTTTCTGTTTTTAATAAAGCTGTTTTTAACCATGTTTGTACAATGTCCTTGGGTTTTATGAAAGGCGCTTTTGAATAAAATGTATTATTTTTTATATTATTTGAGGTTCAGAACATGTCTGAAACTTTTCCTGTCTATTGTGGACAAAGTCAGCTTGACTCATTTGCACAAATCTAATTATAAAAGTTTTCACATGTCTTTTAATCATGCATTAAAGTTTATATAGACTATTTTCTTGCGATTACAGCGCTGAAATGAAATCCATAAAAAAAAAAAAAAAACTTCAATAATTATAGTTTGAACACACATCACATTATATAGCGGTCATTATTATAGAGCAGATCATATATTAATATATACATTTTCCTGTCATGATTGATCAGCTACAACCAGTGATATGTTCATCATTTTGCATCAGGCCTTTGCCATCTGTCTAATCTACCGGCGTCTTCCACCTGCTGGAGCCCATGTGGTGCTGCAGCTCACACCATCGCTGCTCCGCCCTCTCTCCTGCTGCGACATGGGACCTGATTGATATTCACATTTTTTCACACCCAATTAACTCCTGCAAGCTGAGTGTGGCCTGTTGACCGTGGGCTTTTCTCCCTGTGATGTCTCCTGCCTCCACAGGAATAGGAGCTCTGCCAGCTGCCGTTACCGTGGCGATGTACTCAGCCATGCGTCCTGAGCGCCGCACCACATGTAAGCACAAAGAGGACGTAATGCACTCTTGTTTTAATAGGCTTTCAGGCAGGATTGGGACAAGTGCATGAGAGCATTCCTTTGAGGACTAATGCTTTCTTTCAATAGTTCAACAAAAGAACTTTTAAAATTCAGATTAGCTCATTAGTCCTATACATCTTGAGTGTTGGGAATTTTGGAGCATTTTGTTCAGGTAGTTAATATAAAGCGGAAACTGGAGGTTTACGAATAAATACGTTTTAATGATCTGAACAACATTTACCAGAGGTTCAATCAACCACCCGCCCCCTGCACTGCTACAGGGAGAACAAAGCCCCTCAACGGTCGTTCGCACCCGGCTCTACTGCTGAGGTGGCTCTACTGCTGAGGTGGCTCTACTGCTGAGGTGGCTCTACTGCTGAGGAGGCTCTACTGCTGAGGAGAATCCACTGCTGAGGAGGCTCTACTGCTGAGGAGAATCCACTGCTGAGGAGGCTCTACTGCTGAGGAGGCTCTACTGCTGAGGAGGCTCTACTGTTGAGGAGGCTCTACTGCTGAGGAGGCTCTATACTGTTGAGGAGGATCTACTGTTGAGGAGGCTCTACTGCTGAGGAGGCTCTACCACTAAGGAGGAGGATCTACTGCTGAGGAGGCTCTACTGTTGAGGAGGCTCTACTGTTGAGGAGGCTCTACTGCTGAGGAGAATCCACTGCTGAGGAGGCTCTACTGCTGAGGAGGCTCTACTGCTGAGGAGGCTCTATACTGTTGAGGAGGATCTACTGTTGAGGAGGCTCTACTGCTGAGGAGGCTCTACCACTGAGGAGGAGGATCTACTGCTGAGGAGGCTCTACTGCTGAGGAGGCTCTACTGCTGAGGAGGCTCTACTGCTGAGGAGGCTCTTCTGCTGAGGAGGCTCAGGTGGAGTGCAGGGGCCACCCCTGAAGACCTTCTATGACTCTGTGGTGGCATCAGCCATCTTGTACGGTGTGGTCTGCTGGAGCAGCAGCATCACAGAGACGGACAGGAAGAAGCTGGACAAGGTCATCAGGAAGTCCAGCTCTGTCCTGGGCTGTTCCCTGGAGACAGTGCAGCGGGTGGGGGACAGGAGGGTCATGGACAAACTGACATCTATGTGGACCATGTCGCCCCCTACAGGACACTCTTGTCTGCTCTGGAGAGTTGCTTCAGTGACAGACTTATTCCCCCTCGCTGTGTGAAGGAAAGATTTTGAAGGTCTTGACAATTGCCAACCTGACCTCACACGTACTGCTAACATGTACACTATAGTATCACACGATGCTAACATGTACAGTAGCATCACATGATGCTAACATGTACTCTATAGTGTCACATGATGCTAACATGTACAGTAGCATCACATGATGCTAACATGTACTCTATAGTGTCACATGATGCTAACATGTACAGTAGCATCACATGATGCTAACATGTACAGTAGCATCACATGCTGCTAACATGTACAGTAGTATGACATGATGCTATCATACACGGGCGGCACGGTGGCTGAGTGGATAGCACTCTCGCCTCTCAGCAAGAAGGTCCTGGGTTCGAATCCCGGCCGGACCAGGGCCTTTCTGAGTGGAGTTTGCATGTTCTCCCCGTGTCTGCGTAGGTTTCCTCCGGGTACTCCGGTTTCCCCTACCACTAAAAATATGTACAATAGGTCTGGCATGCGCCTCCTGTTCGGCGACCCCGCTCCCATCTCTGTGTGGAGCGAGAGACAAATGCCCAAAAAAAATAACAATTGTAAACCGCTTTGTGACTCTGGTCTGTGAAAGGCGGTATATAAATAAAGCTTACTTACTTACTTACACAACCTCAGAGCTAATTACTGATTACAATAATATTCTCGCGCAAGAGTGTATTCCTGATTTATCTGCAGTTGTAAACATGCCAGTATATATACAGTATACATACAGTGGGGCAAAAAAGTATTTAGTCAGCCACCGATTGTGCAAGTTCTCCCACTTAAAATAATGACAGAGGTCTGTAATTTTCATCATAGGTACACTTCAACTGTGAGAGACAGAATGTGGAAAAAAATCCTGGAATTCACATTGTAGGATTTTTAAAGAATTATTTGTAAATTATGGTGGAAAATAAGTATTTGGTCAATAACTGAAATTCAACTCAATGGGAGGAGGTTTTGGCTCCAAATCTCACGATACGTGGCCCCATTCATTCTTTCCTTAACACAGATCAGTCGTCCTGTCCCCTTAGCAGAAAAACAGCCCCAAAGCATGACGTTTCCACCCCCATGCTTCACAGGCGGCACGGTGGCTGAGTGGATAGCACTCTCGCCTCTCAGCAAGAAGGTCCTGGGTTCGAATCCCGGCCGGACCAGGGCCTTTCTGAGTGGAGTTTGCATGTTCTCCCTGTGTCTGCGTAGGTTTCCTCCGGGTACTCCGGTTTCCCCTACAACTAAAAATATGTACAATAGGTCTGGCATGCGCCTCCTGTTCGGCGACCCCACTCCTGTCTCTGTGTGGAGTGAGAGGACAAGTGCCCAAAAAATAACAATTGTAAACCGCTTTGTGACTCTGGTCTGTGAAAGGCGGTATATAAATAAAGCTTACTTACTTACTTACTTACAGTAGGTATGGTGTTCTTCTTCCTCCAAACACGACGAGTTGAGTTTATACCAAAAAGTTCTACTTTGGTTTCATCTGACCACATGACATTCTCCAAATCCTCTGCTGTATCATCCATGTGCTCTCTGGCAAACTTCAGACGGGCCTGGACATGCACTGGCTTCAGCAGGGGGACACGTCTGGCACTACAGGATTTGATTCCCTGTCAACGTAGTGTGTTACTGATGGTCCCCTTTGTTACTTTGGTCCCAGCTCTCTGCAGGTCATTCACCAGGTCCCCCCGTGTGGTTCTGGGATTTTTGATCACCGTTCTCATGATCATTTTGACCCCAAGGGATGAGATCTTGTGTGGAGCCCCAGATCGAGGGAGCTTATCAGTGGTCTTGTATGTCTTCCATTTTATGATAATTGCTCCCACAGTTGATTTGTTCACACCAAGCTGCTTGCCTATTGTAGATTCACTCTTCCCAGTCTGGTGCAGGTCTACAATTCTCTTCCTGGTGTCCTTCGACAGCTTTTTGGTCTTGGCCATAGTGGATTTTGGAGTCTGACTGTTTGAGGCTGTGGACAGGTGTCTTTTATACAGATAACAAGTTTAAACAGGGACCATTAATACAGGTAACGAGTGAAGGACAGAAGATCTTCTTAAAGAAGAAGTTACAGGTCTGTGAGAGCCAGAGATCTTCCTTGTTTGAAGTGACCAAATACTTATTTTCCACCTTAATTTACATATAAATTCTTAAAAAATCCTACAATATGAATTCCTGGATTTTTTTTCCACATTCTGTCTCTCACAGTTGAAGTGTACCTATGATGAAAATTACAGACCTCTGTCATTATTTTAAGTGGGAGAACTTGCACAATCGGTGGCTGACTAAATTATTTTTTGCTCCACTGCATATATTGCACCGGAGGATGCAATATTTTACACTTTTTTTTACACGCTCTCCACTGTATGTGAATATTTATTCGGTCTGGAGTTATATTTATCATAGAGAATGGTCAATAGTTTAATTTGGAGCCAAAGCACATTTTGCATCTCAGCAGAAAAGAACATGGCACTTTTTTCCTTTGATTGTATTTTGTGATGATCAATCGCCTCAAACAGAAGCGACTGCACTGAAGCCATGTTTAGTCTCGTTTCCTCTGTTTGTTCTACAAAACAGTTTCAAGAGTCAGGGCCTCAAACGTTTGGAAACCTCTGAACTCGAGGACTCGATAGTGATCCACATTCAGAGGCCTCGTTACAGAGGCCTGGTGCAGAGGCCTCGTTACAGAGGGCCGGTGGTTGCTCCTGTGTCTTTGCACACTCAGCTCTTTTCTCATGTGAACAATCGACACCGATGAATAAAGCCACTTCTTCATGGAGGAGGTTTGGCTGCGGTGGCTCACACTTTCATCAGTGAGGAGGATTCATTTATTGTCCCGTAAACATGGAGCTCACAGAGTCCAGCTCCATGCCATACAATGAGTTCAGAGTTTGTTTGCAATCATGGGGACAAAAGTTTTAGTGTTTGTGTTTTTATTTAACAAGGTAAATATCTGCGATACGATCACAAATGCTTTCAGGTCAAGTTATACCATCTCTGTAATCTACAACAGGGCAACATGCTAGCATCATCCATCCATCAGTTTTCTTCAGCTTAATCCAAGTCGTGGGCGCAGCAGTCTGAGCAGAGACTTCACTCTCCACTCTTTCTCCAGAGAATCCCAGATGAGCCAGCTCCGACATGACCTGGGTCTTCCCCGAGGTCTCCCCTCGTCAAGCCGTGCCCTGAAGACTATGTCCCTGAAGACTTCTCTAGGGAGGCGTTCAGAAAACACTCCGCCTCTCTCTGGGGGAAACACCAAAGAAGTGGAGGGTCCAACCCCAAAAGCTGTGTTTTGAGGTGGGGGCCAACGACCTGTCGGTATCTCTCCACCTCCTCTTCGAGCTCAGCCTTCTACTTCTCCAGTGAGGTGAAGTCCACGTCTCCACAGCCAGACGGACTCCCGGCCTTCAACCACCACCCATCCCCTATAAATCCCACGTCTCGGCCTGTAGGCAATCACACACAGACCCCAACCTCAGGCTCCAGGTGTCAACGTCGCGGCCCTTGATTGTAAACTATTTATGGTGGGTTTGTACTGCACTTCATCTGACCTGTTTGTCGTGGAAGACCCTTCCATGGGAGACCCTTCAATGGGAGACCCTTCCATAGGAGACCATCCATGGTCCATTCCATGTGCAAATAGCCTCAGGCAACACAGCGCCTCTAGAATCATCCGAACATACAAACTCCTCCGGCAGGTGAGGTGCAGTCCTTTGAGGAGTATGGTGTAAACAATATTAGCTTCACTTACATAGAAACATTAAAGCAATTAAGATAATGGTAGACGTGAATGCCTTATGTGTAAGGATCATTTTAATATTGTAGTCCGATGTTTAATTCCAGCACACAGCAGGATATATAATGTACATAGTTTGCCATGTTTTGTAATTCACATTGGTGCATTATTTATTAGCTGCTGTATATTGTACGGGGAGAACAATAGCTTTAATTAGTGAGTTATTTATTTTCGAAACAATGCTTTTCCTTCTTGTTGATTAAAATTGTACCAACTGCAGCTTTGGCTTAAACATCTTTCCCAAGCTAAATGAATCCTAAATGACTGAGGAGTCTGCCAGAGTGACAGCCGCAGTAATCTTATATGTCGCACTCATTAAAACGCAGCACAAACCTAAAGTTAATTCAATATATATGTAATTCATTATGCAGAGAATATGTACCTTTTTGTAGTAAACTAACTCAATATACGTTCATGTAATTGTCAGACACAGCAATAAGTCCTTTGTGGTTTTTTGCTGGTTTCCGTGTTAAATGAATCCTAAATGAGTGTGTGATGAGCCTGGCACACTCGCTGAGTTCACATGGGATGAGGAAAAACAAATAAATGGCCTCGTAAAATGAAAGGCAAGTTTTTTTGTCTAGCACAGTTCAAACACGAGGCAAGACCGGGACACGCTGGAGGGACTATGTCTCTCAGCTGGCCTGGGAACGCCTTGGGGCCGCCCGGACGAGCTGGATGAAGTGTGTGTGGATAGGGAAATCAGGGCGTCTCTGCTTAGACTGCTGCCCCCGCAACCCGGCAATGGATGAAGCGGACGAAAATGGATGGATGAATGGATACCTCTAACCCTCTTTTTGGTGTACAGGGGCCGCTGACCCTTTACCCTAATGAAAAAGAATTATATTTGGCAAAGTGCACATAAACTTTTGTCCACATGTGTAGAGATGTTTCAGAAAAATTAATGTGAACAATTAAGTCTGACTCCATTTTTCTTTTTCTCTGACTTTTTCACAAAACAAATCTATTATCCAAGATTGCCAGGTGGACAGCAACTCTCTATATACCTTTTGTATTTGCAAAAAACACCTCTGATTTCTTTTACTAGAAAAATAAGTGAGAGGCTCTAAGTTCCTTCGCCGCCCTGATCTAATGAGCCGGTTGACGTGATACTAGGACATTTTTATGGAAACCACCCACTGCAGCTGTGGTCGGGTAAAGCTCGACTAGTTTGACTACGTCTTATAAGACCAGGGCTAAAAGGGTCAAAACAGTCTATGCTTTATTTGTGGATGTAAAACCAAAAACCAAACATGTGTCACTCAGTTTACATCTTTTGAAACAAATCTTTTCACTTCTTGCGTGAACCAGGATTGGTCCACCCTAAAACAAAATATGCCATTTACAACTCATTTACATTTGGTCCAATTGAAGCCAACCCTAGCTCACCTTGGACCGATTATTCCCAATTTGTGGAATTGTGAAAGCACCAAACAAGTGTACAATACATTAATCCAAATCCGTTCACAGCTCAAAGAAAAGCACCATGTTTTCTGGACTTTTAAATCTACTTGCTATGGCATTATTCACGGTAAACTATTTCTGGCTAGTAGATTTTCTCAGTCCAATAAACTATCGGGTAAGAACCGGCCCAGATGCTCCACGGCGAGAGAAAGCGCATTGAAAACTCACATTTCCTTCACGAGTAAGTACCACATTATACAATATGTACCAAGTATCCTTTGCAGAGTAGAAAAGAGTAAGAACCTCAGGACTAACCCTTCATCAGAAGCATGCAAATTCATAATACTATAGGCTACAGAGCGCTTAAGCTAGCTCCCTTAATCCTTTATTCATCATGAATTGGTGTCACTTCTGTCCAGGTCTTGAAACACTTTCTTTTCCGTGGGTGTGATAAGTGTAATGTTAAAGACACGACGTCATTTACGATAATCAAACCTCCAATGCACAGCAGCGTTATTACATCTAGAATAATTTCCTTAGCATATTAAAAGTATTGTGTGTGCACTCGTGGATGCACATGTGCCGTAGATTGCAGATGGCAGAGTAATAACAGCGCTGCTAGAATCACGTATGTTGATGCGTTCATTTTCCTCTTTCCACGTTGATCCTTTTACCTGTCCGTCTTTTTGATTAGCGTTCTCAGCCTGGCGACGATGGCACACAATATATACCTCAATGTGTGTGTGCTGTTTAATGACACAAATGTTTCTCACAGATGATAACTGGATTTACATTTGGAGAATTGACTGAAAGCAGCGACGCTATGAGAATGACTAATGAGGAAGTGAAGTGGGAAAGAAAGTGAGTGCTCTCCGGGCGCGACATGGACTATTCAACTTCATTAGACACTATTGACACTGGTGTTCCTAACTTAATCTCCGAGCAACTACAATGCTCTCTGGCCTTTCGGACTGTCACTGGCTTCATGCGCCGCCACTTCCAGAAGCCGAGAGAAATCACAGGTACAAGCGGCTCTGTTGTTGTTACTTTGAATTATGTAAGACGGATTAAAGTCGTTTTCTTTACTGATATGAAACCTGGCAACCTCCAGAGAGCAAGCCAGTAACCAGAGTTTGTTTTGTTTGATTATTTTTAGTTCTATAGTTTAGGTCTATATGAAAAATGTCACACAAAAAATGAATGTACAAACACAAAATCTAAAAATATGCTTAAACAAAAATACAGAAATGTTATGATAAAAATACACAGTAAATATAAACACACACACAAACATGCACATACACAAACACACATACAGTATATATATACACACACACAGCAACATTAATAGTAGCAGTAAAATAAATAATCTCACTTAAAACATTTTCTACTTTATATTTTGAACAGTGAAGTTTATCAAAGCAAAGGAAGGTTTCTCACCCATCATCTGTACTTCTTAGCAAGTTTTCCCGACGTTTCGTCCTCAAACTAGCGGACTTCTTCAGGGAATGAATTCTCGGACCGCGCGTTGGAGATTTATAACCTATGGGTGTGGTTAGCCACACCCTAATCCTGATACTAACTCATGAACAATCTAAGGTCTGCTTGATGTAGAAGGGAGCAGATCTAACGACCCTGCTGAGGCTAACGACCCTAACTCATTAGCATGTCACCGACCTATTGTCTGCTGGGATGCTCAAGTGGAGTGTAGGTCTGACCCCTCCTAACTCATTAGCATGTCACTGACCTTGTCCCAAGTTAGGGCGTTGTTTTTAGGATGTCGTCATAGATGCGATTTGTTTTGCCTCGCATCTATGACATAGGTCATAAATCCCCAATGCGCGGTCCAAGAATTCATTCCCTGAAGAAGTCCGCTAGCTTGAGGACGAAACGTCGGGAAAACTTGCTAAGAAGTACAGATGATGGGTGAGAAACCTTCCTTTGCTTTGACTAATCCCTGTACGACTGAGAGCTTACACAAACTTAGTGAAGTATATCCAAATAATATAAATACATCTGAGAAAAAATTAATACATAACTAATGTGGGGGCGACAGTGGGCCTGAAGGTTGTGGGTTCGATCCTACTCCAACTGCTCCCACTGATGTTTGCAATCGTTGTGTCCATGGGCAAGACAATTTACCCCACGTTGCCCAAAGCCCCCGGTGAAAGAACAAGGGCAAGTCTCTAACCGTATGGAGCAGTCATCTTCCTGTGGATCTGCTGGAGGATCAGCAAGGGACTGTTGTCATGAGCATTGGGGGACAGCTCTGATTGCCCGTGGGGAGTAGAGCCACACATTTTTTTTATCAATGATATTTACTAAACATTCCTCTTGCTTAGGCTTCAGTTTCTTGATATTTGGATTGAACCAGAACAGATTATTTTACCATCACATTCTCCGACAAACTACAACCAGCAAATTCAGCACAAACTCTTGACGTCACCCACACCGACCTACAACACCCGCCTCCCCTGCTCTCTGATTAATAATAATGCATCGGTTTTATATAGCGCATTTCTGGACACTCAAAGACGCTTCACATGTTATTGTTCTTTCACTCCAAACACGGAGGTGATAAATGACTACTGTAGCCACAGCTGCCCTGGGGCACACTGACAGAAGCGAGGCAACCATGCCATCGGCCCCTCCGACCATCACCAACCATTCACAACACACCAGACTCATTCTAGGCAATGGGGGTGAAGTGTATTGCCAAGGACACAACGACAGCAGACATCAGTGGGAGTCGATGGTGAAAGTCGGGCTCGAACCCACGACCCTCTGGCTCAAAGGCCAATGCTCTACCAACTGAGCCACTGTCGCCTGGTCAGAGGGAATTCAACCGAGGACACTGCAGACACTAGGATCAGACCCAGACGTACATGTAGGAAATGATCACGGAACAGAGTTTACACATGGTAAGACCAGACGTACACGTAGGAAATGATCACGGAACAGAGTTTACACATGGTAAGACCAGACGTGCAGAGAAGAGTCACTTTAAGCCCAGACACAGTACAGTAGTTTCATCACTGGGAATATTTTAATGTTAATGTTATACTTTAGAACTGTATGTAGATTCTGACTATGCCTTACTCTATTCTCAGGAGCCAAAGTTATTTCATTATCTGTGACTTCCTGTTACTTGCATGGCAATACCAATGATTCTGAAAGTTTGAACCCGCCGAGCTTATTTCTTCAATATTTTTTATATTTTGTTTGTCCTTTGTTGACACTTTCAAAACTTATTTTGCTTATGATCAAGATGTTTAAGATATTGCAATTTGTGCTAAATTTACGTTGGAGCCAATAGGAAGCCTTTACTTAACCTTTGTAATGACTGAAGTTCTTTTCTTGTCCTTTTCAAGCATCCATAAGTGTTTTGTTAGTATGATTTACTCTCTTTGTTATTACTCTTTTTGTTATATTTTGTAAATGTACCTACGCTGCTTGTGTACTAATTATTTCTATGCTCACTTACTTGCTAAAAAAAGATAAAGAATTCTGGTAACACTTTACATTACGGGCCGGTAAGTCCATGGTACTTACAGTGGTACTTCTAGGTACTTACAGTGGTACTTCTAGGTACTTACAGTGGTACTTACAGTGGTACTTACGGTGGTACTTACGGTGGTACTTACGGTGGTACTTACGGTGGTACTTACAGTGGTACTTACAGTGGTACTTACGGTGGTACTTACGGTGGTACTTACGGTGGTACTTACGGTGGTACTTACGGTGGTACTTACAGGGGTACTTACGGTGGTACTTACGGTGGTACTTACGGTGGTACTTACGGTGGTACTTACAGTGGTACTTACAGTGGTACTTACAGTGGTACTTACAGTGGTACTTACAGTGGTACTTACAGTGGTGATACTGGTACTTGCTGGTACTTACCAGCAAGTACCAGGTACTTACCAGCAAGTACCAGGTACTTGCTGGTAAGTACATGGTATACTATATAATTACTGGTATCACTAGTACTTATGGGTAAGTCCTTTGTCTTATTATGGGCCAGTTCCTATGGTAAGTACCTGGTACTTACTATATAATTACTGGTGTTATCACTGGTACTTATGTTAAAGTCCTTTGTCTTCTTATGGGCCAGTCCCTATGGTAAGTACCTGGTACTTACTGTATAATTACTGGTGTTATCACTGGTACTTATGTTAAAGTCCTTTGTCTTATTATGGGCCAGTCCCTATGGTAAGTACCTGGTACTTGCTGGTAAGTACATGGTACTTGCTGGTAAGTACATGGTACTTGCTGGTAAGTACATGGTATACTATATAATTACTGGTATCACTAGTACTTATGGGTAAGTCCTTTGTCTTATTATGGGCCAGTTCCTATGGTAAGTACCTGGTACTTACTATATAATTACTGGTGTTATCACTGGTACTTATGTTAAAGTCCTTTGTCTTATTATGGGCCAGTCCCTATGGTAAGTACCTGGTACTTACTGTATAATTACTGGTGTTATCACTGGTACTTATGTAAGTAATTAAGTAATCTTTTTTAAGTAATCTTTATGTACTTATGTTAAAGTCCTTTGTCTTATTATGGGCCAGTCCCTATGGTAAGTACCTGGTACTTGCTGGTAAGTACCTGGTACTAGCTGTTAAGTACCTGGTACTTGCTGGTAAGTACCTGGTACTTGCTGGTAAGTACCTGGTACTTGCTGGTAAGTACCTGGTACTTGCTGGTAAGTACCTGGTACTTGGCTGGTAAGTACCTGGTACTTGCTGGTAAGTACCTGGTACTTGCTGGTAAGTACATGGTACTTGCTGGTAAGTACATGGTATACTATATAATTACTGGTATCACTAGTACTTATGGGTAAGTCCTTTGTCTTATTATGGGCCAGTTCCTATGGTAAGTACCTGGTAACTTACTATATAATTACTGGTGTTATCACTGGTACTTATGTTAAAGTCCTTTGTCTTATTATGGGCCAGTCCCTATGGTAAGTACCTGGTACTTACTGTATAATTACTGGTGTTATCACTGGTACTTATGTTAAAGTCCTTTGTCTTATTATGGGCCAGTCCCTATGGTAAGTACCTGGTACTTGCTGTTAAGTACCTGGTACTTGCTGTTAAGTACCTGGTACTTGCTGGTAAGTACCTGGTACTTGCTGGTAAGTACCTGGTACTTGGCTGGTAAGTACCTGGTAATGTGTAATTCTTGTTACTTGGGTTGGGTACCTAGTTCTTGCAGTGTTTCCCTTGTCCTTGAAACTTGTTTTGAAATATGCATTAAATGTATTTATACTGTCCTTTCTGTGCTACTTATTCCATATTAATAAAGACGTTTGTTTTACATAATGTTGTTTTATGTTTTATAGTCAAACAATCCTACAAATGACCTCTGTATGTATGTATGTAGAAGTACCACATTTACTACATAGGAATAATACTGTAGTGTCCTTGAATTACTAAGTTACAGCTGTATCTAGAATTATCACAATAAGTACCTAGAAGTACCACTGTAAGTACCACAATAAGTACCTCTAAGTACCACTGTAAGTACCTAGAAGTACCACTGTAAGTACCACAATAAGTACCTAGAAGTACCACTAGAAGTACCACTGTAAGTACCTAGAAGTACCTAGAAGTACCACTGTAAGTACCACTGTAAGTACCACTGTAAGTACCACTGTAAGTACCACCGTAAGTACCACCGTAAGTACCACCGTAAGTACCCCTGTAAGTACCACCGTAAGTACCACCGTAAGTACCCCTGTAAGTACCACCGTAAGTACCACCGTAAGTACCACCGTAAGTACCACCGTAAGGACCACCGTAAGTACCACCGTAAGTACCACCGTAAGTACCACCGTAAGTACCACTGTAAGTACCACCGTAAGTACCACTGTAAGTACCACTGTAAGTACCTAGAAGTACCACTGTAAGTACCTAGAAGTACCACTGTAAGTACCATGGACTTACCGGCCCGTAATGTAAAGTGTTACCAGAATTCTTGTTTAAGAATAAATATCAATCAATCAATCCCACACAAGGCATCATAAAGCGCCTCACAATCACATCGGGCATAAATCATGAACATAAAAACCTACATTAACATAAACAAAACAATACAGTTGAAATCCCACAGGGCATTAGAACAAACACATTTATTACAGATGTATTTATAGATTAATACACACATATATTTTCACTTGCACTGGAGTTTACAGGTTTATTTGTGTTTACACTTATTCTTAGTACAGGGCTGAGCTTTACTTAATCTTCAATCTGTTCGTGGTGCTTGTGCCTCACAGCAAGAAGGTCCTGGGTTTGATTCCACATCCAGACCTTTCTGTGTGGAGTTTGCATGTTCTCCCTGTGTCTGCATAGGTTTCCTCTGGGTGCTTTGGTTTACTCTATACTTCCTTACTTTCTTACTTAATTGAACTCAATAAAAAATGTTCAATAAATAGCGATGAATTGACATCATTACTGATCTGAATAACAGAAACATAACTTTTCTTTTACATTTAAGTTACAGGTGGAACATTTTCTTTGGTCCCAGCTAAAAAAAAAACATTGAATTACAAGCAGGTTAAAATTGATGATTTATTAATATCCATAAAAAATAAAAAGCAATAAAAACGTAGGGGCTAAAATCACGGCTAACAATATGCAAAAAAAGCAGACACCGCTCTCAGTCCTGTGCTCCCGTGCGGCTCCAGCTCTCGGTCCCGGTCCTTTGACCACGGCCGCCGGACCACAGGGCTCTCGTCTCCCCCCGTGTCTCAATCTCTGTCGTCCTTCTTCACCTCCTCCTCCCCTCCCCATCCCCGCCTTTTTACCCACGGCACAGGTGTTGTAAATGTCCACAGTCACCTGAAAAAAAAATACACGCACAACACGTTTAAAACATTTAAAACCTTATTTAAAACCCACCACTTTAGCACCGACCGACTTTAATGTGGCAAAGGATTCTATGTTGTGAAACCATCAAGTAGCCTAAACTGAAGGAACATAAAAAACAAACTGCTAAACGATCCTTAATGCCTTTGTCAGGCGGAGATGGCATCTAAATTACAGCTCCTCAAAAGACCTCACTCTCACATTCAGAAAACTATATTTAAATCCCGCAAAACACTTCAAAAGATGCACACAAAAACCCGCTGTAATCCTAACAGTGCGACACACAGGAGAGTAGGACGTGGACCACAAATCCGAGAGGCGGGTCTTCCTCTGTCGTAAACATCTGCACACGCTCTCCAGAGATCATTCAACAAATCTGCTCCATCTGTAATTAATACAAGAGTCCTCAAGTCCTGAAAGGCTCAATAACAGCGCGCTATAGTCGGAGGAAGCGCAGATCAGCGGCCTCCACATGAGAATTATTTGGTTGTTTTGTACTTCCTCGGTCCGTGTTTCACAAGCTGCAATTCCCTGTTTGCATCGTCGGCAAAGCGTCTGAAGGCAGTTTGAACATTAGATGAAATAGATAAAGGGAAAAGTGGAAGCGACGAAGCTGCAAATGTGCTTTTGGAGAAACGGCGCTAAACAGGTCCCAGTGTCGGGCTGTGAACGGTAAAGTATGTGAGTGGAAGAGGAAAGGCTATGAGACTATATTAGACTATGATGATGATTCTGGTTATAAAAGACATTCTTAAAAACAACAAGTAATACAACTGTTTTTATAGAGCACTTTTGACTCACTGGGAGAACTTTCTGTCAGCTTTCTGTCACTGCACTTGTGTTGTCTTCGGTGCCTTGGGAAATCATCAAATATCATGTAATTGGTCAAAAATAATGTGTTAAAAAAATACTGCGGATACTAGAGGATTTGAAATACTTTTTTGTGCTCGTTTGAATCTCTGTATAAACATTGCTAATCATGTCGTATAAGTTTCAGTTTGTTTTATGTGATTGTTTTGACTGGAAAAGATGTGCCACAGCTCAAAAAGGTTGGGGAACACTGATAGTCACTGATAGGGGAACAGTGCACAATCCACAACAAAGGCCTGTGTAAACATGTTTTATAGTTTCCTGTTCGATAGATAGATATACTTGATTGATCTCACAATAGAGAAAGTCAGGTTTGATAAATAAACATCGAGGCTGCGAAATATACAGCGCTCTTTATGACGGATATTCAACAGCAGAGAGAAAAACAAACCTATATTTCTCAGAGACATTGTTTGGAGAGATACGCTACATGCAGAAAACATAGATAGACAGATAGATAGACCTTTATTGTCCCCAGAGAGGAATTCATTTCCACAGACACTGTCACATACATAGAATAGGGAGAAAGGAACAAACAATACACACAGTAAACACAGAAAGAAACACACAAAACAGGAGCAAGGGTAAATTTACAAACTGTAATGAGCAGCTGTGGCTGAAGTGACAAAACTTTTTCTGAATCTTGCTTCCATCTTAAAGGAGCAGTATGTAAAAATGTGGCAAAAAGTGGTATTGCAGCCTCTCCCACTCTCCCTGACTCAGATTGCCAGATATGCAAACGAATCCAGCTGGGACCATAACAGCTGAATAGGTTATAGATTTGTCAACAACAAATCTATAACCATTTATAGATTTGGTTATAGATTGATGACTGATGACTGCTGTCGTTGTGTCCTTGGGCAAGACGCTTAACCCCACTTTGCCTGAAGCCCCCACTGAAAGATCTCAGCTCCTGTGGACTCACCACCTGCAGGAGGATCAGTGAGGGGCTGGTGCTCTGTGGACTGGGTGGCATCTCTGGCCACCCCCCCCCCCAACCCAGAAATGGATTAAGGGGAAGAAAATGGATGGATGGATGGAAATCTATAACCAACACCTTTTTCACAAAGATAGAAATCCTGGTTTTATTCCTTGTTTTGTCGTTAATGATGAGAATTATAACAAGATATTTTTTTGTTCTGCGCCACATGGTAATTTACCAGTGAGATTAGCTCGAAGCGTGGATCACGGACTTTCTGATTGGTAAAACGGTGGAGGGCGGGACATCGAAATGAAAACAATTACAATATTTAGGGGCTGGAAAAGTAATTTAGAAATTCAAATATCTCTGAACTACTGTTATCAGTTAAAGAAGTATTGGAAGAGAGCAGTTTATTATGATGACAGATAGGGCCCTTTAATGATGACAGAATAGGGCCCTTTAATGATGACAGATTAGGGCCATTTAATGATGACAGAATAGGGCCCTTTAATGATGACGGATTAGGGCCCTTTAATGATGACAGAATAGGGCCCTTTAATGATGACAGATTAGGGCCCTTTAATGATGACGACATGAAAAATGTGGCCGCAGAACAAAAAAAAAGTTACGATTCTCAAATCATTAACGACAAAACAAGGAATTAAACCAGGATTTGTTGTTGACAAAACTCTTGTATATTCAGCTGTTACGGTCCCAGCTGGATTCATTTGCATATCTGGCAACCTGAGTCAGGAAGAGTGGGAGAGGCCGCAGTACCCCTTTTGGCCACATTTTTACATACTGCTCCTTTAAACATCATATGTTGGACTCCTCAGGTGAAGCGACATAGGTTTAGTTCAGTGTTGTTTTGTCAAGTCCATCGAGCTCATGCCTCAGACCTGTTTAGTTTTAATAAAGTCTACGAAGCGAGACATCTGGACCGGCGCCTTCATCTTGTTAGCTTTGCTCACGGCGCTCTGTTCGAATGTGGAGTCGCTGCTGGAAATCAATGGGTCAGCGTTTCTACTCAGCGCGGCGATTTAAAGCCTTCTTCGCCTCCATTGATCTGCTCTGTTTTCCCCGAACCAAAAACACATGCATCTAACGCTGGGAACTCCTCAGTCCATCACACCAGGGACACACTGCAAAAAGGGATGAAGAAGAAGAAAGATATAAGAAATGACTGAAAAAAGTACAATTTTGGTAAGATCTATGTACTAAAAATAACAAATGATGCATAAGATTATTTTACTAGTTTTAACATGTAATAATTCTTCATAATCTTATTAGAGAAAAAAGTCTGAGCACTGAGTTTTTAAGCTTGTTTTAAGTATTTTTTCTCATTTCCAGACTTTTCTTGTTTGAAAATAATATATAAAGAAACCATTTTTAAAAAATGTTTAGGAAATAAGTCAATAATACTTTAAATGTATGTTTTTAAACTAGAATCAAGTCGTTTGGGGCTAGTTTTATTTTATTATTTTGAGAAATCTTAAGTCATATTTTCTTGTTATATTCACAAATCATTTTTTATTATTTTAAGCAGTATTTTGAGAAAGGGCAGGCTCCTTTTGTGGCACCAGCACCTGCCACAGCTGATCAGTGGCGTTTAAAACGGCATGTGGACAACAAGTGGCGTTTAAAACGGCATGTGGGGAATAAATGGCGTGTAAAGCGGCATGTGGGCAATAAATGGCGTGTAACCAAAGATGGTGAAAAGTGATGGATGATCGCTCTGGATGAACTGCAGATAACTACAGCTGAGGTGGGAGAGTCTGTCCATAGGACAACAATCAGTCGTGCACTACACAAATCTGGCCTTTATGGAAGAGTGGCCATTTCTCAAAGATGTCCAATAAAAGTCTCTGAAAGTTTGCCACAAGTCATCTGGAAGTCTCTCCATGGCCTCGCACCAAAATATATTAGTGACATGTTAGTCCCATATGAACCAGCCCGGACTCTGAGGAGCACAGGGACTGGACTCCTGTTAGTGCCCAGAGTCAGAACTAAACATGGGGAGGCTGCTTTTCAAATCCATGCTGCTAAAATCTGGAACAATCTTCCTGAAGATGTGAGACAGGCCTCCTCTCTGACAATGTTTAAAACCAGGTTAAAAACGGTGCTGTTTAGCTGTGCATACAACTGAGGGATTTTATATTTTTATCTTTCGTTTTAATGTTCTGTAATTATTTATGATTTTAATGCTATCTTGTTCAGCACTTTGAGTTGCCTTGTGTATGAATTGTGCTATACAAATAAACTTGCCTTGCCTTGCCATGTGGGGAATAAATGCCGTTTAAAACGACATGTGGGGAATAAATGGCGCTTAAAACGGCATGTGGACAACAAGTGGCGTTTAAAACGGCATGTGGGGAATAAATGGCGTGTAAAGCGGCATGTGGGCAATAAATGGCGTGTAACCAAAGATGGTGAAAAGTGATGGATGATCGCTCTGGATGAACTGCAGATAACTACAGCTGAGGTGGGAGAGTCTGTCCATAGGACAACAATCAGTCGTGCACTGCACAAATCTGGCCTTTATGGAAGAGTGGCAAGAAGAAAGCCATTTCTCAAAGATATCCATAAAAAGTATCGTTTAAAGTTTGCCACAAGCCACCTGGGAGACACACCAAACATGTGGAAGAAGGTGCTCTGGTCAGATGAAACCAAAATCAAACTTTTTGGCCACAATGCAAAACGATATGTTTGGCGTAAAAGCAACACAGCTCATCACCCTGAACACACCATCCCCACCTCAGCTGTAGTTATCTGCAGTTCATCCAGAGTGATCATGGGCCTCTTGGCTGCATCTATGATCAGTCTTCTCCTTGTTTGAGATGAAAGTTTGGAGGGACGGCCGGGTCTTGGTAGATTTGCAGTGGTCTGATACTCCTTCCATTTCAATATAATTGCTTGCACAGTGCTCCTTGAGATGTTTAAAGCTTGGGAAATCTTTTTGTATCCAAATCTGGCTTTAAACTTCTCCACAACAGTATCTCGGACCTGCCTGGTGTGTTCCTTTGTCTTCATGGTTCTCTCTGCGCTTTAAACAGAACCCTGAGACTATCAAAGAGCAGGTGCATTTATACGGAGACTTGATCACACACAGGTGCATTCTATTCATCATCATCAGTCATTTAGGACAACATTGGATCATTCAAAGATCCTCACTGAACTTCTGGAGTGAGTTTGCTGCACTGAAAGTAAAGGGGCCGAATAATATTGCACGCCCCACTTTTCAGTTTATTTGTTAAAAAAGTTTAAATTATCCAACAAATTTCATTCCACTTCACGATTGTGTCCCACTTGTTTTAAAATTTAAATTTTATATCTTTATGTTTGAAGCCTGGAATATGGCAAAATGTTGAAAGGTTCAAGGGGGCCGAATACTGTATTTTTATAGATTTTTTTCTTAATGTTGTATCCCCAGTGAACAGTTCTGGAAATAAAACTAAGCAGCTGTCTCCCATTGGCAAATATTGTTTCAAGATTAAGCTAAAAACCACTCAATTCTGGCTTTTATCACCTCATATTTAATCTTTTTTTTGCAGTGTTGTTTTTCTTTCTCCAAACCCAGAGTTGGAGCATGGGGAATGGCCAGTAGCAGTGACGCATCAGGGTGCGGGGCCGGCGCACAGCAGCTGTCCCGTGACTGACATGTGGTAAAAGGGTGAAGTGGAACATTTAGTCCCCCGTGAGAATCCTGCGTCTCCGTCATTACTCACATGTCGCTCCCAGGCCACGTTTTCACTCTCCCCTCTCTTCAAATGGACGTGGTTCTGAACCTTGAAAGGGAAAGTGGTGAGACCTAAAGGGTTCTATGTCTGTCTTGAAATTAATACAAAAATGACCAGAGAAAAAACAGGGGCAATTTCATGAAATAAAACTCCAAACTCCGTCACAACAGGGACACACTGCAAAAAGTGATGAAAAAGAGGTGAAAAATGGCAAAAATTTGGCAAAATGTATCTTAATTTGACCACATTCTGACTGTCTTAAAACAAGATTTGCAAATGCGACAAAGTAAAATGATCTTGTTTTAAAAAGATACAAGAAATGTCTCCCTTCACAATGAAAAAAGGAAAATCTTGGTAAAATTAATTTACTGAAAATTAAAAAAAATGTATGGCAAGTTTGTTTTTCTTGAATGTAGTTTGTCCTAAGATTATTTTACTACTTTTAAAATACTTAAAATACTCCAGAATCTTATTTGAGAAAAAAAAGTCTGAAGATTTCTATCATAAATAAAACCAAATGCAGGGTAAAAATGTAAATACAGGGAATACAAGCTGCAACAGGATCATGAACAGTAGATAAACAATATAATGTGACATCATTTTGGACCAAGAGCCTCTTTTGGACCAAGAGCCTCTTTGGGACCACCAGCACCGTCCCGTATAATGCTGAACACAGTGTTTCATGGTTTTGATGTAGCTGCTTGTGTTTTGTTGTAAGTATTTTAGATTCATGGAGCTAAAATCTGGAGAAATCTTCCTGAAAATTTGAGACAGGCCTCTTCTCTGACAATGTTTACAGTTGAGGGATTTTATCTGAGGGATTTGATCTTTTTATCTTTCTTTTAATGCACTGTGATTATATATGATTTTAATGCTATCTTGTTTTGTTCAGCACATTGCGTTGCCTTGTGTATGAATTGCGCTATACAAATAAACTTGCCTTTGCTTTAATCATTGTCTATATTTGTTCGTCTCCTGATACGTCTCCCATGAAGCGCTGTCTTGGTGCTGTCTCTTTTGTCTAAATGTCTCACTTTGTACCGTGGCACTTTTCCAGGTGCTAATGAAGTGTGAAAATGTGGGAAGTTAAACGAGGAGCAGAGGTTTGAAGCTAGACCTCAACTATTCTGGATTTTAACAGCACTAAATACACGTTGTCCTTTTGAGGGCCCCGTTTGAATAGGTTATGGACTGGGTTACAGATGTGTGGAATTCATTTTTGTTAGCCGAAAGATTAAAGTGTTAGCTGAATACATGGATACATTTACATGGGGAAATTTCAGTTTGATGCATACATATATACACACATACAATCAATCAATCAATCAATCAATCTTTATTTATAGGGCGCTTTTCCTGCACAGGGCAAAACAAAGCGCCTCACAGTCCACACCACACAATGCACAAATCATCACCATTAAAATACAATTAAAAACACATATGTAATTAAAAAGCATTAAAATCACACAAGTAATTTAAAAACATAAGAATCACACAAGTAATTAAAAACAATAAAATAGTTAAAAACACAAAAAGTTACAATAAATAACAAGGTGTGTTAAAAAGATAAAATTCTTTAGTTGTATGCACAGGAAAAAAGGAAAGTCTTTAACATGGATTTGAACATCGACAGAGAGGCAGCCAGTCTCACATCCTCAGGAAGACTGTTCCAGACTTTAGCAGCATAAATCTGAAAAGCAGCCTCCCCCTGTCTAGTCCTGACTCTGGGCACTAACAGGAGTCCCGTCCCTGCGCTCCTCAGAGTCCGGGCTGGTTCATATGGGACTAGCATATCATGGATGTACTTTGGTGCGAGGCCATGGAGAGACTTGTACACCAGCAGAGCTGCTTTAAAGTCTATCCTCTGGGCCACGGGAAGCCAGTGCAGAGACCTGAGGACCGGACTAATGTGGTCGTACTTCCTGGTTCTAGTCAGGACTCGGGCTGCAACATTTTGAATATACTGCAGCTGTTTTACTGCATGTTTGGAGATACCTGTGAGCAGGCCATTGCAGTAATCTAGCCTACTGGAAACAAAAGAATGGATAAGAATCTCCAAGTCTGCTTTGGACACAATATTTTTAATTTTGGCAATATTTTTCAGATGGTAAAAAGCTGCTGATGTTACCGATCCAATGTGGCTATTGAAGTTTAAGTCAGAGTCCATTATTACTCCCAGATTTCTGACCTTATTTAAAGGCCTTAGGGAGAGAGACTGAAGGTGATAAATGACGGTCTCTCTTTGTTTCTCGGGACCAAAGACAATTATTTCGGTTTTGTCTGCATTTAGCTGGAGAAAATTGTATTGCATCCAGTCACTGATCTGTTGGATACAGTGAAGGAGTGAGTCCACTGGTCCATGTTCTCCTGCAGTCAGTGAGACATAGATCTGAGTGTCATCAGCGTAATTGTGGTAGGACACTTTCATACTTTGAATTAACTGACCTAATGGCAGCATGTAAACATTGAACAGGAGAGGTCCCAGAATCGACCCCAGTGGCACTCCGCAGGTCAGGGCCATATTATCTGAGACATAGTCTCCAATCTCCACACAATACTTCCTTTCTATATACCAACCCAGTCCTCCAGTCTCTGCATGAGAATCTCATGGTCAACGGTGTCGAAAGCGGCACTCAGATCTAACATGACTAAAACAGAGACTTTTCCTGCATCAGTGTTAAGCCGAATATCATTTATTACTTTGACTAAAGCGGTCTCAGTACTGTGGTGTGGTCTAAAGCCAGACTGGAACATGTCAAATGAGTCATTAGATATTAAAAATTCAGTAAGTTGTTGGTAGGCAACTTTTTCAAGAATTTTTCCCATTAAAGGCAGATTTGAGATGGGACGGTAATTTTCAAGTACCGTAGCATCCAAACTGCTCTTTTTTAGGAGGGGCCTGATGACTGCTATTTTCAGGGCCATTGGAAATGTTCCAGATAAAAAAGACATGTTTATCATTTTTGTCAATGAGGGTAATAGACTACACAGAACAGACTTCAGAAATCTAGGAGGTAGTACATCCAGACTGCAGGTAGAGGAACTCAGACCTGTGATTATCTTTTTAACAGTTTCATTATTGACAGGTGCAAATTGAGCTAGCTCACAAAGCCTCACTGGATGTTGCATTGTTACTTGTGTTGTGGAGGTGATGGCATTTCTGATACCCTGAACCTTGTCTCTGAAGAACTGTGCAACTCATTACACCTGGATTTGGAGTAGTGTTCTAATGGCAACTTAACAGGGGGGTTTGTTAATCTATTGATTGTTGAAAATAGAACACGCAGATTGTACGTAGTACTCTGTTAAACTCACACAACTTCTCTTTTAAGAGTTTATAATCACCCTGGAGGTTGGACTTTCTCCACTTTCTCTCTGCCCTCCGGAACTCTTGCATCTGTGCCCTGACCGGGCCTGCTTTTATCCATGGGGCTTTTTGCTTATTTGTGACCATTTTTACCTTCACAGGGGCAATGGCGTCCAGAACATTCAACACACTAGAGGTGATAGAGTTAAACAGTTCATCTACAGTAGAACATGATGTGTTCTCAAAATGGATCATTCCCATAAATAGTTCACCCGTGTTTTCATTTAAGTGTCTACTTCTAACAATTTCGTATTTAGCAGGTGGTCTGGTAGCAAAACACATGTTAAAAAATACACAGAAATGATCCGACAGAGCAACATCAACTACATTAACTTTTGAAATATTCACCCCTTTCGTGATAAGCAGGTCCAGGGTGTATCCTCTGCTGTGGGTGGGGCCACTCACATGCTGAGTGAGGCCAAAGGATTCAAGTATGGAACTCAGCTCTTTTGCATATCTGTCATTAACATTATCCACATGAATATTAAAATCGCCTGTAATAACTAAACATCAACTAATAACATCAAAATCTGTGCATACAACTGAAAGCAACTCGGTAAAATGATCAATAAAAGTATGACATGACTGCGGTGGCTTGTATAGGACAATGATAAGAATAGAAGAAGATTGCTTTTGTTCAATTTTAAAAGACACATATTCAAATGATGAAAAATTTCCCAAGGGCACTTTATGGGAGACAATGTGATTTCTAAAAACTGCAGCTATGCCTCCCCCCCTTTTGTTTTCTCGCATTTCAGACTCAAATTTGAAATTTGGTGGCGTTGCTTCTATTAATACACATACATATATACACACATACACATACATATACACACATACACATACAAATACACACATACACAGACATATATACACACATACACATACACACATCGAGGCAAGCAGCGAACATCATTCCGCGCTCCTTATAGGCAAAGTGGGTTAAGTGTCTTGCCCAAAGACACAATGACAGCAGAGGGAGTCGGTGGAGAAGGTCTGATGGTGGACTCGAACCCACGGCCAATGTTTTTCTTTTTTTCTTTCTGAGAGTGTTGATGGGTGAAAGGGGATGGTGGGTTATAAGATTTTATGTTTTTTTAAATTTTTTCTTCAATTGAATTGCACCACCTGAAAAACCCCAACAATTGGAAGACCGGTGCCTTGAGGGGCCATGATTTTTAGCAGTAATATTTAGCCCTGTTTATCCCAGTTTGGGCGGCCCCCGGCTCCAAAAGATCCATGAGCACGTGCACAGACATGCTGCAATCCCACGCCTTGTCGGTTGGGGGTGTACCCGGAAAGAGAATTACCCAATGCTTTAGTATGGTGCCTTTCCTCTAAAACGTCTTTACAGGATGGTCTAAAAGTGGGTCTTGGTCCAAAAGTGGGTCTTGGTCCAAAAGTGGTTCTTGGTCCAAAAGTGGCTCTTGGTCCAAAAGTGGCTCTTGGTCCAACGCAGAAGCCAAAAGAGATGGCACATTAGTTTTAACGGCGGAGATAATGTAGTTAATATAGTCAATGTTTTCACCCCATGTTTTTAAGGGTTTCTGAATATAAACTACTGCGTTAACTACTTTTAATTCAGTGATGTTTTTAGACCCAGGTCACAGAGCATTCAGAGTGACTCTAATAAAACTACCGGACAGTTTGTGTATTCGTACATAAGTGTGACTGGTTCTGGGACTAAGCTCAGTGAAAGTGAAAGTAAAAGTATTGCACCAGTGTTTTGAGGATTGGTGACCTGTTTGTGAGAAGAAAATCAATGCTGGAAAAAAGAATTTAACCAAACGTTCCGCTCTTGCTTGTTTGCAGAAGGGAGACGAGCGCTCCAAAAAAAGACACACAAAGCAAGATATAAAATAGACAAGCGTTAATCTCCACAGTACATCAAAGGCTCCTGCTGCAACATTTAGTCTTCCCCGAAGGAAACATAACGACGTGTCCTCGGTGTTTGTGGAGACAAGACGGTTATTGGTGGAAACGTGTTTTATAAAATGTGCTATATAAATAACGTGGATTGGATTGGTCTCATAATTGCCAACCAGTTCTGTTTCTCTAGCTCACAAATGTACAGAAATACAAAATATGAATAAGAACGTACAATGGGACGTATCAAGACTTTTTTACATGTTGCATTAAGAACAATAATACATTAAATAACACACTTTTAAATCCTCTGCTGACAAAAGACAGTCCCTGTTTAGGCCAGGCAAGTTTAATGGTATAGCACAATTCAAACACAATCACACAAGGTATTAAAATAGGCATAAATAATCACAGTACATTAAAAAGAAAGATACAAATGTAAAATCCCTCAGTTGTAGCAGTGAAACAAATGTTTTTAACCTGGATTTAAATATTGTCAGACAAGAGGCCTGTATCACATTTTCAGGAAGATTGTTCCAGATTTTAGCAGCATGTATCTGAAATGCAATCTCCTTGTGTTTAGTTTGGACTCTAGGACCAGCAGGAGGCCAGTCCCTGTGCTCCTCAGAGTCCGTGTTGGTTCATATGGCCATGGAGAGACTTGTAACAAGCAGAGCGTGATCATACTTCCTGGTTCTAGTCAGGACTAATATGGTCGTCCTTCCTGGTTCGAGTCAGGACTCGAGCTGCTGCATTTTGAATGTACTGCAGCTGTTTTACAGCCTGTTTGGACAGACCTGTGAGCAGGCCATTGCAGTAGTCTAACCTACAGGAGACAAATGCATGGATAAGAATCTCCAAGTGAGTCCACTGGTCCATGTTCTCCTGCAGTCAGTGAGACATAGATCTGAGTGTTATTGTGATCGGACACTTTGTTTCTGCGTAATAATCCCCCCAAAATAATAAAAAATGCATCCTCCTTTTCAGACTTTTGTTTGTGACAGGGACAGTGATTTTGAGTGCCTACAAAGAACGACCTCCTGCTTTTACGTGTTTGTGTCTTTGATGTGCATGACTGTCCTTATGCAGTTTGCTTAAAGGCAGAAGGAAGAACGTTGTGTGTAGTTCTGTGATTGATGCAGCACTAAACATATTCCGGTCCAGTGTGTGGTGTGTCAGAGGAGAATTTGATGGAAGGGAATGACAAAGGAATAAGAAAGGAGTGGTTTTGGGTCAAGGCTCTGGAGCTCCTTTCAAGCCTGAACACTCCACTGGGCATCTCAGCAAATGTCAAAGTCACTGGTGGAGCTGGACAGACAGACTAATGGAGCACAGCACGGCCAGTGTGGGGGCGCGAGACAGGCCCAGGCAAACAGCAAATATCAAATGTGTTCAGTCGTATATTTTCATTTCTCAAGCAGCAGATTTTTATTGGCCTTGATTTTCTTTTTCAACAACTTTCTCAAAGCTGGGTTACATAACTGTCACACCACGAGAACTTTGTGATAAATTTTCATTTTTCGCTCTGAAATTGGTTTGGTTCTAGTTTTGGGATATATTATTATTGACCACATCTTTGGATCAGGTTTTTTATTTTTACTTAATAGAGAAAAAGAAAGGACCACCCTCATTGAGCCAATCAGCTCTCAGCCAATCAGTTCTCAGCCAATCAGCTCTCAACCAATCAGCTCTCAGCCAATCAGCTCTCAGCCAATCAGCTCTCAGCCAATCAGCTCTCAGCCAATCAGTTCTCAGCCAATCAGCTCTCAGCCAATCAGCTCTCAGCCCATAGCGTCATATAATGATTCACAGGTGTCTTTAAGTAAATGTGTTGCATAACAAGGGCTTTAGCATTTTACTTTTTGACTGTTTAATGGTGCTATTTATTTATAGATTAATTTGATAGGGACAAATGTACGCGATAAACATGTGAAACAGAACATTTATAGTCAAGGCTTATTTGAAAAGTCCGTCCCTCAAATGGCTTTTTGTCACATGTAACCAAAACCAACCAGGCTCCGTATTCTAAGTGCACAGCGTCTACACCACGACGGAAAACTCTGTAGTTGTAACGCTCGGCCAGTAGGGGGTAGTGGAACTTTACCCCCAGCAGTAGAACCACTTCCTCAACAACATCCGCCTCGGGCCAAAGACGGGAAAGAACCAACATCATTCTAACAGCAGTAGTGAAAATTAAAACTACATCTGTGGTTTGGTTTGGACCAAGGAGTAGAATAATCCTCCGTTAGCGTAGCTCGCGAAGCATTAGCCGACCCGCCGCCATTGTTGTTTAGGTTCTACTCTATCCAATTCACTTTGGAGAGACCCAAGAGGGAAAATGCAGTTAGAAATTTGTTGATTGAGTATGTTTGGCGCCCTAGGCCCGGGAGAGATGCTCTTGAGTGCGGCGCTTGCTCGCGCGCATAATCCCCCCCGGGGCCTAGGCACTGGTGACGGCAGAGGCAGTAGGTAAGCACGCTTCGATGAGAGAAGGAGGAGGTGGGGCGGCGGAGGCTTTGCAAACTTCAGAAGGCTGGGAAGTGGGCGTCTCCGGCTTTTAACTTGCTGTCCTGGTGGTTATTGGTGGACTAGATGTGGGCGTTTTGCTGGTGTAATGAGTAGAGGATGAGCAGGCTTGTAGATCTGGCAGCAGTGGCCGGGTCTACCACAGTGAACTTTCGCGAAGAGCTTCATTTTCACTTTGGAGAGACCCAAGAGGGAAAATGCAGTTAGAAGTTTGTTGATTGAGTATGTTTGGCGCCCTAGGCCCGGGAGAGATGCTGTTGAGTGCGGCGCTTGCTCGCGCGCATAATCCCCAAAAACGGGCAGAGTTATCTTTGCGCGCCGGGACGTGAGCGCTCGCTTCACGATCAACCGGAACTGCCTGGGACGTGAGCGCTCGCATCACGATCGATACCAGACGCTGTAGCAGAGTTGTCTTTGAGCGCCGGGACGTGAGCGCTCGCATCACGATTTAACCGGACGCTGACTGGGACGTGAGCGCTTGCATCACGATCGATACCAGACGTTTGGAGCAGAGTTGCCTTTAAGCGCCGGGACGTGAGCTCGCATCACGATCAACCGGACGCTGACTGGGACGTGAGCGCATGCATCACGATCGATACCAGACGTTGAAGCAGAGTTGCCTTTAAGCGCCGGGACGTGAGCTCGCATCACGATCAACCGGACGCTGACTGGGACGTGAGCGCTTGCATCACGATCGATACCAGACGTTGAAGCAGAGTTGCCTTTAAGCGCCGGGACGGAGTGCTCGTATCACGATCAACCGGACGCTGCCTGGGACGTGAGCGCTTGCATCACGATCGATACCAGACGCTGCAGCAGAGTTTCTTTAAAGTGCGTGCCGCCACCAGAATATATAGGTTCACTTACTTTGCTTTGTATTGCTTTGCTGGTAGCTTACGAAGAAGCCAGTAGCCGTTGTGCAGCCAGGATGGCGGACGCGTCTGGCCTGATGTAGGCGGAGAAGGCCGAAGAGGAACAGCTGCCCCAGCTGTTGCAGAGAGGTGTGGGGGAGCCCCAGCGAGGCCGCGCGCGTGGCAGCGCCTATCCTGAAGGAGTGGGCTGTGTAGAGCTGGGGAGACAATTTACAGAGGAGCAGTAGGGATCTTAGTTGAACTCTGAACCAGGTTGCTGTCATGGGAAGAATGTCTGGAGTGAGAAAGAGAGGTCCGTTAAGATCTCCTTTTCTGCAGCGGAGGCGAGTGTAACACATCAAGGATTTGTAGGGGCAGAGAGATGTGTCCGAGCGAGCTATTGCTATATTGCAGGCTCCTTTGATTTTTGAATGTTTGAGACGGAGGTTGAAATGGTCAGGGGACATTATGTTGGGTGAAAAAGAGCGACCTTTGTTTAATGCTTCCACTACGTCGAGATTATCACACATGACAGAGATCCTCTTTCTCTGCCACATGTGATTCCACAGCGCGCAGGCCACAACCACTGGGAATGTCTCGTGTAGGCAGAGGAGATGCTCCGGTGGAAAGTAGCGGCCACGCTCGGCAAACCAATGGTCCTGGAAGAATCCCCCAAAACCCACGGAAGGGGCAGCGTCCGTGAAGAAGCGCAGACCTGTAGGGGCAGAGACATGTCGGAGAGGGCCATTGATGTTTGCAGGCGCCCTTACGCTTAGAATCTTGGGTTGGAGAGTAGATAATCAGGATAGTAGGATGGTCGGGAAAGCCGTGTCTCAGACCGCATGAAGATTGAGTGCGCAGTAGTGAAACGCTTATGCAGAGAAGCCATAGAAGGCGAGCAGGAAGATGCTGCGAGGAGGGCAGATATGTACTTGGAAGATGAGCCGGAGTTCAGTGCCGCTCAGAGCCGCTGCAGGATGGGCAGCATGATGGGGAGCCTGCGATCAGAAGAGTGAAGAATACAGGTATGGATGCGTTTGATTAGGAGTCCGATTGACGGCTCAGCGCAGCAACTCGGCCAGCTGCATCTGATAGAATCAGAAAGATTAAGTATAGAGATGAAGCATGACCGCCGAAGCGACCCTGGGAGCATAGGTGCGAGTCCAGCGCAGCGCGGCATACTCAGCCGGGCTGCGTTCATTAGAAGCAGGATAAGCTTCTGAGAAAGTGGGTAGCAGCAGCTGCAGCATCTGTAGATAATAACAGCAATAATCCCGTATCAAAGCCACAGCAGTAGAATATTGTTGTAGCTGTTTAGTGTTTCAGTAGAAGGATGCGAAGTGAAGAGAGGTGTCAAAGTAGAAGAAGCAGCAGCAGCACGGCAGCAGTAGCAGTATGAAGCAGCAGCGGCAGCAATAGCAGCAGTAGCGGCAGCAGTAGCAGCAGTAGCGGTAGCAGTATGACGCAGCAGAAGCAGCATTAGCAGGAGCAGTAGCACCACAATGCGATTCATACGAACAACAGACGTGTCACGCCAGCGTGCGCCGCTTGTCTCCGTGAGCCAGGTTACGTACGTGTCTGAAAGAGCCGAGCCGTAGAGACAGGTGCAGCCTGGGAGCCCGCGGAGCGGCAGCGGCAGGAACAGCAGCAGCGGCACATGTAGTAGTAGGAGCAGCAGGAGCAGGCAGCAGGGACAGGCAGCAGCAGGAGCGGCAGCAGGAACAGGCAGCAGCGGGAACAGGCATCAGCGGGATCAGGCATCAGTAGGAACGGCAGCAGGGACCACGGCAGCAGGGACCACAGCAGCAGCGGTCAGAGAACCATGCCCACGGTTGTTTAAGAGCCTGAGGAAATAAATCAACCCGAAACCGAAACATTCCCATGCGAAAAACAGATGTCCCCTGGAGCCATCTTGCTGCTTTGGTTATGGCAGATACGCATGAACCATCACTTTTCCATGCGTTCATTAGCTCCAACTCCACTTCAAACCCATTGCAGATTCACATTGGGCCCCTTTTCTTTCTGCTGCACTTTCGAAATGCAACAACTGCAGTTTAGTTACCCAATTTAATACTAGTGACCTAGCTATTTAAATGCATGGCCCCTCCTTCCTCCTGCAGATAGACGAATTTAAATACATTCATTTAACAATAGTGACCAGCGAGTAATGAGATTAATGCTGTAAAGATGGCGCCGTGGCAAGAGCTCTGTGTGTACAGTCTGGAGCACGATGGGTTAGTCTTTGCACATTTTTTCCAACGTGGTTTTACTGCAAGTGGCAGAACATGAATCTGAATTAATGCACATTGCTCCTCTTATATCCCTCAGACATTGGAGATTGATGCCATTTAAGATGCATTGTCCCTCAGTTAGCTCAAACACGTGTAAAACGGAGCCTGCAGACCAAGCACGGGGCGAAAACTGACGCCTGCAGTCAAGTGCGTAGGGCAAAAACCAGCCGCCTGCAGCCTAGACTCCGGGATTAATCTGTCCGCGGTCGGCACACTCACTGTACTCACATGCCAGGAGACTTGGGAAAGCAACGGGACAACGCGGCACCGCCAATCGGAGGCAGGGACACGCACGGCACCGCCAGACCGTCTGCGCGCGGCAGCAGACCACGAGGAACGAGCAGCACAGAAACCGCGGAGGGGCCCCGCGGAGCAGCCCGCAGAAGAGCCCGCAGAGGAGGAGAGCAGTGGGGATATGCGAACCACAGCAGGTGCAGGGACGTGGAGGAAGAGCAGACCACAAGCAGCCAGACTGAGGACAGCCGGGCCACGCGCACGAGCAACACGTGAGCAGAAGCGACCCCTCCAGAACAACGCATGCAATTGCGAACAGGTGCGTTAGCGACATGCACCTTGCAGGCTTCAGAAGTTTGCAAACTTCAGAAGGCTGGGAAGTGGGCGTCTCCGGCTTTTAACTTGCTGTCCTGGTGGTTATTGGTGGATTAGATGTGGGCGTTTTGCTGGTGTAATGAGTAGAGGATGAGCAGGCTTGTAGATCTGGCAGCAGTGGCCGGGTCTACCACAGTGAACTTTCGCGAAGAGCTTCAAATGTACGTGGGGGAGGTGTGAAGGCGTCTCTGTTCTGATCCACTCTGGAGGCTGTTTCTCAACGTTTTTCTCAACGTCTTCATGTAAACAAAAGGACACGATATACCTTTTTCCCCAAAAACGTAAAACTTAAATGACAGAGATGAGGCAGTATTTATATTCAAAATTATTTACATACAACCACTACAAAAATTAGCATCAGTTTTGATTCTCATTTTTTCCTCTGAATATCTCAACTGCGAGAGTCTACAGTGTCTTGCCTAAAGAAACAACAGCAGTCACTTTGTCTCCATTTCTCTTGAGTGCTCATTTCTTGCTTTAAGTGTCTGCGCCAGAACTAAACCAAGCTTCACTTTTGCCAACTTCTTCAGTCGTTGGCAGCTCCTATGCTTTTTTCTCTTTTATGTCTTTCATTGTGGCCGTGAAAGAGGATAGAAAGCTTATGAATTGAGGTACAGTCTTTTATTTCTGCGGCCGATGAACAAAGCCAGAGGACGTGCCAGGAAAAGGCTGGGGTGAAAAGTACATTTTGAGATTGTTTGTGAAAACTTAGTTTCTTTTAATTAATTTGAGAAGCATCCAGATATAACAGTTATTTGCAGAGAGTGGCTCCACTATTGAAACATTTAAAGGGGAATGCCACTTTTTTAAATATAGACTGTAAATATCTGCGTAGTAGATATATAAGGCACCGCTATTGAGCAAGTGGTGAAAAGGTGGTACTGCACCCTAAACTCCTCAGAATAGAGACACCGCTATTGAGCAAGTGGTGAAAAGGTGGCACTGCACCCTAAACTCCTCAGAATAGAGACACCGCTATTGAGCAAGTGGTGAAAAGGTGGTACTGCACCCTAAACTCCTCAGAATAGAGACACCGCTATTGAGCAAGTGGTGAAAAGGTGGTACTGCACCCTGAACTCCCCAGAATAGAGGCACCGCTATTGAGCAAGTGGTGAAAAAGTGTTACTGCACTGTATTTTTTCAAAGAGGTGTTATTTTGAATAGTTAGCCTCTGCCTGGTGCTTCACAGTTGTCTAAAAAGTGGCTTATTAACCAGCGCGTAGCGTAACACAGAGGGACGGTCACACACACTTATTCTAAAACAAATAGCCTATGCCTGGTCTGTAAGTGAGCTTCACACTTGTCTAAAAAGTGGTTTATTGAGCAGCGTTTAGCGTAACACAGAGGGACAGTCACACACACTTATTCTAAAACAAATACCCTATGCCAGGTCTGTAAGTGAGCTTCACACTTGTCTAAAAAAGTGATTTATTGAGCAGCGCCTAGCGTAACACATGTGTAGGGTCACACTGAGCTTATTCTAAAACAAACAGCAATACATAGGTTAGGGAAGGCATGGTAATAGTGAATCAAGCAGCAGGGGAGGACCTGTCCCCTGGCCTATCAACCTGAAGCAAACAATGTAGCCGAATCATGCTGAAGGGGTGGTAGGATGGACCTGCCCCCAGCCTATCAACGTAGAACAAACAGTGTAGGCGAATCATGATGAAGGCGGTGGGAGGACTATGAAGAATCACTAGAGTGAAGCAGATCCCTTTCTCAAACTATGGGTCTCCGTGAGGTTTCGCACTTTTTTTCATATGAGTTTTTCCTTGCTGATGCAGGATGGGTTTGTTACACAGTTATTGAGAAACTAGAAGGACTGTGGTGATGAGCCAGGACACTTTAATATTCTACAACATGTACGGGCATGTGGTCTTTATTCTTTATGTGTTTTA